>JAFIDM010003189.1:65977821-65994098 GCA_023159025.1 Thereuonema tuberculata | reverse complement strand
TAGAATGGAATCACAGGAGATATTCTGAAAGAAGCAGCAGAAGAAATAGAAGGAATTCTGGCTACTCTTTTTGCTAAATGTTTGAACTTCTGGGATGTACCAGAAGATTGGAAGAATTCAGAAGTAACATTACTATTTAAAAAAGAAGAAAGAGAAGATATTGGGAATTATATAACAAAGAATTGGTTGTAATAGTTACAACCAATCACTTGTAGAAAACTTTAGATTCTGTCCAACCTAGAGAGCAAGCTGGATTTTGTAGTGGACATAGCATGATTGATGACATTCAATTTTTAAGAGAAGTCTTTAAGAAAGCCAATGAATATGAGATTTATTGACTATAAAAGGCTATTGATACTAGCTATGTAGAGCTTATAAAAAATATTTATAAGGATGCGATGGCAATAATTCTTTTGCATAAATAATAAAAAACAAAAAATGAGGATAGGAGAAGGTGTCAGATAGGAGTCACTGCTAATGTATTTATATGAGTACTTCAGGAAGTGTTCAAAACATTAGCTTTTACAATATAACTGCTATAAAACAATAAAAAAATTATAATGTGTGGAAAACTGACACTAGACATGCTGGGCCCAAACAGTAATGCCTAAATGAGAATAAGTGAAGAGTGATATCTAAATAATAAGACAAACACAAATATACTAAAACAAATGAGCAGATTTTAATGCTACTGTTTAAGAAACTGAATTTACACGTCTTAAGAAATTAGTTAAAATACACTCTGATAACTACAATGTTAAGATAAACATATTTAGGATAAATACTGTCTTTCTATTTGAATAACTTAGTTTATGGATGATTATAAGTAGGTAAAAAGCTACAGAACTCCTTCGAGCAACACATTTAAGATCAAAAGAGAGTCCTTACAATAGATGACATTTTGCTGAAATGAAAGCAGAGGCGGTTTTGATTCTCGACGAATACGTCACCAATGTTTAATCGTTTTACTTCTTGAATTATACAAATAGTTCACACAAAATAAATATGCCACATTGTATCCTGGCATGAAAGGCTTGAAAGTGAAAGCAGATCCTGACCTTGGCTGTGGTGAAAACACTTTATCAGACCTATCCAGTCTAATTTGTTTTTTTTTTGGCTTTTCCATCAAAGGCACTCGACAGCTACTGCAATGCTTCAGATCTTTGTGATATAATTCCAAAATTCACATAAATAAAAGATTAATTTATCATTTAGGTCACTGACAAAATAGGAGAGTATTGTAATCGCTGATTAATCGGGAGAGTAATTCATAGTCTCTCCAATAAGTGTAGAACAATTGATAGACAATTACAAGAGTATCTTCTTGGTCTCTCCAACAGTTGATGACCAATTGATTAATTTTCTCTATTTACCTATTTGTTTATAAGTGTCCTGATGTTATATAAAAATCATCACAATAAAACCAATCATGAGTAAGATCTTAGAATAATGATGCAATACAAGAGTGATAGTATTTACAACCATGGGGGGAAAAAAATTCACACTCGATAGATAATTAAATAAAGTTCCCACGGAAAAGATGAAGAAAATAGAATTAAGTGATCATATGAAGATAAACATAAATTATTTGGATTTTAAAATTAGAAAGAGATTTTTTTTAATATAATAAATAATTAATCACAGAATAAAACAATAGATAAGAGAGAAGAAAAATAACTAACTACAAGTGTCAAGAGAAACTATAAAACAAAATAAACTGTGAAAAAAGTTGTAACTAAGAACATGTGAATTTGGTAAAGTGCCATTAATGTTGTCTCCTAATCCCTCCCTTATCTAATCATATCTTTTATTATTGTTGAATCTGTTCTTTTCTTACCTTATTTCTTCTAGTCTTTCTGTGACTTCATTTTTCAGGTTTGTATCTTTGCATCTGATTGAGTAAAATCCATCCAACAGACATTTCCTCTTAGCATATTCCTATAATAAAGTCTTAACCATTAATTACTTGTGGAACTCCTTTTGTATTTTTATCGATTTAGATATCTAAAAGAATTCCCATCTTTGTGGTTGATCTGACTTTCATTTGATTGTCTCTGTTTGCTTTTTCTCTTCCTAAGTTTTATTTGATGCTCACCTACAACATCGTTAAACAAGTGCCTTTACTTGTTTTGTTTTTTTATTTCATGTGAAATAACAATAAATAAGATGAATTCCCCTGTGTGTCTTGTTCTTATCCATTTGTAGTTTATTATACAGAGCATTTCTAAAAATTACCTTTTTTTTTTCCCTGCATTCAACATCTTTCCTTTGCCAATAATCTCTGTATGGACTTCAGTTTTTCATTATCTATTAATACCAAAGAAGGTTCTATTTCCATTTATTCCTCTTTTTGCAAATAGTATTGGATCTTTTCAGATCCCTCTTCCACATGATTTTCAGTGGTTTTGTTCCTTGTCTCCTATATCTTACAGGAATAAAATTGGGGAAAAAAAAATCCTTTTAACAGCTTAAATTGATGACAAAATGAATTCTCTATAGCTTTTATTGTTTCTTTAAAATTTTCAAATATTTAGAATCACTTTGTCCAAATGCTTTATTCTGAATGCATTGGATACAGGTACAAGAACAAATAAGGTGATGAAAGCAATTTCAGATAACAAATAGGCTGAGGTAACAGAAGGACCTTCTTTCCTAATTAATGTTAATTTTGTTTGTGGAATTTAAGTTGCAACACTATGTTTTTGATCAATGATTTTAGCCTGTTTTCTTTCTTTGATGGGTTACAGACAAACATTGTGTGTTAAACTCCAGTGCAAACTTTTTGAACAAAACTATAATTGAATCATCAACGAAAAGAATTGATATAAGTTTGGAAAATGTCTCCTTCCTTTCGGATTTGATGCAGTTGAGACCAGAGTATCATTATTCTACAAAAATTGCCTTTCATTGGAGCGACATTTTGGAAATTACAGTTAGATTTAACTTTGTAATTTATCAAACAATAAAATGAAACCTTAACAATAAACAAAAAAATTGTAATAATAATTGTAATGATTTGTTTCTTGAGATAAAAACACAAGTTTTCTTAACAACAACATTTGCTAGAAAAAAAATTCCAATCAGTAAATGAACAATCCAGAATATTATTTCTAATTTGGACTAGAACTCAGGTAAGATAAATTAACCAAAAAATTAAATATTATTAAATACTTCCTAAACTTGAAATAAAACAAACAGGATTTAATTGCTATTAATTATTAATCGTCATTAGAAGAGAGTATGAATGAATATTTCCATAATACACACACGTCCGAAACTGAAGGACAATGCCATTCTTAAGGGTTACAGCCACAGAATCTTGACAAAACTGCTTGTTGTGATTTGCATAACTAGATGTTCAGTAGAAAACAGGTCCATTTGCAAATTTCCGAATCGCATGCATAGGAGTCATGTAGCTGGAAAGCAGATAAAAAGGAAATTGGCTCGACTGGGGAATTGGCTTGTCCAACCTTCTGGACTTGAATGACTAACTCTACAAACGTGAACTTTTTGTCGTGTCTCGAAGACATCATCTCGGTGATCAATGGGCCAATGTGTTGTTACCTGCACATTTTCCTGCTGTACACTACCCCTTTTGCACCAGATGAACTGACGTCTGGAATTCGATTGGAGATTAAATCGACTCTTGTCTGAAAATAACACATTGGCCCATTGATCCATAGTCCAATTTTGGTGAATCTGACACCACTGGAAATGCCTTCTACGGTGCTCTCTGGATAGCAGAACAAAGAAGACCGACCTTCAAGCATAGAGCGCTAAATGGCTAAGCCGTCGAGCCACAGTTTGGCAGGATATCCTCATTCCAGTGCTGGAATGAAAGCGACTGGCAAGCTGACTTGCCATCTGACGTCGATTGCGTTTTACTGCTAAAAAACGATCTTCATGATTGTGCAGTTGTAGAGTGAGGGTGACCTCCTCCAGTACGCCTGGAACACATTCCAGTCATTTGAAATGCTATCCAGAGCCTGGAGACAACATTATGCGTGAGTCCAAACTCCTGGCAACATTGGTGATTGTGCTGTCTTCTTCCAACTTTCTGATAATCCTTCCCCTGGTGAAATCATTGAGATGATGTCTTCGAGACGTGACAAGGTTCACTTTTGTAGAGTTAGTCCTTCATGTCCAGATGTTCAGACAAAAACAATTCCCTAGATGTGCCAATTTCTTTTTTATCAGCTTTTGAGCTACCACGTGACCCCTATGTGCATAATTCGGAAATTTGCAGATGAACCTGTTTTCTATTGAACATCTACAGTTATGGAAATCGCCACAAGCTGTTTTATCAGATTCTGTAGCTGTAACCCTTAAGAATGAAGTTGGTCCTTAAGTTTTGGACATGTGTGTACTTATTATTAAAATTCAGTTTAATGCTAAAATTGTAAGTTTTACTTCTAAGTAATGATTCAAAAAATTGTTTTTTAATATTTTTTTTAATATTAACGAAATATGCAAATGCTTTTACTACTAATAATCTTTCCCATTTGCTTTACTTGTACTTTTATTATTATTGTTGTTGTTAACTGTGTTTAATCTTTCCCATTTGCTTTACTTTGTACTTTGATTATTGTTGTTTCTTCTTTGCTTTGCTTGTGATTTGCAACGATGTTCTTTCTTTTTATTTTTATTTTTTTTTTATTTACAGTCCAAGCACTTGCTAGGACTAGGCACCTAGGTAACGAACTGAGTCCTTAGTATTTGATTAACATTTAATGTTAGTTGCATGATGGTTTTTACATGGGGGTCGTATTTATCATCATTTGAAAGGTTTTAATATGTGGATGAGTCAAATTAAAACAAGAATTTGGTATTTACTAAATTTACGGAATATTTTCATTTTGTTATTACTACAGCTTATTATTATTCATTTATTTACGAGAAATTAAAAAATATTAAAAAAAAAAAAAAAAACCTATTTATTATCTCATCTGATGCAGGTTCTCTGAGAGACACCATCATTTTGTGAAGTGGAATGTTAATGTGACTTTAATCCTTTCTTTCTGTGAATAAATCGCAGCTAATAAGGCTTCTAATTGAACATATCCATTGACAGATGCCTTTGATGTTTAATTTGACTCCTTTCACAGACTAAGACCAAACCTAATAATTCCTAGTTTAAAATTTATAACTAAAAATTAAATAAAAAATTAAGTATAACCTATTTTTTTTTTGGGATGTTCTTAAGACATGCATCTGTAGAATAATTTTTAAACAAAAAATATGTTATTTACTAATAAATTCGTATCGATTACTGATGAAACTTATTGGGCAGGTTTTGGACACATTTTGGCATTTTTCTGAAGAACGGAAAACTTATGGGAAAAAAGTATTCAGATCAAAATGAAAAATAAGGTATAATTTAAAAAAAATATTTGAATGAGATTGATTGATCTAAAGACATAGATAGAATTGTTAAGGATTTTTTTGTTGTACTCAGTTTATGATCTATGTAGACATGCAACAACTCCATATATATTGAACAATTGAGCATTAATTACTCGTCGAGTAAGAGAACTTTGAAAGGATGGCCGTCACACCTTCGTGAACTTGGATTAATGAAAATATTTCACCAAGCAAACAATGGCACATTAGAATGTATACCAGAAGTGAATGCCTCTACAGAAAGGGTGGTTGATACTGTACATGCCGGATCAGCAAGTGGATTTGTGCCAAGAAGTAAACTGCTGTTTCGTTCAAAAACAAAGTCAATGATGAAATGAAGGGTGATTGTTTCATGATTTAAGTGATTTAAGGATCAGTTGCTGCGAAATATACTGCCTAATTAGGTTATTATAAAGCCTCATATCATTCTGTACAAACCGAAAGGGCTCGTACTAATGCAAGTCGGACGGCCGATATGGCATGGTTAAACCTTCGAGATTCCACATTCACTGCTAAAGCTAAAGTCAATGCTAAAGCTTCAATTACTTTCATATGTCAAAATGCGGTGGTAAAAAGATACATTATTGATGATTTAACTACTGCAAATAGACTTATTATTGTTAAATTACCCTCTTATCACTGTGATTTTAATCCCATTGAGTTAATCTGGGCTCGGGTGAAAAACGAAGTTAGAAGTGAAAATGCTACTTTTAAGTTGACTAATGTTAAGTTCTGATGGAGAATGTTCTCAAAAACGTTACGGCAGATAACTGGAAAAAGACCATTGCTATCATACCCTGAAAATAGAAGAATTGTATTGGGAAAAGGATCACTTGGTAGAAGAAGAACTATTTGTGATATTATTAGTGGAAAGTGGTGATTTCAGACGACAATGAGTAAAACATGTAATCCTTTATGACTTTTTTAAAAAGGAACTATTGATGAATACAAACAAAATTTATAATAAAACTATAAACAAAAAAAAAAAAAAGCTAGACCTAAAAAATTTAAAACTAATATGAATCCAAAATACAATTACGCAAGCCTAAAAATAAGCTTTTTATGAAATCGAAAATAAATAAATAAATAAAAAATTTCTTAATATTGAAAAACCAACAAAAATAATAAAAATAAGACATTGTAGCACAAGGACGAGTACAATGTAAACACCGGAACTAACTTATTACGACATTCCAGATGTGACCAAGCAATAACTCTAGCGAAGAAAGGAAATGATGTTGATTGGTTAACTGAGATCACGTGTCTTCACAGATAGAATGAACGGACTATAACTATAGTTTTTCATCTGATTAGAATTAGGAAGATTTGTTAGCATATTAACATTAGTTATATTTGAAAAAGAAAAACCTTAAAACAACAATTAAATTTGTAAATTATTGGCTTTCCTAGCCGTCACTTTAGGTATAAATAAGAGGTGATAGATTAAAGATCTGCTAATGAATCAGAAATTACCATAGATAAAGGTGAAACATTACAATTAAGCTGTTCACTTTGAAAAAGCTGATGTGTAAGGCTTTTATGTTTGATAAGTCCAATATTTGTGAATGGGCATCAGAAAAGAATCTAGAACCTGTTAGGGAAAATAAAAGAATCAATCACAATGCTACTAAGGAGAAATGTTTCAGTAAAGCTTCAGAAATGTGGCTGAAAGGAACCAGAAGTAATTTTAGAAATGTTTTGTGCGTTTTCTCAAGAGTAAATGAACAATATTGATCACTGTGGATGGTTTATGTTGATACTGTGAACTTTTTTGCTGGGATTTTGTTTAGCAAAAGGGGATCCTTCCCTTTATCAATGAAAATAAGTCGTCCTTTTGCTTTGGTTGAAGTAAATTATCTTCAGGATCTCTCATCCCATTTAGAAAGAAATGCTGATGGGAATTCTTGATTTTTAGTTAAAAGATGGTTTGTTATTAATGAAATACACACAGACTGAAGGAGGGTTGAGAGAGAGCATTATTCTACTCAATACAGAGAGAGAGAGAGAGAGAGATATCTGTTTTGCTAAGCAGGATCTTCAGCCTTTTTGTACGACAAATAATGAGAAACCTACTTCTACATTTACAAAGCACTCTTTACTGAGTGAAAAAATGCATTTGATCTTGAAATATATCACGAGGAGTGAGTGACGTTGATATAGTAATGCCAGAACTACAAACGAAATGGAACAGAAAAATAGGGAAAGGATTTATCGTTTGGCAAACTTTTGATGAATTTGTCCCGTACTGTTCTTCTAGCTTAATTTATGAGAAGGAATACAGTGCACGTGGATAAAGTATTTAATATCAATTGATAAAACTCCATTAAGAAAAGGATCACTAGAAGAGATAACCTGTGTTGTACAAAAGATATATCCCACACGGGCTCATAAACTAAGAAGAGAACTAATGTTGCAACAAGACATGAAGACTAACCATTAGTCTTTTGTAAATAATGTAAATGGGCTACTTCTGGATACTTAGCAATATCAAAGCAATCTTTTCAATGGAGGGGAAAAAAAAAATTGAGTGATGTTGGTTTGATCATTTAAGTTAAAAATAAGTGTTGGTTTGACACAGTGGCTTTTCATTTGCGGATCAAGTAAAGATAAAAAAAATGATTTATACTTTTGCAAAACAATATCCATAAGTGCTTTTAGAAAAATTACATTAACTTCTCAAAGGAAGTTTGTTAAGAATATATTTTTTTTAATTAATATTTTTCAATCAATTTGGTCCTACTAAGTAAAAAGATGTTTTTTCAGCATGTAGGTGATACAAGCTAATTAATTACTACAAGAAAATAATATAAAGATGGTGTTCTATACATTTATAAATTGCAGTATTTTAAATTATTATATACTAAAATAAGATTTGAAGCTTCCTGGCGTCAACAAATGAAAATTCTTCTTGGTGATCAAACAGTGAGGACTGTGTAGTAGTCCTAGCTTTCGGATGTTGACTGCACGTCCATCTTTAAGGAAATAAATGGAGATGTTGGGGCTAGAACCTCGTTAAATAGCGCTATCAAAGCTCTGTGCAGTCCATCAGTTGGTAACTAACACTCCCTGTGTGATCCTCCACGGAGCTCGAGAGCGGAAATCCTCGTGTCACTAAGAAAAATTCCATTATTTCTATTGAGATTGTTTTTGTTATCCTTGAGAGCAACAGCTTCATAAATTAATCTGTCTACATAATTAAATAGTGACCCATTGGATTTCCACTCTTGAGCTCCATGGCAAGCCACACAGAGAGCTCTGACAGCACTATTTAAAGAGGTTCTAGCTCCGACGTCTTCATTCATTTCCCTGAAGATGGACTGCAGTCCACGTCCAAAAGCTCGCCCTCATCTGGTTGATCTGAGAAGAATTTTCCATTATTATATACTAGAATAAGATTACTTATAATAGATTAAAATTATAAATCAAATTGAAATGGATTTAACTATAAATTAATTTATAATAAAACATGAAGTAATATATATATATATATAACATGGAATGATAGATACCTTATTAAAGTTGCAATAAATGTACTAATAGTTAAGTATGTGTTGTTTTCTGAAGTCAGTATTACAATACCAAAAATAAAAAATGATTATTATAACTAGTCTGGAATTTTAAAAAGTAAGAATGCATTAATAGTTGGGTATCATGTCTTCAAGCATGACTTTTCTTCTTTGCTGTTTTGTATTGAAAAAACATTATCTTGTTTCTGAATCAATCAATCTTCTCTAACTTTTTTGAAATTGTACCTTGTTTTTAATCTCGATCGTAATCCTTTTTCCTCCTACGTTAACGGTGTGTCGAAACAGCTCCAAATTGTATTTTGGATTTTACCACAAAAAAGCACCAACTTCTTGATAAAAATGTACCAAATAAAAATTATAGAAACATTTATTATCTTTAATTAGCTTTTGAAAAAATCCAAATCGGATAAGTTATTGCTGAGTTATGCAGCCATCGAGTTTTCCTTAGGCTGTTCTTTTAGATCCTTTTCTGATGTAACTTTAACTTATCTTGAATGTTAAATGCCTTAGAAGTTTCATCAACTGACATATGAATAGCAACTAATATCAATGAACTAATTGTTTCTGTGAATATTTACTCAGTTAAATAATGAAAAAAAAAAAAACTTACAAATCTCCCTTTCCTCAGCAGGACCTTTTTTGTTACTAGTTTATTCTGAAATAATAAAGAGTTGATCTTTCAAGCTATATATATATATATATATATATATATATATACAGGGTGATTCACGAAGATATGCAGAAACTTCGGGAGCTCATTCTACATGTAAAAGTAAAGAAAAAAAGTTATATAAACATAGGTCCGGAAATGCTTCAGTATCGAGTTACGGCTATCGAAAGATTTCGCCCATAATGTAGTATAACAATACGCACATGGACTACACCTCAGTTGTTAGCTCTCACAATAAATCAAAACAATGCAATTCACATTATTGTTGAACAGCTGTTATTGTGTTGCCAACTTTTTTGTAGGTTCCACTTGGGATAAGCTTCAAACCACTGGGAGATACAGTTCTGCGACATGTTTCATTCCATTATTCAGGTCAACAACCATAAAAACCACTGATTTCGCCCCTTAATTTACCTTCCCAGACTTCCAGCAAGTCTTCATTTCACCCAGAGTACTACATTATGGGCGAAATCTTTCGATAGCCGTAACTCGTTACCGAAGCATTTCCGGACCTATGTTTATATATTTTTTTTTCTTTACTTTTACATGTAGAATGAGCTCCGAAGTTTCTGCATATCTTCGTGAATCACCCTGTATATGGGTCAATCCATACCAAACAGTCCAGAAAACATTCAATTGGTTGCTCGACCATTTAAAAAAAAAAATGATTTTTTTACTGTTGTTACCCCTATGCATGAGTACTTCAAAACAGGCATTTTTTTTTTTTTATTTGACTACGTTTAAAAATGGCATCCATTTTTGTTTTACGGTTTCCGGCATTTTTGGCCTTTGCAGACAGTTGCGGTAAATTTGATAACTCAGCTAAAAAAAAATAATAGAAAGCTGTGGTAAAAAACATACATTTTAAGCTACATTTTATGTCGTATACCTTTTTACCATATCTCCAATGCAAATGGCTAAAATTTAGAACCAAAACTGATATTCGCTTTTGAAGAAAAATCAAAGTTACGGGACTTTTTTTAGCAGGAAGGAATGAAATATCAAAACTATAAATTTTTTTGAGAAAAGATATACATCCAAAGGTTTAGCAAAAAATATTTCAGCTCTGTTACTGGCTTCCTAATTTGGTTATAGTCTTGAGAATGCTCGTTTTCAATTTTTTTCAAAGTTTGAGCCCCAATATCTCTCGTGGGGACCTAATAAAAATTTGATATTTATAGTATAAAGAGAACTTTCTGAGTGGTACCTGTGAAAAAAATTTTGAGTTTTATATTTGATTTAGATACCTGTGTATCTATCGCAGGCCTCCCAAAAATATGATGCTGTGAAAGACTTTCTCCTCTCTAAATCCATGATGGGCTGTTGTAATTTTCCAACTGAGAGTTACTGTATAGCGTGCTCTTATCGGAGTCTCACGTAGGTCCTTCCACTGCTTCCCATGTGGGACTACAGATGTTGCCAACTATTAACAAAATACATCTGTGTCCTGCATCTCTTGTTTGACAAAACTTCTCAAAAGAAAAGCAGTACTTGCCTATGAAACAAAGCAAACAGCGGCCTTATTAGAAATTGCTCTGGCGGTTGAACTTGTCTTTGCCCAGTGTCACACTTTGTCACTCTTCAAGTCACTCAGGTCTGGGACCTCTGCAGATTGGCTGAATGATTGGTTATGTAATACCCAATTATGTATATGGTTTCCTAGTTATGTTTATCCCTTCAGACCCCTTAATAAAGTCCTCTCTTTTGACTTTTCCTGCCTCATAATCCTTTACTGAGATGGCTACACATAGCATTTCCTTTTCTCCTCCTTTATCTATCCCCCTTTCACTTCCCCTGCTTGTAGCTTTGTTTCTGGGAAAGCAGTCAATGGTGTGCTTCAAAATGTATATGGGATACTTTAACTTGTCCATATTGTGTTTTCTTCTTTTAGGTGCTTCTTGTTTGTATTTAACATTGAATTTGATATTTCCGGTTACTAAAGGGTGATCTGAACCAACATCTGCTGCTCTTTTATTACTGCTATCTTTGACTGATACAAATGTGGTCAATTTGGGTTTGAGTTTTTCCTGTTGTGCCCTGTTCTACCCAGTTAGTTTTGTGAGAAAGTAAAACCATTATTAGACTATGGATGCTTTTTAAATGCTTTTGAAAATTTGCCGTTTGTCAGTAGCAGCTTGGGGTAAATGCCATGCTTTACACGTGCAAGCAGCAAATCGCATTTTGCTCTCATTTAGGTCGCGATTACAACTGCCAGTCGTCAAAGCAACAAACAAGTTGATTTTGCAGTATAGTTTTACTAATAATTCTCAACTCATTTCACGGCAGAGGTAAAAAAAAAAGGTAAAAAAAGATCCCAGAGGATCATGGGCTGAAACCACAAGCAAAGAATATCCACATTTCAGCATGAAGTTAACACTGTTGTAGTTTTTAAATAATTTTTTCTTACTGCCGAGGGCGCTGGTGTCGATTTTCTTCTAATATTTGCCTGAGTTTATAACTTGTTTTATTTAGAGTAACTGGCAGGTTTTTTCGGGCAAGTGGGAGATTTTCGAGCCATTTGCCGGTTTCAGGCATGTTTTTAAGAGTGTGTAAAGCGGTCATAAGGTGCAATCTATGCACAGACCTTGTTTGCCACAGATCTCAATCAGCAAATCACCATTTCATTGTAATGGGTAAGCCAGATTTCCCTAAAATGTGTTGAATGTTCTGATTTTCATTGCCCACTATGGCATTAAAACATCCCATCAGCAGAATTACATCATTACTATAGATGGGAGTCAGTGTTTTGTCAAAAGCAGACTATAAAAATGTTCTTTCTATTCCAATGCAGTATCTTCTATAGCATTGGACCACTGACATTTTCCTGTGTTTTGAATCTTGCAGTAAAAATCCTTTCAGATACGGGATTCTATTCAGTTTTTCTGTTCCTCTTAGCCTATTCTTCTAATGTGTGCATCCTCTTCATTGGGCGTATCTGAGTAGAGTAGTAATTCCGTCGCATCTCATGTATGCCGACTTTGTATCTCTTCAATTCTCTAGTAAGGATAGCCAGTTTGTCTTTCTGGTAGTGTTTTCTAACATATTGCCCGATTTGTGTCTTAGCTCATCAACAATAAATAGGTCTGGCTTTAAATTCTAATAGATTTGAGAGAAACTTAAAAAAAATTCGGAATGAGCAGGTAATGCTACTGCACCATAGGCTGGTGGTAAGTAAACTTCCAAAAAAGTTTCTGACATTTCCTTTAGAACTAATGTTGGGGTTATTTTGCCCCAACTTGGTTGTCAGAGATAAGAGGGCACACGGATAAGATTGACATTGTGGATATCAGTGTAATCCTCTTGCTAATTTCCCATAAGCTTAAACAATAACATTTCTGAATGGGATAAATAAAGACTAGAAATAATTTTATTTGTATTGTAATAGAGTAGTAAGTGAAATGCCTGCAGTAGGATAATGGCAGACTGTAAAAAAATATAGTAACTACACTTTCTACATGATCATTAATGACAGATGCTTCCATTTTTGTTTCTCGCTGTTATCCATAACCTGCAGCTCTTTTTGACATTTACATAGACCTACAATTTACAAAATCAAAAAATCAGTAACTATCAGATTATGCATGATTATAATCGTAGAAACAAGTGATTACTGAAATCCATGTGGTTCACGACTTTTGAGTAAAGATAAGTTATCCTCCACATTCCAAGAAAAAACTTTTATTTTTTGAAGCTTTTCAATTTTCAGAATTTTAGAAAAGATTGTCAACTTTTATGAGAATTATCTCGTTATGCCCTTAATTTGTGTATACAGGGTGTTTCAAAAATACACGGCATAATTTCAGGTATGTATTTCCCACATGTAGACAATCAAAATAGTTCATTACAACATATGTCCGGAAATGCTTCATTTCCGAGTTATGGCCTTCACAACATTGAAAATCACCGGAACGTTTTTCGTTCCGCCGGTCGTTGCCATTACAGAAGATGTTCAAAATGACCACCTCCTGCTTGAATACAGACCTCACATCGATGTCTCAATGACCTGCGAACACGATCCCACACTCCAGGAATGTTGCGTATGTCCTCAGAACGTGCCACAATTCGATTCCGAAGGGATTCCAAATCAGGCACCGGAGACGAATAAACCAATGATTTTAAATGGCCCCACAAGTAGAAATCGAGAGGGTTCAGATCAGGTGAGCGTGGAGGCCAAGCAATTGGGCCACCTCTACCTATCCATCGATCAGGAAACGTTCGATCCAAGTACCGGCGAGCCGTACGACTGAAGTGTGCAGGAGCGCCGTCATGCAAGAAGTGAGCGTGCTGACGATCGATCAGTGGAATGTCGTCATAAACATGAGGTATGGTGTTTTCCAGGAAGTTTGTGTACGCCTGCCCCGTAAGTCTGTTTACAAGTACATGGGGTCCAACTAATCGATCACCAATGATACCGGCCCACATGTTGAGGGAGAACCGCACCTGGTGATGAGATACAACAGTTGCATTTGGGTTTTCATACGCCCATACATGCTGATTGTGGAAATTTGTTATGCCATCTCGTGTGAACTGTGCTTCATCTGTAAATACGAAAAACGTTCCGGTGATTTTCAATGTTGTGAAGGCCATAACTCGGAAATGAAGCATTTCCGGACATATGTTGTAATGAACTATTTTGATTGTCTACATGTGGGAAATACATACCTGAAATTATGCCGTGTATTTTTGAAACACCCTGTATAGGTCTAAACACTGCCTGCTCAATTGAAAGTGGACACCTGTGGTATGGTACAGACGCTTTATTTACAGCGTGTCTAATAGCACGTAGTGTGGCCTTTTGCCCTAAGCACAGCATCCACACGCCGTGGCATGCTTTCCACCAGTTTCTGATAGCAAGCAACTGGTATTTTTGCCAACTCCTCCTTCAAAGCCTGTGCAAGTTGGATGCGTGTTTGCCGTTGCAACGGACGCGCACGAATCCGGCGCTCTAATTCATCCCACATATGTTCAATAACGTTGAGGTCCGGACTCTGGGTGCCCACTGAAGTTCCTGAACTTATTCTCTGGAAACCAGGTGATGACAGCATTGGCTTTATGGCATAGCGCATTGTTGTGCTGGTACACAAATGGCCCTTCACCGAACTGCAACCACAACATAGGAAGCATGGAATGGTCTGGATCCTCCAGGTACTGTGTGGATGCCATGTTCCCCTCAATCATAACCAACAGACCACGTCCAAACCATGAGAAACACAACTACACCATCACACCATCACCGCCAAACGTCGCTATTGGGATGACACACTCGGGTAGCAGCTGCTCCCCAGGTGCGCCCATCCAAACGGTAGAATGTGAAGCGTGATTCGTCGCTCAACATGACGTGAGCCCATCTTCCAGTGCAAGACCATTGCTCTTTATACCAGCCCACTTGAAGCTGGGCATTTACAGGGGTGATGTTAAAGCAGCCCGACCGGTGTACCCTAAGGCATGGAGCTCCCGACGAATCGTCATGGTACTGACAATTGTTCCTGTTGCCTGATGGAAGTCCTGCCATTGTTGTTCCTCTGGAACAGCCCTGTTCTGCTGAACCAACCGCTTCAGGGTCCTCTGGTCTCTGTCGGTCAGCATGCAGGCTCGGCCACCTCCATGACGTCGTGTTTCCACTCCTTCACGTTTCCGCTTCATAATAATAGCATCCACTGTCAACTTTGGCAGGTTGAGTGTCACTCCTATGGCTCACACTCACTGGCCACTAATGTGGCAGCCTATGACTACTCCACGTTGAAAATCGCTCAGCTGCTTTGATGGTGGCATTTTACCTCAGCACGTGGTTAGACACCAAATGACTCCAACTACACAAGATCGTGTTGTTTTATAACGAATATATTCAAAATATTGCCGGAATTTGCATGGGATGTTCCACTACGGCAGGTGTCCACTTTAAATTGAGCAGTGAGTGTATTTGTATATAAATATATACTGAGTAGACAAAACATTAGACACTCCAAATCAATAGCTAGTGGTCCCTTGTGCGAATAATAGCCTGTACATGCTGAGGCATTGACTCCATGAGATGCTGGAGATAGTGCCAGCCATGCTTGTATTATCATTGTCCATAACTCAGCCCTAGACATCGCTGCCGGATTCATGGATCTGATTTCTTACTCCGCTGTATCCCAGAGATATTCAATAGGGTTTAAAGTTGGGAACCTTAAGGCTACTGAATTTTTTCAAACTCAGCTGTATGTGAGTAAGAATGGTAGCGATCCAATGGGTTGGCACATTCATTGTCCTGCTGTAGAATGTGCGAAGGCTATCAAAGGGTTTAGGTGATCAGCCCACACATTCTGGTAGCTTGCAGCATTTAAGAATCTCTCCAGACACACTACGGGAGCTAATCTGTCCCATGAGAAGACACTCCAAACCATCACGGAGCCAACCTGGCAGGACGGCCTACGATCTCATGGTAATAATGGATTCATCTGATCACATAACTCGACGCACACTGCAAAGGTCCAATTTTGATGTTCCTAGCACCAGATGAGATGCAATGTCTGAAGATTAGCAGTCATTATTTGCACGTAATTAGGACATCAGCTTCCATATCCTAGAGCAGTGGTGCCCATCCTTTCATAATATGGGGGCCAAACTTGACTTTGCTGTGAATTTCGCGGGCCACAATGTGGCGGAATCTCCTATTCAACAACCAAAAAAAAAAAAAA
>JAFIDM010003189.1:65949152-65973337 GCA_023159025.1 Thereuonema tuberculata | reverse complement strand
ACACCCTATTCACAGTTAATGGTCTTCCTATTCTGTCCCTGAGAGATGATAAACATTGGAAGTTCCTCAGGAACTGATGGGCTTCCAGATCCTCTTGGACTTGACATCACTGAAGGACTTCCTGGACATTGCCTCTGCCAACCTCAGCTCAAGGCTAATCCCTTTGCAGAGGATAGTTCACTAGGGTAGAATGGATGAGATCGAACAGAATGCTTTTGCATAGGTAAGATGAAAACAACCCTAGACAAACTAGGAAGACGGAAGCAACTTACATAGGCATGAATGCAGTCAAGAGAAAAGTACTCGTACTTCTTGTGACTTGTTACATGCTCATGTCACAAGACTTCCTCTTGACACATCCTTTGGAATAACCAACCATACAAGGGAGAATATAACAGCTGCAAAAAGGAATCACTGTTGTGGTCTAAAGATCCAAGGGAACTCACAATGAGGGGGACAGTGCTTACCATTGGCATAACTCTCCTCAAAGATGTGGGGAATTACTTGTACTTTGCAACAGGCTGTGTGAAGGCTTCAAGTGGAAGCCTATATATAATGCTTTACAAATCCAATCCACAAGAGCATTGTTGAAAGGCAGTGGTTTGGAACATGTGACTATGATGGCAGATCTTCACATCTTCAATATTGCATTGTAAATTCAGGGGAACCAAATGAAGGCAGGTGGAGGAAATACCTTGTGAAGGATTCACTCGCTTGGTTTGAACACAGCCAGTGTAGATCTTTACAGGCAATTGGTGTCATTGTGGGAAACTTGGATTGCACCATTTTCAAAAATCATTCACATCAGAGGCGGTCGTTTCATATCAGTCTGCATGTTATGGCAGTGATTTGCAATAATTTTAATAATATACTCAGCATATTTTACAATAGAATTTAATAGTTGTTCTTTTGGTAATGGACTTAATTCTTTGCTGTCATCTCATTTTAAAAAATAAAATGGCAGGCTTCTGATACTTTTTTTAACTTGGTGTTTAAAACTAAAACAACTGTTTGCTTTTTTTATGAAAGAAAAACCATAAAATTAGATTTTTCTTTACTGAACTGGATTTGTTTGTTTGTAGATACTCCTAAGAAGTCAGCAAGTACTTTCCATATTTTGAGAAGAATCTATACTTCCAGTGGACCCAAAGCCCTGTTTACAGGTAATTAATAAATTGATTTAATTTTGTTACGACATTTCTTCCTTTAAAAAGATTTTTATGTCTTCAGTTTCTTTTAAAATTATTACAACAAATTGTTACAACAAATGTCTAAACAAAGCCATCAGAATAAAGATTGAGTAAAAGTAAGACTGTTCATTTGAAACAGGATCTGTTCTTAATTTTGATTCAAGCAAAATTATTTTCAACATTTTCAACACTTTTTAATTACTCGGATCGCGTTCTCGAGTAGTCTCCACTACTCGCTCCGTGTATTAAAAAATACTCAACAGATACTTGAAAACTCAAATACTCGCCCACCCCTAATGGTATTAAATCCAACAGAACTGAAGATGATGAAAACGATAAACAAGAAAAGATACTAATTGATAATCTTGTGCAGACACTTGATGATGCAATTGAAGGTCTGGAACAAAGACATTCATAACCGAACAAGAAATAATGTCCCTCTACAAAGTAAAAGAAAAACTACTATCCCACAAACCAAAACTGATGAAACAGCAATCTTTAAATGAAATGACAAAATTTATTTATTTATTTATTTATTTTTTTGTAGGTCTCATTTTTTTTTTAAATTTCATATATTCTGTTATTTTTATATTAAATAATATTTTTTAATCGATTAACTTAACTTTTTATTAAACATCTTCCACTACACCAGAAATAAATGTTAAAACACTACATTTATTTCAAAAAAACAGTAAATTTTCGAGGAGAAAATAAAATGCCTCCTCTTTTTCAAGACTTTTACAAATAATAATATTAAGTCACGAGATTTTGAACTTTCAATATAAACAGTACAATATTAATACAATATATTATTAAGTTACAAGATTTAGATCTTACAAAATCCCATGAATATCATATAAACAATACAATAAGAATACAATATTATGGAATATCGTCTTCTACTTCACAATAATCCTCAAGTGTTGTATCAAAACTCAATTGCTTTTTACAATCCAGTTCTTCAATTATTACTTTATTATTGCGATTAAAATATTCTTTATCAATTAAATCTCTACCTAATTTTACCATTCCTTCATCCATATTAATTCCTTCATTTCTATTTAATTGCTCCCTTTTGTGGTTCTTATATATAAGCTTTCAATTACTTTTCTAATTTTAGTATTCTTTTCATTGCTTATTAATAACATGTTTCTTCTTATTACAAAGCTCTGCAATTTCAGATTTCTCTACTAATTTATTGCTTATATAGTATCCATGTTCTGATGCACGTTCCTTAATCGTTCTTTTTGTTTCTCCAAGATAAAACAAATTACAATTCAGACATTCCAATTTATATATTAGACCCATTTCATATCTTTTATCATTACTATTCAATTTATTACACAAAATATTATTTAATTTATTATTATATTCAAAACTTATGTTTATACCAAATTTCTTACATATTTCTTTCAAATGCAAACTATTATTATTCAAATATGGTATGAAACATCTCATATCATCATGGGTTTTCAATTCTTTTATCTTAAATTTATGATAATTCCTTATTGTGCTATCAATAAATTTGTCTGTGTAATCATTCTTTTTTAGTAGTGCTTTCATATCATCAATTTTTTTATTGAAATCTTCTTCCGTACTCGTATTGTTATCTATTCTATGTAAATAATTTTCAATTATATCCCGTTTTATATTTATATTATGCCCAGAATTAAAATTTAAAAACATGGTCACTTTTGTACTCTTTAGTGTAGTGTTTTAGGATTAATTTGTTTTCCTTTCTTATTAACTCCAAATCTAGAAATTTTAAACATTCATTGACCTCTTCTTCCATTTTGAAATGAATGTCTTTGTTTCTTTTATTAATTTCATTAAAAAAATTATCAAATTGTCTCCTTGTCCTGAACCAGAATATTATTATATCATCTGCATAACGATAATATTGTAGTTTATATTTGGTCTCTTTCAATAGTTTGCATTCAAATACATTCATGAACATGTTGCACAATGACCCTGATATTGGGGATCCCATTGTAGTGTTTTAACATTTATTTCTGGTGTAGTGGAAGATATTTAATAATATACTTTACAATAGAAAAGGTTTGAAGACGAAATATGAGACATTTATTTATAACTTAACTTTTTGTCATTATTTTTACCAAAAATAGTGTTTTATAGTGTATTTAGTTAATACTACATTTGACTTTTTATAACTCTCTAAAATCCGGAAAATTCTAAAATCCAGAATTGGCAAAGTCCCGGCAAGTCCGGATTTTCGAGGTTGTACTGTAATTAATATTTTTATATCTAACTAGATAGAATAATACTACTAATAATAAAAGATTTCATTTTTGGTTCTTTGGATTAGTAATAGTATTGTTAAAGGTCTACTATAAATTATTATATGTTCCATAAAATTATTGCATTTATTTATTACTGTTTTTAAAGAGATTTATTAAAAAAAAACGTTTTTTGAATGTTCGTCATTTCCTCATCAACTTGGTAGTTTTTGTTAAAATTCTGGTTTTAGCTTTAAGAAATATTTTTTTTCTTCTTATATACTGGTTTTTATTGTATGAATTATTTCTTGTAAAGTTATGATAATTATGAGTTTTATTTTGCATTCATTACTAACTAGTAATTGTTAGTTCATGTGTATATACATATACTAGTAGAAATAGCCGTGCTTCCCTAGGGTAACAAAAAAGATGTTGATGACGAAGAAATTGTAATTGTGAGATGACTTTGAAACTTTTTCAGTTGGTAAAAAAAGCCCCATGGTATTTAAAATTAATGTTATATTCTTATTTTGTAACTCGATAAGCCCTAGAACTGATAGGAAATTAATATCGAGATCAGAGAATAAGATTTCCCTTTCTTTGCCCCCTTAGTCTGAATCAGGGTTTTCGTTGTTCTTAAATTAAGAACATTTACTTAAAAAAAAAGCTAAGAAGAATATTATTTATTTTAAAATAATTAGATAATGAATTTTCTTTTATATAGATAAAAAAAAAAAAGAAAAGTTGACATAATATTATTTAATTCCACAAACTTCTTTCTCTACATCATCTTACATCGCAATATTTTGATTAGCCTAATCGGCCTATTCTTTTTCAAGCTACAACTTAAACGGGAAAAGAAAAAAACATCCTCCTTCTTCCCAAATCCAAAATAAAAATAAAATAAGTCACAGTCAAGAATTTTGGAATTTTAAACAAACAAAACGTGAGATGCACTGTAATGCTCAAAGCATTCTTACAAATAATGTTCAAATCTTGGACCAAAATGTCTTTTTATAAAAAAGCCCAAATCACTAATAAAACGTCTTATTTTTATGAAATGTCCATTGAATTTGAATACTTATCTTTTCATATTTAAATTTTATCATTGTCTTTGAATAAATTCCAAAACACTTTTTTTTTTTTTTGAATCCTCTTATTCAACGATTACTGAAAGTGAGCCAAATGTTTTGCTGTATCACATAGAAGTGCGTTGAGTCTTCACTCGTGTAATGGAATTGAGATCTTCAATAAAAGTAATTGTGTGAAGAATTTAAAAGCCAAAGCTTTGTGTGTTGTTGGTTTACCTTGAAGATATATTTTCACACTTGAATGACCTCAGCATTTCAATTCAAGGATCGCAAATCACTGGTTTGGATGCAACTGAGAAAGTTGCTGCCTTCAAGCAAAAACGGGAACTTTGGAAGGATTGTGCGGTGAAACACAACTATATTCCAACTTTGAATTAATACTACTATCGATAATGGCTTTATATTTAACTACGATCGACAATGGCTTTATATTTAACTACGATTGATAATGGCTTTATAATTTCCATATATAATCTTCCGCTTTACTGTGGAATTTTCCTTCAATATCCTCGACGCTCATTCGCCTAATGTTCCAATTTCCTTTCAATATCTATTCTTTCTTGTTTTCCTTGCAATATGTCCCTTCCTTTAATTAAATAAAGTTTACTCACAGTTTTGAAGTTCTCGTTGAAGGCCTTAGTTTCATTTACTTATCACAATCCGGCATGGACACAAAACGCACATTATCCCACTTGAAGTTCATTCCGCTCCTCCCGTGATGCATTGCCCTTGTCTCTGTAGACGTCGTGTGCATAACCTCGGGATTTATCTCACCTATCTGTAGAACTGTGTAGGTGACATCTGAGAACTTTCTTAATTCCGATTGTCAAAGCGAGACAGTGCCTCTCCTTAAATTAGTTTTTCCTTCTGACGTAGGATTATGTAATTTTTTTTAAAACATAATATATTTAATTCTTTTTAAATCAAATATAAATTTGGATTCAAGCCATATTAATTCTTATTTAAATTACTTTCAAATAATATTTGTAGTAATGTGCTTCATTTTGAAATTTTCCTTCTTTTATGTGTATAACTATCAGAAATAAATACAGGTTTTATTTCCACAAAACTGTTCATTGTTACTGTTTATATTCATTTTTTTTTAATCCAGAACATAAACTAAACAATGCAAACTCATCTTGTCTAAGCCTATATTTTGGGCCGTTAAAACATTGGATGGTCTGCCACGTGGCCGGTGTGCCGGTACCCGGGTTCAAATCCCGGTCGAGAACATGGATGTTTCAAATTTCCTTTCCTGTGTTGTCAGCCTCTTCTTCACTTTCTTTTTGGGTCTCATTCCATAATGGTGTCCTGAGGAAGGCAATGGGAAACCACCTTAGTGTCTGTTCCTTAGAAATTCTCGGGAGTCTGCTAGGGGTTCGCCTTATCGGGAACACTAGCGCTCCCTGGGCATGGATGCTTCGCTACGAAGCTCGCACTTTGGTGTGTACCGTACCAATTAATTAATTAATGAAAACATTGGAGGTGTGACACCAAAAAGGTTAAGAAACACTGCAGTACAGTCAAAAGAAAACTGTAGTAATTTATAAAGTACCAAAACTCAGGAAAAAAAAAAAAAAAAAACTTCTTAAAATATAAAGAAATACATGTTCATCAGTTATGGAAAAAAAATGGTCAAAGGATGAATGGAAAGAGGAAACGGGGATGGGAAATGAATATCTCAGGAACCATTTAAGCTAGAAACGTTAATCTCAGAAAAAAAAAAAAAAAAAAAAAAAAATTATCAGTTTCCCCAAAATAAGAAATACCCAAAGGGGAAGAGAGGGTTTGGGTTTCTACTGTACAGTAGGTGTCCTCATCAGCTAAACATAGAAACTTTAAATTTTAATGTTCCTTTTAGAATTGGGTTACACATTTTCTTATGGTTTGTCAAAGAGGTGAAGAAGGGCAGAAAGGAAACTCTATGTCCTACAAATTTGAAATTTAGGAAGTGAATGGAGAAGGTTTCAAGTTGCGCTGTAATAAAGCTAAGTTCCTCACTCATCAACGCAAAACAGCTAAACCTTGGAACTTGAAATTTTAGGGATTTTTTTCCCCTTATGACATAAGTGCCTGCTAAGAATGGAATTTTGTAAATTCGACCCCTAAGAGGTGAAAAAGGGGAATTGAAAATTTTCAAAATGCACTTAAATGTTTATATGAACTATTGAACATAGAAACTTTTGAAATGAAGTTCTCTTTAGAATTGGGTTAAACGTTTTCTCAGGATTTGTCAAATTGCTTCTCGAAGTGGGTGGAGAAGGGCAGGAAGTCCTACAATCTCAATGAAATCTGATACCTAGGGGTTTCTGGGTTACAAAATTCAAATGTAACATTCATTTGTAAACTATTACATGATTTTTTACCAACTGCAGGGGTGTTTGTGCTCCGGGGAAACCCCGGAATTCCGGGGATTTTGAACTTCGATACCCGGAAATTCCGGGGATCGTCGTTGAAAAGGAAGTAGGAATAATAATGAATTATTTATTTTGATCTGGGTAATTTTGTTTGCTTTGAAAGCAGAAAACGCAAGGTCAGTGTGTGTGGTGAAAACTTTTCCTTTCTTTCTCCAAAGGCAGTGATAATGCATGAAAAGGGGGAAAAAACTTCTTTTTTGTTCTTTCCTTATTGCGAGTTATGACTCATTCCCCCGGTTCTCGGACATTCTCTTCTGGATTCTTTTCGGCAAGTAGGCGCGGCAGAAAAAAAAGGGAGAGACTTCCTTCGACCAGATGTGCGATCACGTGACTCACGTGACCTGGCGTGGCGCCAATAAGTAGAGAAGGGGGATTTTTCATTTCCCCCCCCCCCCCTTCTCGAAACTCCAAAATGTCGGTAGTAAGTCCGTAAAAGTTTCCGGGGATTTTTTGGGGTCCCACAAACACCCCTGCAACTGGGAAAGATTTGAAGTGACATCACTTTTTTCTTTCTCCACATCAGGTCATCTCTTCACTTTTTAACTTGTGCAAAGCACAGGTACGTTGCTAGTACAGAATATTTGAATGGAAAAAGGGTAAGATTCCACAAAGGTGAAAACTAATGTCCTATAGCAATTTGATTTCTGTTTATATAAGCTATCCACTGACTGCAAAAAAGAATCGATAATTGCCCTGCTTCATAGTCAGATATATGCTTTCCTTCCTTCATTGAATAGAAAAATACGGAGTGTTTCGAATTGGCGTCCTGTTGCGTAGTAATAACACATGTTGTGATTTTCACTCATCAAGTAATGTTTAAAAAAGTTCGATCCGATTTATTCTCTTATGACCCCATTATTCAGAGCAAAACCTTTAGTTTCAAGTAGAGAGACAACTTCAAGGACTGGTGGCCTCAATATTTTAAAAAAGCTTACAAAGATGTCGAGAAGAAACAGTCTTGAATAAGTACAGACAATGAAGAGATGAAACATTCTATTAAGGCTTTTGAATTCATTGACAACTAAGGGCTTTTCAATAGGAAGGAACAAGATATTGTGGAACTTCCCAATATTTCAAAAGTAGTCGACTACAAACCAAGAAAATAGTTTCCCATTTCTATTCATCAATGTTGCTATCACTTTTACCTGATTTTATGGAACTTTGTGGAAAAAGGATAATATTCCAGCACTTTGAATTACTAGGCTGATCCACACTGCTTTGAAATTTTACTAGTGACCACCTTTTGACTAATAGATACCTTTTTAATTAAATGTTTCTTTGCAAAATAGTTTAATTTTTTTGATTTGCCAAAAATGAACTTCCCTGGTATGTTTTTTCCATTCATTTATAAATTGTTTTATTTCTTAATGAACCCATTATCAAGTCCTTCAAAATGTTATCATTTCTTTGTTTAGATTTGAAGTTTGTGTTACTGTTATTTATTTTGACCAATTGTTGCAAAATAACTAAATACAAGGTGATCGTAATTAAATTCAGAGCACTCTGCAGCTGACACCAAATACAGACTATTCAAAGGATAGACAAAACGATTATGCCAAAAAAAAAAAACCCCCCGCTGTTCATCGCTTGCAAATTTTACAACTTCACGATGGGCAACGTGTCAAGCAATATTCCTTACATCGCTAAACAATCTGTGCAGCAGACAGGTCCCTTACGGAACGAATAAATGGTTTTTGATTGTGTTTTTGTTGATTATTGTTTATTTATTCTTTTTTTTGTGTGCATTTAGCTGTAAAGTGCCCTCTAGGGATTTTTTTTTTTTCATAATAGTTTTCCACTTCCTTTGACTTGTCTGGTGTTCATCAGCTTATTGGTTACAGCTACAGAATGCTCTGGATAGGCCAAGTTTAATTACTTTGACCTTGTATAAAAAATTTCTTGATATAATTTTAAAAATTAATATTAATCGTGTCATTAGGTAAATACAATAAGCAAATTCCCATTTTACTTTTAAACGAGAATCCATCAGGCGAAAAAAATCCAATACTTTAGGGGAATATCTTCTCTATTTTAATAACTCTTTCTTCTGGTCAACAAATGAACTAAGATCACTGATGATGGAAGGAAGTAAAGCAGAACCTATTAGGAAAAGAAACTTTTTAGGAGAAAAATAGAAAATGAATTCAGTTTGAATTACTTGTTCAATTGTATTAATCTTGTGTAATTCTTTTTGTTTCAGGGATTGTTCCACGAGTAGTCAAAGTGGCTCCTGCTTGTGCTATAATGATAAGCACTTATGAATATGGTAAATCATTTTTCCGCCAATGGAATGAAATCAGATGCCTCAAAAATAAGAACAGCAGCAGCTTATTATAAACATTGTATAAATTAGTGCAAATTAATTGTAAGTGCTTATACAATGTACCTTTTTGTTTGAATTAAATTAAATTTTTTTTTTTTTAAAGTAACTGGGTCGAAATTAAGAAAATCTTTTTATTTAATGGGTTAATAATAAATTACTTTCTTTTAATTCACTAGCGATGCACATTGTGGATCTAATGTTATTTAAAAAAAAAAAAATTCTGAATATTTCATTAGAAAACTTTTTACATCTTATTTAAATTCTCAATTATAGATATTGGTGAAAGGCCAAACACAAAGTGCTTCATCTTAATTCTTTTAATGAGCTGAATCATTTTTTTTTTCTGTTTGGAAATCCATTGCCTTTTGTTCCTCTGTTATTTTACCTAAAGCGTCTTAAAGAGTGTTAAAAGAAAATTGTAAGCATTTCCAGAAGCTCAGGAAAAATGTTGTATTGTTACATCGACAGACAGTGTTACTGTACTAGCTTTGAATGAGTGGAAAGAAAACAAATATATTTGAATTTAAGATTAAATAGCATTACTTCAAAATTTGTTGTAATTGAGTCTTTTCAGTCTAGTCTGGATTCATTCCATTAATTCATTCAATGTGATATAGAAGCTATCAATTGTTGTGGCTAAATGCAGCTGTTTTTTGTTCACCCTACATAGATAGAAATGACAGAAGATGAAAAGAATAAACGCATTGGGTGGAATCCATTGGTTTTTCAGTTTCTGGGGAAATCCCCAACTAAAACCTAAATTAAAGATTTTGTAGATTTTTAATTTAAACCACATTTGTTTTGACAGAAATTCAGATAATTAATTATTATTTGGATGAGTCAAAGACTTCATTTCAATTTCATAGAACTGATTTTCTTATGATTAAAAGATGTTGCCTAAATAGATTTTTTTTTTTTTGTATGTTACATTTGAAAAAGCCTCGATTGTAGAAAAGGAAATTGAATTTTATTTCCTATTGATTGACACCGTTTAGTTCCTCTCAGTTTTAAATTCTTGTTCAAAAAAAAATAAAATTGTAAATAAATGTTTTCATTATCAGAGATTTGGTAACCACTCGTTAATCACATCTTAGTCATATTTTATGTCTTGGATTAATTTTTCTTTTACTTCTAATGAATAATTCCACCAGGAGTACTAAATCAACGTATTCAGTCTTAAATATATTGTACCTTGAATAATTATGTATTTTTTTTCCCCATTATAGTTTATTTTCTTTTTTATCAATAAATGCAATTTGTTATTTTTACTTGAAGACTATTTTTATTGGTTTTATCTGCCCTAAGACATTCAATATCATATAAATACAAAAGTTTATTTAGTAATCAATTACTTCTTTTCTTTAACATAGATGTTTTGATGGTTGTGATAATGATTACATCAGACCATAGTGTTGTAGCAAAAATCAAAATTTCCACATCTGCCATAACTTTTTTATTTCAATGTGATTTTATGCTAAATCGGTATTAAATTAGAAAGAATAATTATTTTTGGATTAAATATTTGTTTGAACACAAAAAAATTGTGATGTGAATATCGAATATATACAGCACAGTATTTTTCATCAGATAAAGAGGGAGATCCCATTTATATTAATGTGCAGTGATAGGTATATTGAAGTGGTATACACCAATGCACTTATTTAAAAGTAAAAATATTTACAACTATTAGTTTCGATTCATACAGAATCTTCTTCAAGTTAACCATATTAAGAAAGGCATGGGTTATAGAGCCTAAGTAATGGGAAATTGAGAGAAGATATCATGTGGGTCCAGTCGACAGGTTGTTTCAGATAGAAAAAGGTCGGAAGTTAATGAAACTTTGGGATGTTGTTCAGGGATGGTTAATTAACAGTTTCTCAAGTTTTGGACCTCGAGGACCCTGTGCGAAAAGAGGAGGGGGGTGCAGAAGTTTCGACCTTCCTCCGGTTTTTCCTCAATAACTTTTTTCCATTACGTCCTACGGCAAAAATATCCCTATAACTTTTTTGTAGAGCGTTAAATTTCCTACAATTTTGACTAATCAAACATGTTTGATGTCAATTCGTTACCGAGATATGGCGCTTCGAAAAAAATGTCATTTTTCAAAATTTGCTAAAAAATTGCCAAAAATGCAGAATTCCACCTTATTTCTTCTGTTATACCCGAATTATGATGAAATGTTGTTGTAATTATGGTTCCTGGTTACAATCACCAATTTTGGACACCCCACCCCCGCTCCCCCCACCCAACCCCAATTCACAAAAGCTAAGTAACCTATAAAAAAGTATAGGGATGCTTTTGCCGTAGGACGTAAGGGAAAAAAGTTATTAAGGAAAAACCGGAGGAAGGTCGAAACTTTTGCAGTTTTCTCTCCCCCCCCCCCCTCCTCTTTTCGCAGAGGGTCCTCGAGGTCCAAAACTTCAGAGATGTTAATTAACATTTTCTCAACAACATCCCAAAGTTTCATTAACTTCCGACCTTTTTCCACCTAACCCCACTTTTTCCAACCTGTCGACTGGACTATTTGGCTCGATTCCATTCGCTTATTGGGAAGGGGGGGGGGGGATGACTTTAGAAAGTGGCCAAGACAAAAGTGATAAAAAAAAAAAAAGATATATAATATGAAAAAAAGGGGGGGGGTTAACTTTGGTTATTCTCTTTTATAGTTATTTGGTATTTGTCGATATTCTGAACCAAGAGGGTGTCGTTATAACATGCAAGATCATTTAAAATAAAAATCGATTCTTTGCATTTTATGAGGAAAATGGTCCTCCTCTTTGCAAAGGATGACATATTTTATATCTTTTTTTCCTCTCACTTCTCTTTTGTCTTTGCGACTTTCTAAAGTCACTATCCTAGATAAATCAATAAAAATAGTTTGGCCCAATATGACTTTTGAAAATAATCACAATGCTCCAATAAAACCTATAATAACCACATGTGATTTTAACAAAGCAGCAATAATGATTGTGAAGATGTAATTTTATCATAATAGATCACAGAAACCTAACTTGGACCCATTGAAAAGTGGAAAAAGAAACAAGATAAGAGCTGCCATGGCTTCTATGTGGGTCACAGAAAGGTACCCTTTGAAAAGTAAACTGTTGTGTAGCTATGATGCTAAGTAGTAGCCCTTCCTTGGGACCCATAATATAGTAAGGAGAATATTATTTCTTTATTTCTAATCGTTTATTAGTTTTCCACCTAATATTCCTAATCAGGAAATAAAAGAAACAAATCTAAATAAATAAAATAACCTTGTCCCCATGCAGGATTATAATAAAAATAGACCAATCAATGATAGAAAATCAAAGCGTCTCAAACTGACCAATGTCTTGTGACAGCGATGCTCTGTATAGAAGGAACCATCCAATGGAGAGAGACCTTAAAGAGTGAAATGACAGTAACAAGATGAACCTTCCATTGGAAAATTTGATCCTCCATTTCGTTGTGTGAATTTTATTTACAATGAAGGTATTAGATTATTTTCTAGGGGTGATTGTATGTCATGAAAAAGATTCAACGCAAAAAGAAGACATTCATTTCTATATATGGAAAGAGTATGAATCTGGCTGTGGCCTGAAGGAGATACAGAACTGCTATGACTTCTGCTTGAACTATGTTCCAGACTGTGAAGAAAATGATAACAATTAATCATAAAATTTCATTTTACATATCTATAGATAACTTAGTTTGTATTGATCAATATTTTAAAGAATGCATTAAAATTTGTATTGTTTTTGTAAGCAAACAATGATAATGAAACAAGACATAAATTAAGACAGTGTATGAATCTATTATTTGAACCCTTCATTGTTACATTGAAACTAAATTCCACCAGTAGCTCCCAAAAGAGTCTTGGTTGTTTTACTAAGTGTCAAAATCAAAGAGAAGATTGAGGATTTTGTTTAAGGTTTAGACATAAGAATAAATAGTTTGTAACAACATATCAAAACAATTCTTTTTCTCTCTGATTTCTTAAGGGAGTTTGGAATTGAAGCTTTTCCTATGACATTTTTTATTTCTATCTATTTTATCAAGATAATCAACTTCCTTTGGACTTTTAAGTCGCAATTAGCAGAAATAATAATAATTCCCCTTTATTTCTAAAAGTAAACAAATCTTAAAACTTTTGTAGAATAGTTAAATAAAAAAGAGTATTTCTTGTCTTTAGCCAATTAATATTTGTTTTGTTTTTATATAATCTTTGTTTAAAAGAAATTAAAATAGATATGGAATAACTGAGTTCTGCTATGTCGACGATCTCCTCTTTTATGCAGAGGCAAATTCCATTCAAAAAGTGTCTAATATTCTAAATTGCATGCATCCTGACATAAAATTCAAAATTGAGCATGAAACTGATCTATCCATCCCATTTTTGGACACACTGGTCTCTAGGAAACATAATTCCTTCCAAACTGCCGTCTATCGGAAGCCTTCCCACATGGGAGTCACTCAATTTTCATTCCGCCTGCCCTATTACATTCAAGAGGAACATTGTACGCATGGCGGTCAATCGAGCTTTTTTCCTTTCGAGCTCCGAGCATTTGTTCTGGAGTGAGATCAATAAACTGACTCACATCCTGTCCACTAATGATTACCCCACTAACTTCATCCTACATAATATTGCCACGTCCCTTAACCTAATATACAACCCCGCCCCCTTCCAGCACAATACCAGCCCCCGAAACATCTATTTGTCTGTCCCATACCACCCCTCCATCTTTCCGGCTCTAAAAAACATCCTTCGAGGTCTCAACATCGTACTCACCTCCCCGATCTCCCAACCCCTTAATCGATTATTATCCCGGAATCATTGTGACGACCGCGGCACCAATTCCACAGGCGTCGTTTACGCCATTTCATGCATGCGCAACTCCTGCCGTTACGTCGGCGAAACACGCCAAGCCTTAAAAAAGCGGGTTGCCCAACACTCCAATGCCATCATTAAGGGCGATACTAATTATCTAACCTTCATTCATTGTCGTGATAACAATCACTCTCTGGACCTCCACAATCCCACCATCATTTGTCGGGAGAATAACCATTTCAAGCGCAAATGCAAAGAAACCTTCTTTATTATCACTGACAGGCTGTGTTACAACGACAACCTGTCAGTTTTCACTATTCCCCAATATGGATTCCACAAATAGTTCCAAACCCGGAAGTTCCTTGCTCCTTCTCTTTAACTTCAATTCTGTACTGCTTGCCAATGCATTTGCCACCTTGGTTTTTTTTTTTTTTTATATTCCCACTTCATTCCAAATTTCCCCTTCTTGTTTCCATAACTGGGACCTTCATCTCTCTCCCTCTCTACGATGTTTCTTCACCACTCCCTTTCCTAGCCCCCGGCGACAGGGCCCAATGCCAACACCCCTAAATCCCGAATGGTTCCGTCCAACTCAAACGTCCGTTGGATCTGATTTCTTATTTTCGAATATGTTATTCATTTCTCCGCTTGAGGACGAAGTGTAGATCACTTCGAAAGCGCTAGCATTTATTGTATTCTTATTTATGTATTTTATTAGAACTGTGTGTGGTGGCCAGAACTCAGTCATTCCATGTTAACTTAAAACACACGTAAAACACCTTCCATTAAAATAGATATAAAATAAGTTTCCGTGGGCTTTTAATTAAGCCTTAATGATTGCATCCCATATGAAAAAAAGGGTCAAAATAAAAAGTGCTTTTCAATGTCATATCAATCCATCTGTTCTTAAGAAGTTGACACTTTTAAAAGGAAAAAACCTTAATCTCGTCTGCAAACATTCCTCAATGTTTATCTGATTCTAAGCAAAGTACAGTTGACCTATTCAACCTCAAACGTAAGAAGTTGCTTCAAAAGAACAAATAGAACTTCTAAAAATTGGGGTAAATAAAAACAACCACTTTGAAATTCATTTTTAAGCAGTCGTTTGTTTTTTGTTGATTAATTTTCCATTTAATGAATTCAATGTATTTGCAATTATTTAAGGACCATGTTTTACAGTCGTTGACATTTTTTACTAAATATCTGTTCCTCTTATTTCAGTCTAAAGATAGACATGATCGTATAATTTATAGACACGTGATGTAAGAAAATGAAATTCTATAAGAGCTACAAAGGGCTTGAAAACATCTCTTACAGTATAATAAAGAAGATTTAGCAGTGGAAAGTCTATGAGATCAATGTTAAAATTTAAAAGGAATGTATTGGATTTACACACAATGTCTCTAAAACAGTAAAACTCACCTGCACTTTATATGTGAAGATGAAAACTACACTAATGTTAATAGTTTTCAATCAATTCAATGCCTCTCCTACAAAAATCAGCCTCATATTATAATAGATTCAAAACCCATTAATTGTGTCTGATGCTGAAAGAACCTTAACTTATTTTCTTTTAAGTTGGAATTAACTCAAGAATAACAAAGGAAATTCACCATTTATTTATTTTAACCTAATACAGAAAAGAGGATTAAAAAGTAATTTCAGAGCTTGTTCTTTTAATGGTTACTGAGTCAAGATTTAAACAAAATGAGAAAAAGTTGGGAAGTTTTTGGCACAAGTTATTTGTAATGTCTTCAAAAATAGAATATAAATTAAGTAATGAAATGGTTGATACAATATTATGATAGCTTCTTATAAAACAAATAGCAATGAAGTGAAAATAGTGAAAGGATATAAACGAAGGAAGATAAAATCCCATACAGGAACTGTACTTTCCTAAAACTGTTTTCAAGTCCTGACAGTTTGGGATGTTAGGATTTGGACAAGTGGGTGTTAATTAGGATTGCCTGAATTAAAGGCAGAAGTAAGGCAGTAGGGCTTATATTTTTGGGGAGGGTCCTTCTCTGCCATTAAAAAATAATTGGGAAAGTTTGATGATGAAAGAAAAAAGATCACTGTAGTTAATCTAACAACAATCAAGTGGGATTTCTTTGGGGGGGGGGGGGGAATTGAAGAAACTGTTAGGTAGGTAATAGTGTTAGTGATAACAGGTTCCAAATTGTTCAATAATTTGATAAATGCATTATATTTAAATAGGAATTAATTTTACATTTCTGTTGATTTCTTATTTCATATGGAGTTGTTTATTTAAAAAATAAATGGTGCCAAGGAAATTATGTTCCCATCTTTCAATAAAATAAGGGACTGTTCATGAGAAATAGCTTCTACTAATTCTCTTTTTATCGTCCTAGATTAGGAAGCTGCTTAATATCATCACCCAGGCTCAATTTGACAAGAAATCTAATTTTTCTAACTGTTACACAAAAAACATTATATACAGATATTATTTTATTCAATAGCTGCTGTATTTCAATTGTGGACATCTCTCTTAGTAGTCAGCCAGTTTACTTGCTCTCGTGTCATTGTTTCATGATTGAAATATCTTAGGGAGAGTTCATTTGTGATGACACTGAGATTTTCAAATGTGAATCCAAAAAGTATACCTTAAATATTATATTAGTATTATCTATATATACAAAAATGAATGTATCTTTCTTTCTTTCTTTGTCTCTATGTCCCTTTGTCCTTTATACGCTCCTAGGCCCTTTGACCTATCTGGACCAAACTTTGCAGAATTACTCTTTAGGACACTGTGGAAAAGATAGCTATTCATTCTTGTAGGCCCTTCATAAGATAACTACATCTTTGTCATTTTCTAAAACGTTATCAGCTTTCTCATTATGAAAAACACAGGTGCCATTGCCTTCACCGAAGGCCAAGTACAAAGGTGGTAAAATAAATCTATTTACGACCACCTGCTAATGTTTCTTTTCAGGAATTAATGATTCTTTTTGTCTGCTGTTTTACACAATAGTAATTTGTTCATTCAAAGAGAAAGCAATAATACTCCATATATCCAAGAGGAAATGCTTTAGGCCATAAATGGACTAACAATGATGCCTGGTACTCATCATTACAATTTCCTATAATCCTATGATTCCTTTAATATAAATCCCGGTGCAATGGATTTCCATAATGGAATAGCACAGGTTTTCAACTCAATACAGAAGAATTTGCAAACACCATTCATGAGGATTGTACATGTGATCAAAACCCTCCATCATTATAGTAAACTAAATAGTGTTCCTGAAAAGAAAGAAAGTGCTTCAATTCATCCTAGCAATGATGAAAAAAACATTTATTGTGATATTATATTCAAGGAGCCTACATCCTTTTGGTCTAGAAGCCAATTCGTTCTGCCCTTTTTTGTTGATCTCCAATGTGATTAGTTTTAGATTTTGTGCTATTAAATGCGGTGTTCATCACGCATCGTCATTCAAGTCTCATGGCTGAATTTAGTCATTGCACAGTCTTTGATGTGATGCAAAAAATAGTTGCCAACCAACATTAGCATTCTGATTCTCTCATTGCTAAAAGGCACATCTACCAACAGCAGCAACCAAATCTCATAGAAATCTCATAGAGTCCAACATTCATCCTGGTTCTCTACGTGACATCCAAAATAAAGCTCAGGCAATTTCTTAACAAACAGCTTCCTTCTATAAAAAGAAGCCTTTCATTATTTTGACACAGCCAGGAGTTATCTAAGGAAAAGCTAAATTAAACAACACTCAGTAAAGGTTTTTAAAAAATGGTCTTTGTTTAGTTTTTGTTGTTTCATAGAACAGGACAGGTTAGAAAGGCTTTGATATTCTGAACAACCCTTTCAATCTAATGTTTTTCAATCATAAATACACAGTTATAAAATGGAAGCAGAATTTCTCTACCATTGGCTTTCTAGTTTCCTATACAAATGTTAATAATTATTTTTTTTTTAGAATAATCAGTCGCACACAAAAAGGACAGGCAGTAGAGTAATTCGGATTCCATTTTTTAATTCAGAATTCCAAAATAAATATAAAACCTATTTCATTTGACAAATGTAACATTATTCAATGCCATCTGTTGGATTTTTAAAGAAGCTCAATATTATATAAAATTCAGTAACAGAATTCTTTCTTTAAGAAATGACATCAATTCACTAAATAAAATAAAAAAACATTTACACCTTTCTTTTTTCCTTTTAGAAGCAGGAAGAGTATTTTTTTTTTGGTATTAGGAGCTGTTGAAGACGTCGTCTGTTGTTGGTCGATGCTTGATTTGTGGTCCTATTCTAGTCCAAATGAAACAAGATTCTGTTTTGGAAGGAATTGTTGGATAAGGGGAATGTTTTGATTTATAGTAATCAGACGGTGCATGACAAATGAATTCCATACATTCCAGTTTCCGTGGAATCTCTTCTTCGGGACCTAATCAATAAAAGAAAATAAATATATGACATTTACTAGCTGATATCATTTTCAAATATTAAAAAAAAAAATTACAAACATTTCACATAAAATAACTCATCCTCCCTCACAAACAATACTTGATTGGGGGGTTTCTAACCAATGACTGTCTCATCCTATCAGAGAAGGAAATAGTCATTTAGAAAGGTACAAACCTAATAATTGGTTCAAATGTTTTACCCATAATTAGCTATTTTTTTTTTTGTCTTTGAAAATCTATGGATTATCAATAAAGTTAGATCCTAATGCCTCGCTTCAAAAGTCAATCAGTTTGCGTTTTGAGAATTCACATTTTCTTTTCATAGTTTTTACAATTGAAGGCCTCAAGCCACCATTTCGTCATTTTTGAGATTCTTATTTCACTACATTCTCTAACTCCAACTCTTTCAAGCCACCATTTCGTCATTTTTGAGATTCTTATTTCACTACATTCTCTATAGGACAATCAAGGAAAGAAGATAATCATAGGTTATCGATTACTACTACCAAGTATTCTCCGAAGTACAGTGCCTTCTATTGCCCAGTGTTGTAACTAATCCAATGTTTCTGCAGAACAATTTTTTTTTTTTTTTAATCTTGTATCTTTAAACTGTCTATACATTATTTTTGTATTATTTTATTGTTATTATTTTTTTATATTATCAATATCTTATTATTAATTTTATATTATAAATTTATTTTTTAAGATGTTTGTTGTTTTTTAATTCTATTTTTATTTTTAAATTTACGTATTTCAGTAATCAAATATGTGTTTCACCTTTTTTTAATGTTATCAATTGAATCAAACAAATTGGTCTCTTCCGCATATTTAGTGGCCCTGAAAAGGGCTTTTTTTTATTATTTATGTGAATTCTAAGAAACAGCCAATACAGAGGTTAATCTGAAAGAGGTTCAAAGCTTTCATCAAAATCACTTTCATCACTGTAATCCGAAGAAATGCTTATTAAATATTTGTAGATTTCTACATTTATGAACAAATTCAAAGCAGTTACTAACTGCGTATATGCCTATGCGTTTCAAGATTAATACAACCCGAAGAAATGATATTTGGCAGTAATTGTTTCTCAAACCACTCTTTAAAGCAGTCGCCATTCATCTCATCATGGTAATTTACTGAATTTGTCCGAGATCGAAACAAAAGCATACTCTTAGACACAAATCTGCTGCTGCTTCCAGCGTGGCATAAAATAAGCCGCTTCCCGAATGGTATTTTCCGTCCACGGGTAGCGCACTGATCGCTGTTGGCCTTTGCCGGTGTGAACCCAAGTCTCATCCAGATAAATAACTGTTTTCCCTTCCGAACGTACCTGTTTGATTTGCCTTCAATATCTAGGTCGATGGGCTACAATATCAGGCTTTTCGATGTAAAATTGCCTCATGTCAATTCTTCCGTACTTCATTCCTAGTTTCACACGAAGAATTGTTCATAATGATGTTTTTGCCTCCCGTGAATCCAATTTTCGATTGTAATTTTGAAAGAATTTTACTAATTGTTGGATATTCATTCTCTTGATAAAACATTCCAAATTATACCTCTGGATTGGCTCTGTAAGGTCAGACCTTTCTTAATAACGAACACTTGTCCTTCCAGCGCCGCCATCTTTTCTGAAACTCGGCAGTTCACAATTTCCAGGAATAACTAAAGGATCCCCCTATTCCCGTTTTTACCATATCTTCTTTCTTTCTGAAGTTTAACTCCAACTCTTTCAAGCCACCATTTCGTCATTTTTGAGATTCTTATTTCACTACATTCTCTAACTCCAACTCATTCAAGCCACCATTTCGTCATTTTTGAGATTCTTATTTCACTACATTCTCTAACTCCAACTCTTTCAAGCCACAGGAAGAAATTTAGAGTTTTCACAATAGATGGCAGTATGTGACTGGTTGAAGTTTTTACTGCGTCACATAGTGACAACCTAAGAATAGTCACAAGCCACAACAAACTGGCTCAAGACAGAATGGAGATTTTTCTTATGTTCGGAAGATTTTTGACAATAATAATCTTCAAAATGAGGAATCAGACCGTTTTGATACTGATAGTGATGAATCTTGGCATTTTATAAATGAAAAATGTGAACTTACAACTATGGCATACATGACTGTGACCCTAATAAACGCTTCATTTTCTATAGAGCGAGAACGGAGGAGGAAGGGGATTGATGAAGTTGGGAGCTGTTTGATAAAATAACAACAGACATCTGTAAGGAGCAGGCTAAGAACTTGGCTTTTAATTGCTTTGGAGAGGTGTCTTGTGGCTACCAAGAGATTTGAAACTGTCCTGCGTTCAAATCCTGTAGTAGGTTAACACTAGGCTCTCTTGAGATCATGATTTTGGTCGCATTGAAATGTAGGCCAGAAACAGGCGCCTAATAGTACGTATCTACTCTAGATGATTGGGTAGATGTTGTGAAGTCAGGAGGTCCAAAGAAATTCATCGTAACAAAAATGACAAGAGAAGACTTCTATGACCCTAAGTCATTGGTATTCAAGTGATTTGATGCACTTTAATGAAGCCTCGCAATTCCAGTTCAATACGAGACGTCCCTGTGAATGCACTGCTAGGCCCTTCTATGGTTAAGATACGCATTGAAACTGACCCATTTCAGGTCCCAATGAAATATAGAAACCCAATACTTATCAACCAGAAGAAATAGAATGATGCAATGTCTCTCATAACATTCATTCCAAACAACACTTCTTCCAGTGTCTCACAGGCAAGAATGAATATGTATGGTTGCAGTTGGTCAGCTACGATGCGATGTTTAGGTGTGCTGTAGCATCCTGACGTGCCTCCAAAGGTATCAATGGACCCAATGTGTGCCAGGAAAACATCCCCATGACACTGCTCCCACTGCCGTACCATTTGTGCGCACAGTAGGGGTGTACCTAATAAATGACAGGACAGTGTACGTAAATATATATATATATATATATATAGGGTGTCTCTTAATTCTGGACCCATAGGGTGTAATGTAGCGGAGCACCGTCCTCTTGAAACCATGTTGGGAAATCTCCTTCTGGGTTTAAGATTGATGGCAATTCTTCTTCCTAGAGCATTGTCATGTATGTCTGTCCCGACACAGTCTGCTGAAAAAAAGAGGCTGATAATTCGATCATTCCATATCCCATACCAAAGCATGAGGCAATCGTCATCTTGTGCCTTGGAAACTTGCATCCAATGGGGGTTTGTGGTGACCAGTATCCACAAAATTGATCTCACATTGTTGAAGAGCACAATCGCAGAATTCGACTCTCCGATCATCCTCACTTAATGCTTGTAACAACTGCATCTTGTACGGATGCCATTTACTGCTTTTCAGAATATGTTAGACGGACTTTTAGGGACCCTCATCTCTGCGGAGGGACTTCTTAGGGTTTTTAGAGAACACTTGCCAGGATATTAGAAGTCGTCTGTTCATCTGTTGTTGTCCTCTGTGGCCCACTGTGGGGTTTTGTCTACCACAGATCCCGTCTCCTTGAATTTTACATGGCAATGCTACAGAAGGAAGCATCACCATCAATCTTAAACCCAGAAGGGGATTTCCAACCTGGTTTCAAAAGGACTGTGCTCTGCCGCATTACACCTTATGGGTCCAGACTTATGGGACACCCTGCATATTATTTCCTGACACATTATTTGTACTTTCAAATTCTTTTACCTTTTGGATCCTATATTTTGAGATAATTTTTGGTTAATTTTGTTAATCAGATAATTTGGCTTAATATTATTACAAACGTTCCACACTATTCCCCTTGCTTGACTGTGCAGAGTTTGTTCTTACTTGGTCACGCTTATGCGATCGCAAAACGACGCCATCTTGGACTGACTGCTCGGCGTTCCAGTTGATGACGTCATGAATGGTGACGTTTGTTCCAGACAAAATCGATCGCTACGGAATGACCATATATGGCAAACCTTTCTTTTTTTGAAAACTACTATAGTTTGAGCTTAAAAATAAATATTTTTACTATATTATTAAGAATTTTTGCTAGTTTTTAAATTAGACTGTTGATCTCAAAGATGTATTTTTCTTATGTATTTTTGGTCTGCCTTTAAATTGTCAAATTCAGTTGTTGTTCTACTTAAATCTGAGCTCAAATTATTACTTATTTTTTTCAATTAAAAATCAAAATAATAATAATTAGCAGATCGAAATTGATGCATAAAAACATTTGGGCTCAATGATAACAAAAGCCATCAGGCAGATATCAGTACGGAGGGTTGAGACAGATAAAATTGAACAAGTTTCAGACCTCATGTTATGGAGATAAGCCCTTCCTCCACCAATGATGCTCCTCAATGTGGAGGATAATTGCAGATGTTTGTAGAATCCATTGCAGAAGGCTTCTGGATAAGTATTCCTGGAGGTTTGTGTTCCACATATCTAAACAGACTTTCCACAGGTCAGTCAGTGTACAAGATGTGCATCGTGCAATCCCAGATTTGTGAAGCCTGAAACCACAAAAGTCCATTGGGGAGGCATCGGTAAGTTTAGTCTCTTGGCAGCAAAGAAATAGAAGGAGCATTTACCTTAGAATTAGTGGCCATTCTGATCAGTGAGAGACGAGCACAGTATCCTGCGACAATCATGAAGTCTTTGGAGAACTTCTCTTTGCATTTGTGCATGAAGTTTGCTCGTCCTTTCTCTTGGATGTGCCAGTAACAAATCTTCCGGGGTTGGCTGACATTGTCCAGATACACTCATGCTTTGCCCACTGCGACGACATACTACTAGCGGTCAAGAGCGAGATACTGTTTGTAATGTTTTCTTGAATTGGTGAAGCATTCCTGGATGTCTGCTTGGTGAGTTTGTGACCCAAGTGCTTATTGTCCTGCAGTCAGTCGTGATGTTTCTAATTATGCAACGTTGGATAGGTTCTCTCATGTGACCATCACCCTGATCAGTCATATGCTAGCAGCTGGTCGTTGGGTTCCTGCTTTGACCTGGGGTCGAGTTGATGGTTTTCATCAGATTATGTGGCTAATGATACCCTTAGTGACCACCACTGCACTGTTTCCAATCACAGTTTAGGACACTTTGACATTGGAAAGGGCACAGACGTATCTTTCCCAGAACAGCGTTATTTTCACAGACGTTATTCAGTCTATTCAACAACTGGCATATCACCATTATAGAATAATAATGGCTGCATATGCATCAGTGTGCACAATACATTGTATCAAGCCAGGTATAGGCAGGTTCGAAATCGTTCAATTTTATCCACCTCTACCCTCTGTATTGTATAACGTAATCACTTCTAGTGCAAATTATCAGTTGAGGAATTGACAAGAGACCAAAATCTCAGCATCTTCTATTACTACCTTCCTATTATCATTTAAGGGTTTTATTCCTTCAAATGATTTTAGGACATATTAAGGAATAAAGGGATGCAAAATAGACCTTTCACAGTCTTAAAACAAATAGAATTTTTAGTGTTATATAGGTCATGGAATAAAGTTAAAGGACAAAAACTAAAGGAGAGGATTATCTCCTTCAGTTAAGGGCATCCCCATTCCCTTAAGTTCAATTCTTTATCTCCTTCAGTTAAGGCACCCCATCCCCTTAAGTTCAATTCTTTATCTCCTTCAGTTAAGGCCATCCCCATCCCCTTAAGTTCAATTCTTTATCTCCTTCAGTTAAGGG
>JAFIDM010003189.1:65925659-65949142 GCA_023159025.1 Thereuonema tuberculata | reverse complement strand
TCAGTTAAGGGCATCCCCATCCCCTTAAGTTCAATTCTTTATCTCCTCCTGCATTAAACAATACCCCCCCCCCTGTAAATCAACACAAACACTAGAAAACAATTGTAAAGTGATTACTACAAAAACAACCTTGCGATTTAAATCCATTCACACTGGAAATGGATGAAATTTTACCGAGTGAAACTTTAAAGGACAACCATCCTTTCTAGTTAAGATTAGTTCATTTGTTTTGTAATTATTGAAAATTAGTTTTACCTATAATATAAGTAGAAGGGTCAAATCGATCTCTGGGACTGGAGATTGTAGGTAAGAGCCAAGTGATAACAGCACTTTTTTCGCAGTACTGATCCTGAAGAAGCCCTTGGATTTGAGCGTAATAGACATCACCACTAACATCCACCACAGATACTATATCGCCTAACTGGAAATATGTTCCCTAGCAAAATTTTAAAAAAAATAAAAATCTACATATATTTACAGATATCAATATATATATTGACATTCTTATTATTATTCTAAGGATATCAGTCATGAAGAAGACCCACTGAAATACAATAAAGTATACTTGTATTAAATTATGATAAAAATTATCAGATCAACTGAATGACTGATAATTAGTAGATAGTCAAATAGTTAATTTAATTTACTCAAGAGATCTTTAATTACAAAGGATGACTAAAACAAAATACTAAAAATTACATTATTAAATGATCCTTATTAAAAGGTCCAAAACTGCCACAAATACATTAGGCAAATGATCTTACAGTGTTAAGGCAATTGTAAATCATGATTTTCTGTAAGTACACTTATTATAGAAAATCCTGATATACAAATGCCTTCACTTCCAGCTGAGTACAAAGCATTCCCATGTTTTGGTTTATAAACACACAGAGAATTGAAGGCAATAGAAAGGAAATCGCTTTAATACATCTCATCATTAAACCAACAAAATAGACTCAAAGAAAGATGCATGGATTAACTCACCCCCTGGGGGGCACGAGGAGGTAGTTGTTGGACGTTGGTAGAAATGTAGATTCATAAAAGAATGCAAATTTATCATTGTATCTTTTTATTTGTTCGCTTAACGAAGGTAGATTATCGGGGGGGGGGGGGCACTGAGCAATTTTTTTTCTGAAAAGGGGGCGGTAGGTCAAATAAGTTTGGGAATCTCTGTGTTAAATGAAGATTTTTTTTTTTTAATTTCAAGAGTAACCAATTAAAGAACAAGTATTATTATAACATTTAAAATTAAGTCAAATAACACTTAACAATGAAGTTCCATTCCATTATATTTTTATTATGTTCACATTATCAATAGTTATTTAGGCCTAAATTGATACTTGAAGTATATTTTGCAATTTCAGTTTATTTATGTAATTCATACAGAATTATTTACAATATCCAAATACATAATTTTATTATGGAAATGTCACAGATTAAACATTAACCACAAAATAATTTTAAATACATTGGATTCATTTCATCACAAATCTGTGTCTGCAGCAAATAGTGCGTTATGTCCAAAAACATATTTTTTTTTAAAATGAATTTTAACTTTGAATAATAATGCAAAATCAAGTTAATAAGGAAATTTATTTTTAAAGCAAGACTACATAGCTACTACTATTCCTCATGTCCTTTCTGAGTTTGTTTGTCCGCTGCAATAATATTTTTGCTTGCAAGAGTAGCAAACGCCGAAGGGTGCACAACAAATTGTAGACTTAACTAATTTTACACACATGAAACTGAATACTGCATGGACTATTAATTTTTTGTATGACTTAGTATATAATTTTTTCTTTTCTCACATCATTATGAAAATAATATTATAATAAAATATCACAACAATCTTTATAATAATAATTGTGAACTGCTATTTTTATAGATATTTTATTTTGGTTAGACAATATTCACCACTACAGTACCTCACAATTTTCAAATCATAATATTTTATGAATTTTAAATAATTATTTAATTACCTTTCCTAGTATAGAATGACTCATCAATCGATCAACATGAGTGGAAGCTCAGGGGAGTCAAAAGATTAGTTTTTTAAGACTGATAAGATTACCCCTTTCACCTACAGATTAACAAAATGAGACAGGAACTTCCTCTACAGTTTATGCTGAGTTCAATTCCACTCTAAGGCTGGATCAGTTACAGCATCTATTAACTTAATTCACATCAAGTGAACTACTTCCCTTTGCACTCTGAGAGATCACAGAACACAATCAAAAGTAAAAGACTTACTTTTAGATGTCTGCACGATACGTTTCAGTCCATCACTGCTAGTTTTGAGTCTATAGGATTTATGCAAAAGGATCCCAGCCTTTTTTGGAAACCAACTCATTCACAACCAATATAACTGTGGTCACAAACTAGACTTAGTCGAATCCTAACTCAAGAATTTGCAGCAACTGAATAAATGGAAAACCTTAAAAAAAAACAATTGCCTCTTACTCACAAGGGAAGGATTTCATCGCCGGAACACGGATTTTAATAAAAAATAGCAGGGACATACGTTTGTCATGTTTTCCAAGCTGAAAACTATGTCCCAAGTGCTGAGTGGACACTGGTCAAGGTCTGTGGGCTTTAAAATTTTTATTTGAATTCAAATCAAGAATAGTACAAATGTTTAGAACTGAATGTAAATGGTTGAGTGGTCTAAGGTGAGGAAAGCGTAATCCACTGGCTCAGGGTTGATTCCCGACACAGGAGTTTTTTAAATTATAATTTAATTTAGTTGTAATTAATTTTGAGTGGATTTATTTCATTTTTAATGCTGTTAATGCATTTTTAATCATTGCTAATTATTACGATTCATTTGAAATACATTTTTGGACAATTACGTGCAATTTTACAGAAGAAACAGTGATGTTCAAATGGAATAGTTCACTACAGCCAGGTAATAGAAGTTTTTAAAATGTCTACTAATTCAGATGGAACTGTGGTTACTATAGTATCTATACTATATTATATAGTATAAATGGAACTAGTGAGTGTTTTTCATGAGATTTATTGATTTTTAAGCTTACTAAAGTTCATTGATTTTAATTGAATTTTCTAAATTGTTATTGAAAAATTTGTAAAATTGCACGTAATTGTCCAAAAATTATAACATATAAATTGTAATAACTAGCAATGATTAAAAATGCATTAAAAGCATTTAAAAATTAATTAATTTTTAAAATTAATTTAAACTAAATTAAATTTTAATTTAAAAAATGCAAGAAAATGCCTGTGTTGGGAATCGAACCTGAGCCAATGGATTATATTTCTCACGCCCACTCACACACCACTCGTTCATTTACGTTTGGTTCTAAATAGTTTTACTATTTTTATACCGTAAAACAGGGTCACTTGAATCCAAATTTAAATACCCATTATTTAATTTGGAACCAGTTCAAATGCAGGTTTCTAGCGAAATAAACATTTTATTTACAACAAATAACCAATTGCTGAGTTGTGGTAGTGAATTTAAACATATTTGTAATTTGGGTTCAAGTAATCCTTCAGGGCCCAACTAACCCTGTTTTACAGCATTTGAATTCAATTAAAATTACGAATTGCCCTTTGACCACTCAGTACTTTCCTTTAAAAACAGTCAGTGTGTTCTGATGGACTGCCCTTAGCATTTAGTTTGTTATTGTTGCACGTTTTGATAAAGCTAGGATGGTTAGTCTCGAAGATATAATGTTTTTTGCCGTTGCCGCTACTAGATGACGCCAACATGCAATAAGAAGCAGACAAAGAAGTGCCATTAAAACAAGGGAATGGCAGCATCCAATCAAAGCATCAACACTGATCCAAAAGCAGATACATCATCTATCCAAACCCAAAGAATGGAAGACAGTGACTTTAAGGATCTAATTCCACAGCTGATCCAAACACAAATGATGTTAAAATCAAGAGTGAATCACTTGCACTTGTGGTATTAACATGTCCTATTAATATTTTTTATTTTTAATGTTATAAATAAGCGTCCTTCTATTTTTTTATTCTATTTTTATTATTATTAAGGCATTCTTATACTTAGTATTTTCTCTGAACTCAATTTCTAACCTATTAAATCTCTTCCTTTCATTAGTTATTTCAGTGAGATTTGTCATTCAATTAGCTTAACTTATTCTTTCCTTGACATTTATTCCATCATTAGTCCATCTTGACACTTCCTACACTTGGTTTCTTGACCTCTGAACTCCATCTATTCAAATCCCATTGCTTCTGCTCACTCTAAATAAAGTTCTAAATCAGATGCCATTATGACTTTTCATGGAGTAATGAGAAGAAAACTCATAATTCTTAAACTATATCTTCCACCTTCTCCTTATGGCTAACAGTGAAGACCCATTCTCAACTATCTCACCATCTAACTATTGCAAAATATTCATAGTACATCAGTGAACTGGGCACTTTAGAAACTATACACAAATTCCCTGATTTTCTACATCTGACGGAAACTTGGGCCACAGATTCACAGGTGTTGCCAAATATTGAGGGATTTTCCACAGTTGCAGTAAATATAAGAAAAGGAGGTGGTGACGCTCTCTATTATAAATAATAAGTTCAGTATTATTACAAAACTTAATGAATTCTCTTTTATCAATATAGATTTACAATGTGATTGTTGGTCAATAAATGAAGATCTAATATTTGTTGGAATTTACAGACCACCTTCAGGAAACCTTCCATGATTATTTAGTTTCAGTTGCTAATTTTATTAACCACAACAATAAAAGAGGGATATTCATAGGCGGCTTTAATATAAACTTTCCAATACAAATGACAAAAATTTTGTCATTATTTCAACAACAAAAACAAAACAAGAAGCACTATTTTACCTTGTAAAAAAGAGAGTCTGTTGTTATTGGAGTTGCTACGGCTGTTGGGGCCTTGGTTGCCTAAAAGAAAGAAAGCGTTTAACAGAAATAAGTTTACAATTAGTTCCTCTAATCATGTACTCAATTAATTCTTATCACAAAAGACTACTTATTTATATTTGACGTAAATAAATGCTAACAACTTTTAGCCGAATCAAATACTAGCTAAAGATAGAAAAAGTAAAACAAAATAAAAGGAAAATCCAAATACAAATTCAACTTTTCTATGAATTAAGAGCCATTGTTGTCAATTCTATCTGAAAACAACCAAAAGTAGTTTTTAGAGTCAGGAAACAAATTTTGAAAACAAAAATTAGAAAACTCCTACAGCCATTTCCTCAAAAGCAAAAAACTTATCTCATTGTTAATCATCTGTTTAATTTCTAGAGCATTCATTATTCGTGTTGGTTTCTCCCTTTTTTTTTAGTGACCTCACGGAGAGCAGCCATTACATACACTCTCCACAGTCTAAACCAGCAGTTGCAGCCCATGAATCAACCTAGTTGGAATTCCTGTAGATCAGAGATTTGGGGAAAAATCCAAGTTCCAGTACGACCATTTCCAGTTAGGTAGATGTTGAGGAAAATACTGATAATTGGACAAAGTTGGGGCAGTCCATCTCTGCTGATTTGTTCTAGCTTACTCATTGGAATCAACTTTGCTAGAAGCCAATGTGGCCACTTATTCAGTCACTTGAATAGATGTTTAATGAAGTCAATGCAGACATTGATTGAAATTACATTGAATTCTTGAATACACGAGTTCTGCATGCCAATCAAGTAGTAGTGTTGCTTTTAACAATGCAAGCATTTGATAATTGCAAACTATATAGATCTTATGTGTATGGGGTAACCTGGAAAGATGGAGTTAAGAATAAAATTTTATTTACAATAAAAATGGTATCTAGTAGTCTTTTACATGTACTGAACATAAACTAATACTCAGTAATAAGAAGCCTGATTACTCCTAATGAACAATATAATAAGACAATATAACCATGGCCTCGGTTTCTACTTCAACGAGAAGTCCTTTTTAAGTCTTGAGAAAGACTTCTCATTGAAGTAGAAACCGAGGTCATGGTTTGTTGTATTTTATATTGTGCATTAAATTTATTAAGAGTATTCAGGCTTCTTATAACTGATTATTAAAATGGTATCTATGGAAATCAGGGAACTTATCAGTGTGGGTGGCAGGGAAGCTGAGCATCGGTCTATCCCATGGAAATTACGAAGAGAAAGAATGGTGGGAGAAATGCAGGGGAAATGGCAGAACCCTGAGAAAACCTGCCCAATGTGAAACTCTCATGAGAACCAAACTTAGTACTCAGAGGTAAGAGGCCAATGTCTTAGCCAACCACGGGGCTAGAGTCGCTTGCTTTTGTACTTAATACAAAATAGTTTGATTCGACTTGAAAAGAATTTGTTTTAAAATAGTGATGTTTTAATCCAATAATTTTAAAGTTTTTAATTATAATGTGATTAAGTTTATTTAAGATGTAATTAACTTTTTCAAGCATTGAATAAATAGTCCAGTAACTATGTAATCAGACCGTGCGTCAGATCGGGTAGTTCTGAAATTTTGCTGAGTTGTTTAAGATGTTATCCCAATGTAAGATCCAAGTTTTCAACCTCGAGCGCCGAACGCAACCTTGCAAAAATCCAAAAAACCCCGAAATTTTCCACCCTTCTTCAGGATTTGGCGATTTTAACCCTGAAGTACTATTGTTGTGATAATAATGACTTAGTACATTTTAAAGGAGATGAAATTTGCTACAGTTTGAGACCAGAACCACGTATATGAACCGAATAGTTTCCGACATACAATGTTTCAAAATTTAGTGAGTTTTGCAAACTCTGCAATTGTTAACAATAATGTGATGTTCTGTGGGAATTTCGACCTTGTAGGCTGATGTTCCTCAGAAAAGCAATCAAATATATGATAAAATAACAAAAAATAAATGAAATAATGATCCTTAAAACCTAATGTCTGCAATTGATAGTGATAATAATAAAAAAACAGAAGACAAGTAAGAACATTTTGTATTTCGGAAACTATTCGGTTCATATACTGTCTCAAACTGTAGGAAATTTCGTCCCCTTTAAAACGTACTAAGTCATTATTATCACAACAATAGTCCTTCAGGGTTAAAATCGCCAAATCCTGAAGAAGGGTGGAAAATTTCGGGTTTTTTTTGGATTTTTGCCAAGGTTGCGTTCGGCGCTCGAGGTCGAAAACTTGGATCTTACATTGGGATAACATCATACACAACTCAGGAAAATTTCAGAACTACCCAATCTGACGTACAGTACTCCCCCTTTCAGTAACAAGGTTACTGGACTAAAAGAGATTATTTAATGCCAAGAAAAATTAATTTCAATTAAACTAGAAAATTATTTCTTTAAACAATCCAATATTTTAAAGCCATTTTACATTTTAAAAACCAAGAATTAAAAGCCAATCTATATATAATTAAATAAAATTTAGAAATAATTTGAGACATCAATGTAAATGCAGACACTTAGGAAACAGAAATTAAACTGGTAAGGGGGTCATTCCATGTCAAGTGATCTAATTTCAAAATCGATCCCTACGCGACCATCTCCGATTTACATAAAATTTTCACAGTTTGTACTATAAGGCCTTAGATGAAAATCTGCAAAATTTCAGTTCGAAATATGCATTTTTGGCTGAGCCAGGGTCATTTTCGTAGAGGTCACTCGTTCCACATAGTCGTCATGAAAAATTTTGCACTTTTGAGCTATAATATCACAGTAAGTAATAGAGCATTGACCCTGAAAATTCATTTCTAAAGTAAACCTCACGCGTAGATTACGAAAATTATACAGACAAGTTATGAAAGTTTCATCCCTTGCCTACATGGGCCCCCAAAGTTGCTGAAATTTTTTTCTGATTTTCAATGAATTTTGCTGGAATAAATAAAGCAGGTATGAAGTTCATATTTTGTACTCTGGATGTCTACATGAGTGCCTACAAGTCAGAGGATTTACAGCTTTGCAGCCAATATACTTTGGTGAATTCGGCGCGACAAACTTGGTGTTTTATGAAAAACGCCAAAAGTGAGCTCTTTTCAGAGGGTTAAATCGTTGGAGGGACACCAGTTAGCGTGTTCTAGTTGCCACCATTAGGAAGAGCAAGTTTTTCTATACCAGAAAACTTATGTCCCATTTTGGTGTCTTGACGGATAAGGTCTACAATTTCGGGTTGAAGTCCAATACAGTTAGCCCAGTAAAATTGTAATCAAAACGGGAGGGTCTACCTTGCATGAAATGGGTTAGTAGGTTTCTTTTTTTTATATTGTATGTGATAGTACCGAGATGCCAAATCCAATTTTTCAACCTCGGCGACCTTCTGGATCACCCCCAAAAAACGTTAAAACTGCCAAAATTTCACACTTTTTTTTTGTTTTGCCAGTTTTAACCATGAAAGAGCACTTTTTCCACAAAGACAATTCTGTACGTTTTAAAAGTACATAAAATTTGCTATAATCTAAGACCAAATTGGTTCATATAAACCTAATGGTTTCCAAGATACAGTTTTCAAAGTTAGTCAAAATTTCCATCCATGCTATGTTTTCAAGTATATATTACCAAATACCATAAATGGCAATACGCGACACTAAGGGATTAACAGTGGGACAAAACCTACAGCGCTCCTAGCGGTGCGGCCTTCACGAACAAAATCTCATATCTGCTTATCTCACAAGTCAGTATGGTTGGAAAAGTGTGTGCTGTTTTTGGCTGCAATTATTACGAGATTCAGAAGAACTCCAGGACTTTTTTGTCGATTGAGAAAGTTGAAAAAATACACATATTCTGCTGAAGCAATATGACAATGCAAAACTGTTATTTCCGAATACATTAGCAAATATATTGTACAAGGAAATAGCTCATGTTTTCAATGACAAATTTTGGTACTTTCTTAGAGAAAGTAGACTTCAAGTTAAAACTAAATCAAAGCAAAATATAAATATAGATACAATATCCTTCCTGTGGAAAGACTGTAACAGTGTTTTTGTTGAAAAATGTATTAACGTATTGATACAATGTTTTCTGCGTGAAGAAAATGAAAAGAAGAAAAAGAGATGTGTGAGCCAGAATGGCAAAGCAAAAAAAATTATGCATTTGTAAGGTATAATCTTATACGTCATTAAACAGGCAATTTCTTGTTTAAATTATGTCTTATTTTCATTCATTTGTGATATATTGTGATTGTACATCCATTGACTTTTAAATAATTATAAATATCTAGGTATTTATAATTATCATGTAATATTTTTGTAATATCATAAATAATAAAACATATGTGCAAAAGTAAGAAAGTAAGTAAGTCACTTTAAACTAAAACTTATTACACTCAGATCTCTGGTAGATTCTGTTTTAAATTATGGATTACAATGTTGGCGTTTTTTCACAAAACAACAATTATATAATATAAATAAGTTAATGTATAAAATTTTTGATAATATTTATATTAATTATAAACATCAAACTATAGAAAATAAATTAAAAATAAGAATTAAATATAAAATTTTAAATATTGAAGAAAAGTTTACCTATAAGACTCCTTTAAGCAATTTTTATAAATATAATTTTCTTTAATTTTTTTATAATTCCAATAGTTTAACAAGCATTGGTTGGTGACAAGCATTTGATTTTTCAATAATTAAAAATAATTTTGGTTTAAGAACAAAACTTTTTCGTCAATTGAACTGGGAAAACTATGATAGCAATAGTATTAAAGTAATATAAAATCAATTAATTTCTGATGTTATACACAATAACATTATAAGAAATTTCTAATTTCATCTAAATTAATTAAATTAATCTTTATGGACATATTAAATTTCCAGCACCTATAATACAAGAGTAATTTTAAAATTACACCTTATAGGACTGGTTAACATTTAAAAAAATAAAAAAATAATGAAAAAAAAAAATGTATATTTCCGCCTTATCCTTATTGTGGACCGATATTAAAAGTAATTTTTGATTTAATTATCTTTTAACGAGACTGCTTACACAAGATAGTGTAGATAATTTTTTTTTTCTAAAACATTTATATTATACGATGAAATATTATATTTATATTTCGTATTTTTATTCATTTATTAAATTCCTATTCTTCTTGTTCTGTCTAGGTCAATATTTATAGATATGAACTTCTTTAGGTACTATCTAGCAGCGTGCGTTTGCATTGAAATTTGATTTCTGAAGGACAAGCCGCTAGGTGCGCTGCTGCCGAATTGTCTCTCAAGTGAACAAAGGTTAATCCCTTAGTGTCGCGTATTGTCGTTTATGGTATTTGATATTACACAATTGGCCTCAAACCTTTAATAATCCCGCTCAAAGGGTTCAAAGGGTGTCAATTATTTGTGAAACAAAGAAAAAAGAATTAAAAGAAAAGGTAAACAATGTATAAATCGAAATTGGTGGGTGGTTTATTGCTAATTATCCGTTCTGCAAATTCATTGTTCTAATAGGAAGGTATATTCTTAGTTTTATACTTAATAATTTTGCTTTTGTTTGAATAATAAATAATATTTGTAGAATAAAATTAATTTCCGTATTGATAGGTTGACAGGTTTTTTGTTATTGATGTTAAAAGTTGTTGGGGAAAACTTCCAAAACGTCAAATTCAAAAAGTAAAAACAAAGTGGTTGTCTTTCTTCTGCTGTCCATACTGTGACTGTTGACAAGAGACAGGTGACCGTTGACCCCCTTACACTGTTTCACAGGCTATGCGTTCTGAAATGGTCTGATGAAAACTTCTTCACTTACGAGCTTTCACCATTCCCTATGTCTATATTCACTCAAGATGGAATGAGGAAGGGCACAAAATCCTCTTTATATACACCATTCCAACCTGTTGACATTGTTGATATACAAGGCAATTGTGGTTGTAGATGGTGATCATCTCCTCCACAAAGTGGGGTGGCCGAAAAGCTCCTCATATGAGTTGATAACTGCCAGATATATTCAACATCTCCTTACATGTATGGTTCGCTCATAGCAGTAGTGTTTGATGGATATCCAACAGAGGCTGAAAAAAAAAAATAGTACAAAAGGCGTTGAACGTATTCGCAGAGCTCGGGCACATTCTTCTCCTGAGGTAATATTTGAGGAGGTAACCATGCCTCGGATTTCCCAAGAAAAGTTTTTATCTAGTGATAATAACAAGTTGAGATTCATCCAGCTACTGACGGCAAAGATGAAAACCAAAAACATTCAGGTTGTTTAGGCTGAAGAAGATGCTGACAGGCTTATCGTCACTACAGCTATCGCAAAGGCCTCTGATTTTGAAGTAGTGGTTATTGTAGGTGAGGACATAGACTTGTTGGTAACCCTCACTGGCCTCACGGGTCCCACACAAAATAACATCTACCTTCAGAAGTGTGGAAGAGGCAAAAGACAATATGATTGACAAGGGAATCGCACAGATTCCGAAAGCTCTCAACCTGGTTTTACTGTAATGTATTTTTAAAATATTTTTATTTCATAAACTTTTTTTAACAAATTTTGGTATGTTTGGTGACTTCTTATTCAAATAAATGTAAATTTTTAACACATGTTAAACTTTTATCTAATAAAAAATTCAAAAGAATTCAGACCTTAAGGAGAAAGCAGCAGTTTTTTTCCAACCCACAGGCAACACCTGACGAAGTAGGTTAAACAGGAGACAAATTCAGGTCTGAGGAATTCAATTTGGTCTGTCTGTAAAGAAAACATTGGCACTGGTCGTGTGGGATTGCAAATCCTTTATTTGTGTGAATTTCACTCCTCCTAAGCCAAACACTGCCCGAAGTCATTCATCCTTAAGATTTAAGAGACTTTCCCATGATGCAAAAGAGATAAAAGCTTGGCTCAAAAACTGAAAGGAACTGCAACCACACACTTTTAGATTCCATCTTTTTGGTCCTTTGAAAAGCTTTGTATCAGTTTCCCATACAGGACAAAATGGAAGATTGTAATTCTTGATCAGGAACCTCCAGGAAGGAGTTTTAAACTTGTGAAAAGTTAGGATAAATGTCTCCAACATAGAAAAGCAACTTTCAAAAGCATTTCACATTATATGTTTTCCCAACTTTTAGATATAAAAATATTTATTGTTCATTTAACATGCTTTATTAAAGTTCAATTTCAGAGAGACCAAGAAAAAAGGAAAGAGTTTGAAATGGAACTTCTGAAACATTGTGCAATTTCATTGTTTTAAATGTGAATGTTGTTTTCTTGATCTCCCTCAAATTATAAATGTTTATGTAATTCTGAGCTGTAGCTTACTTATGGTTCTATAATCCGTTTCTTGAAAAGATTGAAATGACATCATACAGTGCAATACATACTTCATGGTGGTCTAAAGGGTAAAGCATTCAGTTTGTCAGACAAAGGACGTTGGATCAATTCCCCAAATTAGCAAAAAAAAAGGTTTTTTGTTTTTCTTTTTATTTACTTTTTTTTTCTTTAATTTATTTCACATTATCTTATTTTTTTGTTTATTTTTTTCATTGTATTTGTTAAGTTACGTTTTTGTCTTGTTTTAGCTTTTATTAATCAGTGTGAAAAGTTCACATTCAATTGATGAGTTCCTATTGCTCATAATATCAGAAGAATCAAGAGTTTAGATTAATGACTGTTCATTGTCTGTTCAGATTCCAAAACTTCAACTTCTAAATTGATGGCATATGCTGCAAAACTCCTCCCAATTTCCTTCTGCCACTTTCACAATGTCTCTTCAAATAAATACTGACAAATATTTGTGGTGCAAAGTGATTGATTATATCTTCACTGTCAGGCAATCGTGAATTTTAGCCGATGACTGTTACTAAAATCAAACCATTTTAACCTCCTATATTATTGGATACTGCGGGAACTACTTTGCAACTCCGATCATCAGTAATTTCTTTCAGTACATTTCCTGTGGTTGCTATTTCATTTTGAAAAAACATTTTATGCATCTTATCTCTGAGTGCACAGAAATGAATCATAAATTTTCTCAGAATGTGATATATTTGTTTTCCGAGGCCTTGTCTTGCCTGGTGTGAGTAGAATTCCCTCCGTTTGAAATTCTGTCTTAATGGGATTAAAAAGATAGACCTGTCAAAAGTTTTATTTTTCATTAACAGTCATTTGCTGCTCCAATTCTCTTAACTTGGAATAAACATTTAAAATTATTTGTTTCGCACTGCAATGTATGGATTGATCTTTACAATTACTTTTTAAATATTTATAGCGAGACAAGTGCCACGCACTGGAGGCTGCCATGTTGAAATCAGCCCCTCAACAACATTAACCAATCTCATGCTCCCTTGCTATGTGATCGAAAATAAACAAATACAGCGGAACCCCGCCATTCGTTCGCCTCTCTACTCGTACAACTCGTTATTCGTCCAACTTTTTCAAGTAAAATTCAACTCTCCATTCGTACGCTTGCTCGCGATTCGGACAGCGTGACCTTGTTACTGGCCACGCCACGCGGTCGTTTCAGCTCAGTCTCATGCTAGCTTCCGTATGCTATGCATCATCCACGCAAGCTTCGTGAAACTTTGTGATATTTTATTGTTATTTTCATTAAAAATAGTGCAGCCAGGGGTCCAAAAAAGATTACTGATTCAACCAAGCCAAAAGGAAAGCAGTGAGAATGACAATTGAATTGAAAAAAGAACTCGTTGCGAAGTTTGAAAGTGGAACTCGTGTCTCTGACCTGGCAACTCAGTATGGCATGGCGAAATCAATCATATCGTTTTCATAGTTGTTATGTATTTTATGCTTAAAATATTATTACAAAGGTTTAAATAAGCAATCATCTGTGGTTCTGGAACGGATTAATCCAATTTACATTATATCTTATGTGAAAAAATGATTCGCCATTCGAACTGCCTCCTGGAACGGATTGTGTACGAATAGCGAGGTTCCACTGTATAATAATTTGAACAGGTTCATTTTCTGTTTCTTAAAATATTTAATGTTTTCAAATCAACAATAATCTTCTAAATTTAGGATGAAATAACAAGAGTACTGTAACTTTATTCTTCGCTACAGAATAATGTGTTCTCTGACGTTGCTTCAATCTTTACAAGAAACCGATTCTAGTGTAATTTATGAACTTTCAATTTATGGGGCTTCCAAGAATTGTTATACAACCTTTTAAAATAAAAACTGTCAATAAAAATTAAAATATTACTTTTAAGTTCAAAAAATGGAACCAGAACAACTTCAAAGAATTCAATAACATGGTTTAACAGGAGATTATCATGTTCAATTTAACACACATTATTCAACATATTCATTTGATAAAAAACAAAGTAAAGGTTATATGTTGTTAAACGTTATTCAGAAACTGAGCAAAAGCCTTATTAAATATGTGTAAAGCTCTAAAGATAGCTTCATTAAACTTTCATTAAAACCGACTGCATGGTCTAAACTATATCAATCTCAAATCATCTGATTTAAATAACACTCGTTGCCATAGTAACTACAGTTTGTTTGTTTTTCAATAAAAAAGGAAACCTAGACATTGATATTTATAATTTACTGGCAGTAAATAAGTAAGCCACTATTTATTGTGGAAAAAGATTTGGAAAATTTGGTTTTATTCATCTGTTAAAATCAGCTTATAAAGTAACTTTCAGATTCTTGAAAATCCTTTGATTAATTATAAAATGTATTTCCTTAATTAAATATGATATATAAATTAATAATATTATTCTTATAATTGAAGATAATTCTACAGGAATGTTTCAATGGATGTTTTAAGTGTATCATCACAGATCAAAGAGGCTGTTGCTACGAATCTAAGAACCTCAAAAATATAAGTAAATACAGCTATCTTTTTATCTTAATATTTCTTCAAAAATTCCCAAAAATAAAGGAAAAAAACATCTAAGGTGGACTTTCTTGAAGTCTCAAAAATGCTTTCTGATAATATTTTTGGTCTTTTTCTCAAAGAAAATCCAAGACAAACACCTGCTTGGTTGTAACTAATTTCAAAGCTAAAACCTAGCAATGGAGCCTAGAGTCACCTAACCTGATAATACAAAAACAGTTACAAATCACATCAAGTGGCGTCTTGTCTAGCATCTGAAAGTATCCCCTGCGCCCACAGGATTCTTTTTCCGATGTAAACAAGACGAATTCTCATTACCACTATCACAATAAATGTCTATTTTATGTTTAGCAATTTCAAAAAGAAAAGAACGAAAGAAATTAAAATTATTAAAGAAACAATCTACACTGACTGCTCAATTGAAAGTGGACACCTATGGTATGCAACAGACACTTTATTTACAGCGTGTCTAATAGCACATACTGTGGCCTTTTGCCCTAAGCACAGCAACCACACGCCGTGGCATGCTCTCCACCAGTTTATGATAGCAAGCAACTGGTATTTTTGCCCAGTCCTCCTTCAAAGCCTGCACAAGTTGGATGCGTAAACATCTCATCGGACATGCACGAATCCGGCTTTCCAATTCATCCCACAGATGTTCGTTAGGGTTGAGGTCCGGGCGGGCAACTGAAGTTCCTGAACATTATTCTCCGGAAACCAGGCGCTGACGACACTGGCTTTATGGCACGGCGCATTGTTGTGCTGAAACACAAATGACCCTTCACCGAACTGCAATCACAACATAGGAAGCATGGAATTGTCTAGAACTTCCTGATACTGTGGGTATGCCATGTTCCCCTTGATCACAACCAACGGACCACAACCAAACCAGCAGAAACACGACCACACCATCACCGCCAAACTTCACTGTTGGGATGACACACTCAGTTATCAGCCGCTCCCCTGGCAAATGCCACACCCAGGTGCTCCCATCCGATCAGTAGTGTGTGAAGCATGATTCGTTGCTCCACCTAATGCTCTTCCAGTGGTCCATCAATTTAGACCGTCGCTCTTTATACCAGGCCACACGACGCTGGGCATTTACAGGGGTGATGTTAGGCTTGTGTGCAGCAGCCCGACTAGTGTACCCTAAGGCATGGAGCTCCCGACGAATCGTCATGGTACTGACAGTTGTTCCCATTGCCTGCTGGAATTCCTGCCACCATTGTTCCGCTGGAACAGCCCTGTTCTGCCGTACCAATGGCTTCAGGGCCCTCCGGTCTCTATCGGTCAGCATGCGGGCTCGGCCACCTCCTTGACATCGTGTTTCCATTCGTGATAATAGCACCCACGGTCGACTTTGGCAGGTTCAATGTCGCTCCTATGGCTTGCACACTCTGGCCACTAAAGAAGCAGCGTATGACTACTCCATGTACAAAGTTGCTCAGCTGCTTTGATGATGGCATTTTACCTCAGCACGTGGTTAGACACCAAATGACTCCAACTACGCATGATCGTGTTGTTTTAAAAGGAATATATTCAAATTATTACCCGAATGGGTTGTTCCACTACGGCAGGTGTCCACGTTCCACGTGAGCAGTGAGTGTATTTGTAATTTTAAAAGAAATCATAAAGAGAAACAACAATTTAAACAAAACAATGAAAACTACTTTTTTTTAAAATTGAATTTCAGAATGAGATTTCAATATAAATTGTTAGAATAAAAGTAATTATTAAAAATATTTTAATATTTTTTTTAAATTAATAAATTTGTACTGGAAATTCTTTCTTGTAGATTTTTGTTATTTTGATTAATGAATATGATTTTAATTTATTTTTACATATATTTCATTTCAAGTTTATTATTATTTTATAACATGAATAAATTCTTCATCTTCGTTAATAGCTTCCATCAATTTTGATGCTGTTAGAATTTCATTTCTAAAAAAAGAAACTGTGAACTTTCTTCCATAGGTATGTCAGTGGGAAATCATTGTACATCCGTAATCTTGTTTGGGTATTAACTTTCAAAGGGAGCTTTTTCCCAAGGGTTGAAACCCCTTTCTTTGACTTCACTCTTAATTCAACAACCATAGCTGTGATTGCCTTCTCTTCTGATGCTTCTCTTTTAATTTGCACAAAACATTGAGAATGATGATCTCAGAAGCACTTTTTAAGGGTTTTCCTGGTTTATGTGATTGAAAAACAATGGAGTGGGAAGACACCATGTTAACTCAACTGTGAAGGCTCACATATTAATTAACTCATAAATATCTGAATTGTGGTCTTTGCTTAAAACATTTATCTTGAGAAATTATTAAAGATTTAAAATGATAATTTCTGCTAATTGGAATGTATTTTTGAGAATATCATCATTTAATTTATGAACTACTTTTCGTAGCGAAGGCATACATCATCCATTCCTCAATTTGCTATAGAATCAAAACATTATTAACTATCGTTTTTTTTTTTCTTCGTTAGGTGACTCCTAAATGGTGCTAATATTTTGAAGGATGTTTAATGATATCTAACAAAAAACATCATTCATTTATTTATCATTAAGACACAAGATTATTATTTCTGATTCATTGGTACATTTTAGACTCACAGAAGTGAATGATTTATTTCCAACTTTATTACTCCTCCTCTAAATAATCCTGTTATTTCAAGTATTTCTGATTTTTCTTAATTTTTATAATTTTTGTTGTTTGCAATTAATTAGAATTATGTTAAACTTAACTCCATCATTTTGTCTTCTGTTTTATTTGCAATGAATTGGTAAATGCGCTTTTCAAATATGTCTCCAACATTTTAGTTTATCATGTGGAATGGCTTGAAAATGTAGAAGAATTCTCACGTCACCCATTTACACAAAACCTGGTCTAGAGAGACGAATAAAGCATTCATTTCAAATCACTAAGGAATTCAAATGATTTAATAAAATTCAAATCTCGGTCTCTTTCTAAATACATCTCTGTTTGGAGGTTTATTCTTCTAATAATGTATGGGTAATATTAAAAACGGATGGTTTGATAATTCACTCAACAACCAATAATTTTTTTTAAATATTTCATCTAAAACAGAATCTTATGGAAAAACAATAACAATGTAGATCTGGTGTATTTGAAAATATCACATTTTTTATAAATACCTTTTGAGTAAATAAACTAACAGTCGAAAAACCAAATCAACTTGAACCAAACGAAATGACAATTTCAATTCCTTTATGTTTGTTTTTTCAATTACAACTTACACTTTTCTTGAATATGACTCGCCTGCCTTTGCCTTTTGGAGTATTCGATTTGGTTTGTGATTGGAGTTTATGTTTATTGCTTCTGGCGCGAGTACTCTTCCTCAATACAATGGTACTTCCATTATTACCATTGCTTTCCTTCCTCGATGTCTCACCATTTAAACCTTTTAAATTACACGAATTACACAACACTTCGCCTTTATCATTCTTTCTCCACATAGAAGAGACTTGCGTCTTGCAACTTGAACACTGTGGCTTAACGCCTAAAGGCATACTTCTATGAATTCAAGTATTTTAAACTAATTTGGCATAAAATGTACAGTCGATGTCCTCCATGATGTTATTGTGCAATCTGAAAATGTGATTCAGTGTCAGTAATAAATAATGACAATTAAAAAAATATTAATGATTTCTATATTTTCCTCTATTTAAATTGCATCGATATCCTATAATTATTTTTTTAAAAAAAGAAAATGCTCAAAATACATTTTTAATTCTTGACTAAACAATGAATGTATTTTATACAGTTGTTGCACCTCTTTTTATGAATTCCATAAATTGTGTTTATAGAGGGCGCTACCAATCCCGGAGTCGTCGGCAAATTCTGTTTTTAAAAACTTGTGTTAAAAACACTAACTTCTCAGTCCAATTTTATCGTTATTTCTTAAATATCATAAATAAATAAATTATATGCTTTCATTCTATAAATATGCTATCTATTTAATGATTTTTTTTTCTTTTCAACAAAGCAATAGTGTATCAAAATAAATAATTTATTTTTAGTAATAATCCTGCTTGTAATGTCAATTAGATATAAAAAAACTAATATTTAAAATATCATTTTGATTTAGTCAGTATATGCTAATCGTGAAGAGACGCTATTAGAAGTAAAAGGACATACTTTTCCAGAGCACTTGCCGACAACAGAACAATATGATTGGCTTCTACTCGTCACGTGACAACTCGACAACCATTTCAGCAGATTTCTTTCACATCATTTTACTGGTCCACTTTGATGAGGGATGAGGTGTTTATGTGGAAGGTTTTGTTGATTTTAAGTAACTTAAACTTTCGTATTTAATATTTTTCATTATCTATTTCAGGTAATATAATAAATTAAAATTCAACACCAGTCAATTTTTTAGGGTTTTCGAGGTATTACTCGGAAATTTCAACTTAAAAAAAACTTGACGAACACCTTAAATGATAAATAAAATTCAAAAAGTAATGATTTGTGTTTAAGATATTTATTATTAAGGCAATAGTTAATTTAAAAAAAAAATTGTGCTTTTAAAAATTGTTTGAGATTAATTTCTTTTTACGTGCTATCAAATAATCATAATAAAAAAGTTTTCATTAAAGGCTTTCTAAATATCATGCAAATTCATTTGATGCTGTACGTTTCCCAAAATAAGTTTGTTTTGAAGCATTTTTTTATAGAAATAACTTTTTGTTAATTCTATTAAAATCAAAATTAGATCTAGTGTTTATAAGTGCTAAAGTGACATCTCAAAACATCTGTTTCACCGTGTATTGTTGATCCTCAGTTGAGAGTAATCACAATAAACCACTAGGTCCTTATTATAGAGGTTAGGATAAGTAAAGGAAGGAAAAAGAATGGTCAAATCTAAACTAAAAAACAAGAAATGCCCAATAAAATTAAAGAATAGAAATTAATGTGCCAGTGTCCGCTGGCCGCAATGAATTTTCTATGCGCATCAATTAAGAAAAAAGCGCCTAAAATGCTTAAAACACATTAAAAGTGAGACCTTTAGATTTGGAGGTCCCATTCTTTTACCTTCCTTTCCTTATACCAACCTCCGTAATAAGGACCTAGTGATTTAAGTGACTACTCTATTAAAATCCATTTCTAAAAAAAAAAAATGTTCTTTGTTTAGAAATATTCACTGAACTTCTAATATGAATTTTTTCAGTGTCAAAGTGTCCATTCTCTAAAGTAGTTTCGTTTTAACACTTCTCAAAACGAAAGTAACAGAAATGACCTGGCCGTAACGAAAGTCGCGTTTCGTGTGGAAGGCTCCATTGAAATCTTTACAGGGTGGCCCAAATGTAGGTTCATAGTTAAAGTATCATGTTTATGTAGGCAATTGATTTCCAAATATAAGCATGTTTTAATCATTAAACATCAACTATTTAATCTCTCAGGTGTTCAAAATGTCCTCCTTCAACACTGCAACATTCTTCAAACCTTTTCAGGACACTCTGACACACAGTATGACATAAAGCTCGATTTTCCAACAACACCTTCGCTTGATAATGAAACCCAAACTGTAACGCCAGGTTGGTTTATTTCGGTTTCTATGGTCAAATGGGGATTTTCATCAGCCCAATACACACAGTTATGCCTGTACACATGGCCAGATAATTTGAAACAAGACTCATCAGACCAGATAATCTTATCCAAAGAGTCTAATTGTTCTCCAGCAAATTACTGACACATCATTTCGCAAAATTGCAACCGGCGACTGAGTCGTCCTCCAAAAGACCATGTACTAGTCGTGGTCGGTAAGGTTTTAATTTCAATTTATGCATTAAGCGTTGCAATGATGTTCTTGGTATGGATAGTTCTGCAGACGCACGACGAGTGGATTTGTTTGGATTGTTCACAAATGTCATAGCCACTAACATCTCATTTTCCTCAGTAACAGAAGTCCGGGGACGTCCAGATTTCGGTGCATTACTCACTGAACCAGGTTCATCAACTTTCTTCCTTATTCGGTAAATGTTTGGCGTGACGGTGGAGATGTGTTAAAAGCTTCTTGCCATGCTAGCTGTACGTACTTTCTCGGCATTTTCAGACTTCCAATGCTGCTTCAATATCCATTTCCTTTGTTCTTCATTGAGATTGTTTGCCATCACCTAGGGAATACTAAAATTTATAAAATAAAAGGTCTGCTTTACGAAAAATTTACTAAAAATTAACTGTAAACCTATTTTTGGGCCACTCTGTAAAACGACGGTGGTTGCGCAACCAAACTGGCCGCGTGAAAAATCGCGTCTTGTCGCGGCCTCATGTGAAAGGTTCCACTGAAATTTATATAACGACGTGATCGCGCGATCTTGGCCGCGCGACCATGGTCGCGACGTTTGAAAAGGGTCTTGTCTTTTCCCTGCGGAAAAAACGGGCTACCTTGAAACCTGGAAACACCATCCCTAGGGATTGAAAAGGGATATAATCCGTGAAATAGCGCCAAATATGCACCTGGTGGTGACAATGAGAACTACACAAATATTGTTGTGCAACAATTGGAACTAAATCCATTCAGATAATAAAAAATCACACGAACTTTGATTAATAAAGACTATATTTAAAATATAACACAATGTTTCGGCAGTTTTAGTTCCAATTGCCATTTTCAAGTTACAAATAAACAGACAGAACAGAAATAAACAAACCATCTGAGATTCAAAAACGAGGTCGAATACATTATTGATTGGGGGAAGGAAAGGAAACATGAGTCAAAAACAATATAAAATGAGTTACAATAATATTTATAATAACAAGGACATGGTATGATATAATAAAATTAATACAATAAAATAGTCATTAAAAATAAAGATAATAAACTTAATTAAATAATTAAAAATATATAAATAAAGGTTTGAATTCACAAGTAATAGATTGAAAAAAAAACAAGGCTGAAAAATCATTATGATTTAAATAAAATCAAGTACATTGAAAAGTGTTGAAAATGGTTAAAAAAAAATTAAATTATAATTTTGTAACTGATTTTATATTGCTTTTTGACTCATGTTTCCTTCTCCTTTCCCCTATCAATAATGTATTCGACCTCTTTTTTGAATCTCAGATTGTTCATTTATTTCTGTTCTGTCTGTTTATTTGTAACTTGAAAATGGCAATTGGAACTATAATTGCTGAAATTATATTATATTTTAAATATATTCTTTATTTAATCATAGTTTATGTGATTTTTTATTATCTGAATGGATTTTTACTTCTCACACGTTAAATTTATTAGACAATTGGAACTAAAATATTGTTCTGCACAATAGCCACATAGCAACCTTGTGTCGATCATTGGATCTAAATTATTGTTGTAGATAAAAGCGCCACATATGCATCTGGTGGCGACAAATATTGTTGTGCAACAATTGGAACTAAAATATTGTTGTGCATAACAGCGCCATACAGCAATCTGGTGGCGACAATTGGAATTAAAGTATTGTTGTGTTTAGTAGCGCCACAAGTGCACCTGGTGGCAACAATGGGACCTATACAAATATTAGATCCCCGGACTCTACTTCATCTAACATCCATCTCAACATATCTCTTCTTCAAACATCTACATCGATCAATCTGTACACGGGGGACTAATAATTAAAAAAAAAAATTAGCGATTTCCTTTTGATTATCGTTTTCATTATTAATGAGTTTTAATTGTTATTTGCAATTAAAATGGAGATCTTACTGATTATATTTTTTTTTTTGTAAATAGAAATTGGTATCCACCCCTTCCAGCGGGGGAATTAAAATAAGGTGACCAACCGTCCTCCTTTTCGAAGCTCTGTCCTCCCTTGAGAAGTGTCCTCCTAAATGTCCTCCTTTTTGATGTTTGAAGAGTAATATGTCCTCCTCTTTGATATGTGAAGTTTAAACCTTTTTTTTTGTTTAACAGATAGGTATAAAGCCCTGAAACCCCTGATTTAACATTTTTTTTTCTTCAATTTATTTGCGTCCTCCTTTTCATTTTAGAAAAAATGGTCACCTTAATTAAAAAAAAAGAGTTTAATTCTTTTTTGAACAAAAATAGCTTAAAGTTGAATGTCCTAAGCCGCAGAATCTGCTCTTGCCTCCAAAATGGCGGTTTCTGTGTCCGTACTTTTACTAGCGTCTCTTCGCGACGAAGCATATAGTCATGGTGTACGAAGGACACCTTCTTACACCACGGCATACAGTGACTTTACTGCATAGTAAAGTCCTATATTACGAGCCGATAGCAGCGCCACATGCCACTGGTGGTGACTATGTGAACTAGAAACGTTTTTTTTCTCATGATTCCACTCTCCGTGACCCATCAGCCTACTATCCAAAGTTTGAGATGGATGCTCCTAATATTTATCAACTTATGGCACTTCAAACATCTCACGTTATTTCTTGGACACCTGGTACAAAAGTAGCGAAAAATTTCAAGAAAAATAACTGACTAACTGTAAAATATAAATTCATTGTTAACATTTTTATTAATTATTATGTATGTCCCTATTTAGAATTAAACAATTTGTAAAAATATTGCACATGTTTAATTTTGTCTGAGACGTTTTTATTTAAGACGTTTTACTCAGATGCATTTCTGAACCGTGCAGCTATAAGAAAAAAGACATAACCCTTTTACTTCTCAGTCTGTCTCCTTTATTTCTACGACAGATTTTTAAAAATAAGGAGATTTGTTCCTATTAAAATCTTTGTGCCGTATCTGTACGTTTTCTGAAATCTCGTCTTTAAGACAGTGAAACTTAAAATAGCTCTA
>JAFIDM010003189.1:65914816-65925259 GCA_023159025.1 Thereuonema tuberculata | reverse complement strand
TGAATTAAAGGAGTGCTATAATATTAATAGGATTTCAAGGAGTAATTTCATTAAAAGATGTAAAACAAATTTATTCTTATATAAATGTATTTTTTATGGTTGTTATTCCACAGTTTATTGAAATATTTGTTTGGAAAAGGAAGTGATGTTTGAAAAAAAATAGACAGAAAATATTCAGTTTGTTTTTCATTCGGAAGTGGTCACTAGATGGTGCTTCGATCGTTTCCTGTCTATTATGAGTTTTTCATTAGAAGACAGAGAATGGCCATGGAGTTGTTCATGAGAACCTATCCCTTGGCGTTTATTATTTTGCCTGTTCTCTGTTTGGAAACAGTTAATCTTAACGGTGAATGGAATGTAATTAATGGAAATAAAAGTAAGTAATTGTCTTTTTTTAATATGAAAATATTTTATCTTGAATTGTTTACTTAGTGTTACATTATTGTATTTTATGGCTAAAGTATTATCCTCGGCATCTTCTCTATCCGAAAAGTAACCTTTTATAAAATCATGATGTGAATCCAATCGAACCCATTTGGAGTGTTCATCCCATATCGTCATTTAAACTGGACAATGTTAGATTGGAGGAATGACGACGAGGTTATCTGTAGTTTATCGTTGTTTATCCAAAGCAATGTTTCCAAATAAGGTGACAAATCGATTTAAGATTTGTTAGTTTTTGGAAGACATGTATTTGGTCTCTTAGATTAGCACAAGGAAGCATCAACTGGGGAGCATCAACACTGTCTCCTCAATGGACCACCAAGGAATGCAAAATTTAAAGTTGACGTGAAAATCTTATCGAGTCTAGATGTTGCAAAGTAAAATGAACTTCGAAAACTTATCGAACTGAACCATCTTATGATCGTAACAAGAAACATGGGCGCAACCCCCCCCCCCCCCAAACAAAAGTGATTAAAATGAATAGTTGGACATAATTATTTTAAAAACAACATTTATGGAACGATTTCCAAATTCTCTTCTTTTAATAATCTGAATCATCAGTAAATAATTTTATAACTGAATTCATTTGTTTCTATAATCCTATCCTCCATTTGAATTACCATGAGGCTCGTGTCAGGTTGTGAAGAAATGAAATTTCTATTAAATCACAATAATAATGAATCTTATGGATTATTATTATTATTCATTATGATGATATTCTACGGTAATACAGGTTTGCAATGCATATCACCATCCAATTCACAGCGTGACTCGCAACGACTTTTAGACCCTTTTCACACGACCATGGTCTCGCGATCACGTCGTTCTTTAGATTTCAGTGGAAATCTTTCACACGTGGCCGCTTGGTCGCTTCTGGTCGCGACATGACGCGATTTTTCAAGCGGCCAGACTGACCGCGCGACCACCGTCGCGTCGTTCTATAGATTTCAATGGGGCCTTTTACACGAGACGCGATTTTCGCTGCGAACCAGAAGGTCATTTCTGTTTATTTTCGCTTTTTGAAGTGTTGAAAAACATGATTAAAACGAAACTACTTGACTTTGACACTGAAAAATTCATATTAGAAGTTCGTGAATATTTATGAACAAAGGACATTTTTTTTAGAAATGGATTTTAACAGAATTAACAAAAATTTATTTCTATAAAAAAATGCTTCAAAACAAATTTATTTTTGAAAACAAATAGCATCAAATGAATTTGCAGGATATTTAGAAAGGCTTTAATGAAAACGTTTTTTATTATGATTATTTGATAGCACGTAAAAAAAAAAAATAATCTCAAACAATTTTTAAAACCACAGTTTTTATTTATTTAAAACTTAGGCCTAACTATTGCACTAATAATAAATATCTTAAACACAACAAATCATTATTTTATGAATTTTTTTATCATTTAGGTGTTCGTTAAGATTTTTTAAGTTGAAACTACCGAGTAATACCTCGACAACCCCCCAAACATTGACTGTTTTTGAATTTTAATTTAATTAATTACAGAATATTTTCAAAATTAAAAACAAGAAAATATCTGAGATTTCTGCTTCACAAGTTCATATTTAAATTTTCAGAATTTTAGGTGCATTGGTAAAAAAAAATAGGCAAAACTCCGAACGGCGGTCCCAAATTATGAAAACCTTTTTAATGACAAATAACAGTATGACTGTGAAGGATAACACATAGCCAGAGTTATTACATATCGAATCATATAATTTTCGCTCAACTTATTTAAGTATTGTCCGAATATGTGCGACTTATGACTAAAGCGTTATTACTCTTGGTGCTTGCGATCTACCAGCCATGGCAGCAGGCCCCCCACATCAAATTCCGGGCCCAGATACCAAATGAAATATCGGGCCTTTCCCCACCCCCTCCCCCCATGTTATGAAAAAAATCATAAATTCTTAGCCAAAAATTTCGCGAAAATACCACACGATTTCATACTTCTACAGCAGGGGTGGGCAGGTGCTGTGGGACCAACTGACCCCCCCGCCCTTTGTGGGGGCCCTGCATGGCACGTTTAAAGTGATTTTTAAGCAACAAATCACAATGTTTCATTAATAACAACGTTGGGACCGCCGTTCGGAGTTTTGCCAAAAAATATATAAAAGAAATAAAAGGTTTTGTAGTCGCCTGAATTGCCTGAGTCACTTTAATGAACTTTGACTGGTGGAGTGTTTGGTCGCGCTGCCATGGTCGCTTCGTGTGAAAGAGTGCTTAGAAATATTATTTATTTATAACAAAATTGCAATATACAGTAAAAAATTAAGAATAAAATTCTTCTTCACTAGTCAAAGATTCGCGTCACCGAATCGAAACCGGTTGTGTTGTGTTTTTTAATGTGTTAAACTTTTTATCTACATTTGTGTGTCGACGTCTCCTGTTAAAATTCTTCTATTGTATTTTTTTTTTATTTACGTTTCTGAACACAACTAATGTCAGTAGCAATTGAGAGTTCTACAACCTAAGAGAACGTTATCTTTCTCTATTAACTTTTAGCAATTTATGTCCGTAATTGTTTGATCTGTAGGAGGGGAGTTTACTTATATTTTTATATAGTGTGAAAAAGTGTGGGAATATATATGAATAAATCTTCTGTATAATAAAGATGAAAGAGAGTAAAAAATGTTCTCAGACTCACGAACATTTACAAAATATTTCAAAGATCTTCAATTAAAACGTGATTCCCAATTTGATAAGGTACATTCTTAAAACAGATGTTAAAACACATGTCTACAACGAGAAAAACTCCCCAAAAAAATCTAAGCATATTAATTGCCATAGAAACGGCCTAGCCCCATTTTCCAACGGAGGTGATTAAAATAAGGCATTTAACCAAGAAATCAATTGTTTCAGGTCTTTTAAGATTAAAAAAAAAAAAAATGCGGCAAATGCTTTTTAATTTTTTTAATGATTTTTTTGCTTTAAGATAGATGCTCTCTATGATTTTGCTGTTAGATTTAATTTGTGAAAAACAATTATTCAAAATAACTTCATCAAAATTATTTATTTGTTTTGTATAAGTTTTTAATATTATATTTAGGAAATTATTACATCAGTTTTACATTTTGTTGCTTTTAGTCTAATATTAACTCAAATTTTCATCATTAACATAAAAGAAGCCATTTTAATAGTTGAAATGTTTATTCACTTAATAAATAGTTAATTTTTCAAACAAATAAATGCACGGAACAAATAAACCTAGCAAAGTTAAAAAAATAATTAAAAATTCAGATTTTTAAAATAATTCAACATTAAAATTAAATAACTAACGTTCATTTTGTGTGGTAAAAATATTAGTGAAGGACCATACACACAATAATAGAGAGGAAATAATAATAATAATAATAATAATAATCTTCATTACATGTTTCGAAGAATACACGTTCCTCCTCTTCAGATGATATAATAAAATAAAACAAATTAAAAGGAAAAACAAGGCATATATGAAACGCAAATCTTTAAAATGGTAAAGAACATTAATAATAACAACGTGATGACATTTTAACAATAATTGTACACCTGATTTTATAACAATTAACAATCATATACAAATTATTTACGTAAGGTTATAATCTAACGCATTTCTAATGGAGATGTCTGTGTTGTAGCATTTTTTGGATCTGATCAATAATGATTCAATAAATTTTCTCAGATAATTGTCTTTTTCATTAGCGTAAACAATAGGTTTGTCCACCAATAGTTTATGCCCTGTTTGTAACTGATGTGGTTATTTTGATGTGGTTATTTTGATGTGATTAGTTTATTTACTTCACTTTCACTGCCATTGATTAAGGATGCAATTAATTTTTTATATGAATTGAATGTAAGTTATTATAGAAAGTATGGTTTAACAGATGTAGGTAATATCATAAGATTGGTTAGTATTTTATTTGAGTTACAATGGTTCAATTTTAATGATAGTGTTTTCTTGCAAACTAAAGGTATTTTTATGGGTCTACCATCCTCGGCAATTTCAGCTGAGTTTGTCATGAATTTCGTTGAAGGACAATGGAATTTGGATATTGTTAAACGAATGTGAAATTTATGTGTAGATACGTAAATGACACGTTAAACAAAAATGAAGTTGATAATGTATTAGCAGTTTTTAACAAGATAAATAGTGACATAAAATTTACCGTGGAGACAGAAGAGGAAACAAAATTCCTTTCTTGGGTGTGCTTATAATTAGACACAGTAATTATTTTGACACTACTGTTTACAGAAAAAGCACTAGTGCTACTATTACTTTGGATTATTTGGCAGCGGACCCATTAACGTACAAAGTTGAGGCTGTAAATTTAGCGGTCAATAGAGCTATGAAGGTATGCTCGAATGGAAAATTTTTATTTGATGAATTAAATTTAATTAGAGGTATTTTTCTAAACAATAACTACCCATTAAGCTTTATCAACAATATCATATTTAGGATTTAAAAAAAAGAAAGGTTGTTAAATTCACACAAAAAAAATGGAGGATAACAAAGAAAATAAGGTTTATAAATATGTTTCCATACCTTATGAAGATAACTTAAGAAACAAGCTGGCTCCTATACTAGATCAGATCAACATAAAGATGACCCACAAAGCAAGGAATACCTTAGGTAATATACTAAATTATGATAAGAAACATACCAACAATATAAATAAAATTGGGGTAGTAAATGGAATACTGTGTGAAGGCGGGGACGAAAACTGCAAATATATTGGAGAGACAAAGCGTAGGCTGCAAATTCGACTAAAAGAGCACGAAAGAGCTATCAAACAGAAAAATAAGCAATAGCTAACAGCAATGCATCGGATACAAACAGGGCATAAACTATTGGTGGACAAACCTACTGTTTACGCTAATGAAAAACACTATTATCTGAGAAAATTTATTGAATCATTATTGATCAGATCCAAGAAATGCTACAACACAGACATCTCCATTAGTAATGCGTTAGATTATAACCTTAAGTAAATAATTTGGGTATGATTGTTAATTGTTAAAAAATCAGCTGTATTATTATTGTTAAAATATCATCATGTTGTTATTATTAAAATTTTTTACTATTTTAAAGATTTGCATTTCATATACGCCTTGTTTTTCCTTTTAATTTTATGTATTTTATTATATCATCTGAAGAGGAGGAACGTGTATTCCTCGAAACATGTAATGAAGAATATTATTATTATTATTTCCTCTTACAGCACAGATCAAAATAACACATATAAAGGCTCCCTAGTTCACCAAACACTGTAGCTAAAGATACAGCCGTTCCAACAGTTAATAGGAATCATCAAGAGGATCGTTTATCTTACAGAGATGTAACCCTCCCTCGTAATCCCATCAACTGACAACTCCAACCTAACAGTCAACTGGAACAGCCAATTAACCAAGACCTTCCGGCCGTGTTAATTGTTGAACGGGCCAGTTCAACATCCATCAAATTCAGGGTCCTGATACCAAAGGCAATAATGGGCCCCCTCCCACGTTATGGTCAAAATCATGGATTCTTCACACGATTTCATATTTCTCCCGCACATGATGATTAGCATTACTTTTAGAGCAAATTAATTGAACACAAACATCTACTTTTTCCATCTTTACCCAAAGGTTTAGGAATGAAATTTAGAAAAAAGTTTAGAAAAAATTCTCTCTGTAGAATTTTGTAATGCAAACATTGTAATGCAGAATAGCCTCTATGCAGACGCAGAAAAGTAGATTGTATAAAATATAGACTTAATTAGAAAACAAAGTGTAGAAGTGATATGCTTTCTTTTCTTTGTCGGTTAACACCTCAGCTCGGGCCCCTTTGACCACCGGTGCTGAGGACTAACTGACCCCTCCCTTGTGGGGGGCCCTGTCAACATCCTACTAATTATAGTGGTAATTTCCATATTTGTTCTTGCATCTCAGTGTCCAATGAATTCTGAGTATTGACGTATTCTTGGAGATAGAAATGAGCTTCGTCTGTCCACAAAATGTTCCTAGACCATTTATTGTCCACTTCCATGCGAGCAAGAAATTCTAGAGGAAACCTTTCTCTTACTGGCAGATCAGCAGGAAGGAACTCCTGAACATGGGTAATTTTGTATGGATAGCAATGCAGGATGTTATCCATATAACAGCAATTTTATGCATCGTGCTCATAGGAATGTCCAAAGTTCGATCAATTCCCAGTGCACTGGAACTTTGCACACCATCCTTCGTCTCTTCCTGGACTGCTGTGGCCACATCTTCTAATGACATCGAAGCAATTGGTTTCCTCCCTCTGCCAGATTTCACTTCAAAATAACCTGTCTCTTCGAATTTCTTCATCATTTTGTCAAGACCCTTGGCAGACATCGGACCACAGCCTTTTTCATAACCTTTACTGTCCGGAACTTCTTCAGAGCTACTGGCGCACAGTCACCGTTCTTGTAAAAGAGCTTTACAAGCAGAGCGCGATCCTTCATTGAGAGAGTCATGGCGAGCTTCTCAGAAGCAATATGAGGAAAACGCCATGTACCCCGCGTTTTTATAACAAATGCAATGTGTAGTGCGCATGACACGTCTTGTATTTTGTATAGACTATTATGACGCTTAAAGCGCAATTTATTGATAACATTTGAAACTATTCTTTTTTTTTATCTTATGCCATATCATTTCTCCTTTCTTCGACTATATTCAGTTCAAATTTCAGGTCATTCTGAGCAGTGGTTCTTTTTTACAGCATGTTGAAAGTTGAACTTTAATTATAATCACCCTGTATATTGCAAAAAAAAAAAACCTGTTTTGCTAGTTTTTCGTTAAACGAATAGCGATTTTCCATTTATAAAAGTTAAAGTATCTCACTAGAGGCCTACGTGGGAGGTAAAGGTCCCGGCGTTCCGTGACCAACGGACTAAGTTGAGGTCGGGTGGTCAGCCCAACGCCCGCCCGTCTTTAATCCCTTCCGGTACGGAGGGCTGGATAGACCCGAGGACTGTTTGGAGGAGAATGGAGTGAGGAAAAATCCCCGTCCTCCGCCAATGCAGGGGATCGAACCCTTACCCACTGGGGCTCCCTCTATTCCATAGTTATAATTCTAAATACAGAAAATTACTATGGACTTCTTTCTTTTCTTTAAAGGCTCCTTCAATTGGTTTACATTAACTTCCAACTATTCTTTTAGTATTGGGCAATACGAGGATAATTTGCAGCCTTCAAAACTTGAAGAAGCTTCCTATTTGTCAATACTTTTCTTTACAGATTTAAAAAACAATCAGTAATTTCTGTTAATGAAATGTATGTAAGAGCACTGTTATTGAAGTAGTTGCAGAATATTGTTGTTGTCTATTTTTCCCATTCAGACAAATCAACAAAAGAATTCCGCAAAGCGCTATTATGAAACAGTTAACAATAAACTTCCTTCTGTTATTCAAGAACTTATTTATAAAAACATTTCTTTTTTATCTTTTTTTCTAAATAAAGGACGGATGCTTCACAGATGAAACAAACCCATCCGCACGGAATCCTAATGTCTTTCCTGAAGCAGTGTTTAATTAGATCAGTTAAATCATCTGTTTTAAATATTTAAAAGCCAATAAAATAATTAAAAGCTTATCAATATTAAATTACCATTAAAAAACAAGAAGAAAATGATGATGTATTCTCAATGACATCTATCGCAAATCACGTAACTAATTCCTATATTTCTGCAAATCAAAGTAGAAGAGAACAAGATTTCCGATATTTTTTTCTATTCTTTGCATCTTTATGTACTGTTATTATTATTTTTATATTATTCACATTTTTTATAAATATCATCCAAAACGGAAAATGAACTGCGTTCGATTGGCACTCGTTGACAATTATTCTCTTCACCGTCAAATGAGACACATTTGTAGCAGTAGCCGATCTTCTTAGCAATTCAGAAATACATATTCCATCATCCTGATTCTTAAAACAGTGGAAAACGTTGCAAATTAAAACCTCTAGCTTGGCTGTGCAGGCCTTACAGGAACCTGTTGTTATGACGCCGCCATATTGTTTTCTGTAGCAATGAGTTCCAGGATCAACGTTTTTGATCCGTTTTTCGCTGTATAACTTAACTCTTCTTTCTCAGTGCATAAAATAATTCCTTTTATTCTTTCCTCAGAAAATATTCAAACATCAAAATTTAAAGACTTGGAACTGTTTTATAGGAATTATTCTAATTAGACAAAAAAAAAAATTATACAAATCCTACAAAAAACAAGGTAATTAATACTTTTAGACAGTGTCAAAAGCAAAGCGGTCCCGTAATAAGCACAATTTTACAAACACAATTTTGAGCGAGACCCAAGCTTCTCGCTTTGCATCAGCATTTCGTTTTTCCGCCACACTCCCATTTATAATACAGCTCTACAACTATCACAACAATGTCACTACACGCAGCAATTGCGCCTTTTGCATTAGCAACAATCACATTCATAATAATAAGGAAATTAAAACAATACCAGGTTTCTTGATTTTTAGCAACTCATTATTAGCAAAACACTTATTACAGCTTGCCTATAAAACTGCTAGGGGACCGCTATTATCTGGATATCACACTCTGTAGCGGCCGAATGATTAGAGATATTCGAATGAAACCTTCACCATTCTGTTCAGCATCAAAAAGTAGGTGACCAAGTATAAAAAATCAGACGTCTATGAATACTCGCAGACCCCCCCCCCCAAGGTGTTGTCTTTCGTTTAAAAACGCCTTTAAAAGACAGAAAACACCTTGAGGGGGTCAGTGAGTGGTCCTAGAGATCTGATTTTTTACACGTGGTCACCTACTTTTTGATGCTGAACACAATGGTGAAGGTTTCATTCGAATATCTCTAATCGTTTGGCCGCTACAAAGTGTGACAGACAGACAGGATAAAAGCAAGAGCGGTCCGCTAGCGGTTTTATAGGCAAGCTGTAACATTGGGGCCGCTAATTATAACCAATCAATTATAGTTGACAAAGATTCAGTTAAAAAGTGAAGACATCTAAAGGGTTATTTAGGTTATTATTAAGGAAAAAAAAAATAGAAATTGTTTGTTTGTTTCTTTTAGGTATAGACATTGCAGGTAATGTACCAGGAGGTGTCTACACAGATCTTTGGCGCCACGGGTTAATTGATGATCCCTATTTCAGATTCAATGATGTTCTTTATCGATGGATTGCTCAAGAGAATTGGACTTATTCCAAAGAATTTGAAGGTGAAGTAGGAAGATATTATAGATTAGAAATAGATTAGAAATTGTCAAAAGATACTCTTAAATATTAGTAAGCTTTTGAAAATATTTTAAATTCATCACAAAACAAGATTTTAATCTTAAAATTAGATAAATTGTTTAACTTAAGATTGATTTAAATTATATTAATATTTTTTCTATATCTTTTTTTAATATTTATCCTATGATTTATTTAGTACCTTCCTCTCTTCTATCTCACAAAAGAATTCTTTTAACTTGTGATGGTCTCGACACCGTGGCCAATGTTTCGATCAATGGACGTCACGTGGGTTTCGCCAATAATATGTTCCTTCGATATAGTTTTGATATCAGAGGAATTCTCAAGGTCATTCATTTTTTTTAATTTTATAACTTCATTTCATAATTCTCATCAAATTGTTTAAATAGTTATTTAATTATATCCACATTTAAAAATAGAAAAATCCATTATTAGTTTGTTTAGTGTTTTTTAAACTTTACATCCCCGCACCCCAATTGAACAAATTATCTTCTTTTTTATTTCAGATCCCTAAAGGAAAAAAAAAAGTGTCACTTAATTCCATAAAAATGAATTTAATTAAACTCATTAAAATTTTCAATTTACTTTTATCCTTTCGTTATTTGATGATTCTTCAATTTCATTAATAACAGAAGGAACTCAAGCTCTAAATTTCTTAAAATTCCTGCATTTTTAAGAAATTATTTTCTTTTTTATTTAGTTTCTTTGAACAAAAAAATTGCAAACAACAAAACGAAAAGCAGCATTTTTATCTGAATTCCAGAATCTACTG
>JAFIDM010003189.1:65866088-65886970 GCA_023159025.1 Thereuonema tuberculata | reverse complement strand
TCAAGAACTCAAAACAGCAAAATAAAAAACAACAATATATTGGGGAAATCAAATCCCTGGGCAACTAAACGCTCACCACAAAAGGAATTTGACCATAAAGAAAGGAAAATATAATAAATAAATAAATAAATAATCAGAAGAAGACGAAAAACCCTCTAACGGGCGAATAAAAGAAACCAATTTATAATGATAATGAATTTAGGTCTCAAACTGAATGAATGATCTAACGAACTTTGAACGTGACATGGTAGGAGGCGTCAGACAGATGGAAGTTTTTATGTACCTCAGTTTCAAGGATGTATCGAGAATGGTTGCAACGAAAACATCCAGTCAGCAGCACTCCCAGTGTGGACGTTTGTATGAGACAAGTCAGACGAAGAAAACAAACAGACGGACACAAAAATCACATCAGAATTCAACCTCAGCACAACATACAGCCTCTAACGTACCTTAGGGCGAAGGGTAACAACCAAAGCCGAACCAAAAACAGCAACACAAGCATTGAGAAAAACCGTTGCTTTGTCTGAGATTTCTGTTGCAGTATACTGAAGGAAGGATCAGAATTTGATAAAAAAACATGAACCCCGCACATCTGACGACAGCTGTACACGCTGGTAGAGGCAGTGTAATGGTCTGGGGATTGTTTTCCTGGCACACGTTCCTGTTTGTCAAATCAATCGGTTTGTTCATTATAATTATCATCTGTTCTAAGAATCATAGGTAAAAATGAAATCGAGGTATTTATAGTTCCTGATTTTGAGGTTTTGATTTTTCTCAAGTGTGAATGGACAGGAGTATTTCAACAAAAAAAATATTATTAATTTCATTGCAATTTAAACAGAAATTCTATAAATCAAGTTCTGAAATAAAATGATTCTATCATATTTATAAATATAAGATATTTTTCAACGAATTGCAATATATTTGAATAATAATAATAATAATAATAATCACTCTAATCAGGGTTTTAACATCACAAGATACTTATAAATATCTTGGTTTTGACCAAAATTCAAAATTTTGTCACACTAAATTGAAGGAGCACTTTAAGAAAACTTATATTGAACGACTCACCAAATTACTCAACACTAAGCTAAATTCTATAAATTTAATAAGGGAGATTAATAGTTGGGCTGTGCCTACGTTACCCTACAGTTTTGGAATCCTGAAATGGAGCAACTCTGATCTTGAAGCCTTGGACAGAAAGACTAGGACATTACTTACCAAACTCCGAATGCATCATCCTAAATCCTCAGTTGATCGTCTGTACATACCACGAAGAGAGGGAGGTAGAGGATTATTAAACATTTCTAGATTATGCCAAACACAAGTACAAAAACTTAGAGACAATTTCTTAAAATCTACGAAGGTTTATCTCAATTGCATTGCGTCCATTGACAATAACTACACTCCTCTAAATTTATGTCAGATAAGAACGCCATATACTCCAGTTTCTCTTGGGGATATAATACATACCTGGAAAGGAAAAGGTTTGCATGGGAAAAATCCTACAATGTTAAACGAAGAACAGGCGACTAAGAGTCTTTCGATACAATACCTAACGAGTGGCTACCTTCACCCAGAAACGGAAGATTTATTATAATGCCATTCAAGATCAGGTGATAAGCACAAAAAACTATCAGAAGTTTATTACCAAAACATCGGACGACGACTCTTGCCGAAAATGCCATTCAGCTTCGGAAACTATAGATCACATAATTGGAGGCTGCCCGTTGTTGGCAAATTCATATTATTTGAATTGACACAACCAATTTGCTAAAATTATTCACCAGCAATTAGCTCTCAAATTTGGAATTTTAACTTCTGCCCGCCAAACTATAAGTATGAGCCGGATCCAGTTCTTGAAACCGAGCGGTATCTCCTCTACTGGGATAAACCGGTTGTTTCTGACAATACTGTTGACTTCAATCGTTCGGATATTGTTTTGGATGATAAAATGGAGAAACAAACTTCAATAATAATTGACATTTCTTTCCCACTGTCCCAAAACATTTTCAAAACTGAAATTGAAAAATGTACAAAATATGAAAATCTGGCGATTGAAATACAGCGAATATGGAAGCAGGGACAAATTCAAATAGTACCATTGGTGATATCGGCGACCGGAATTGTTTCAAAGAATTTCATTGATAATTTAGAAAAAGTTGGACTGCAACAAAATCTTATCAAAAATATTCAGAAAAGTATATTATTACAAACATGTCATATCACCCGTCGGTTTCTACAACAGATGGCTTGAGATGATTTTCTCTGCCTACAAGGCTTCCGGATTTTATCTGAGATAAACACATGTATTATAATAATAATAATTCATTCATTCATTCATTTTATTTCCGTTACATTTTATCATAGTCCTGTTAGGAAGCATTTGTAGAGCTTCCTATCAACAGGTGCTACCGTTGAGTACATTCATATTGATATATTTGAGTTATTAGTTACATATGCATTTTTTAGAAAAGTAAAGAGACTAAAATTGCCGATTATACAGTATATTAATTCATAACTTAGGATTAATTTTTTTTTTTTTTTTTTTTTTTTGAATAAAGGAAGTTGACATAAACAGTTAACTAAGTATACAAGGTTGTTAAATTTTTGGAAGTTATACATTAATAAAAATCTATGATTAATGTTTAAAAAGTTTAACAAGTAATACATATATATATAGTAATCACAATCACATACACTATAATACTATAATAATACCATATAATATATAGTAATCACAATCACAAGTACTATACTATATTACCATATACACAAGTACTATATACACAACTATTCACTGCAAGATCAATTGAAATCAAGATTATGGTTTTAAGAACTTCAAAGGAGATTGACTATATTTAGAATTTTTGAATTACCTATTTTCAATATTTATAATAAGCCATTTTTTTACTAATTTTTTTATTACAGAAATTCTTTTGTCTTTTAAAAGTTTACAATCAGGTATACTATTATAAATTTCTTCTATTAGATAATAAGCATTTCTTTTCCCATAGCTATTAAAAATGTATGGATAGTCTAATTTGATTTTATTTTTATTTCTGAGATTATAATTTTTTCCTTCAACAGTTATTGCAGTTTTGATTTCTGGATAGTGTTTTATTAATAAATTATATAGATATTTTTGTTTTGGCTATAAGATTCCATATTTCAACATTAGTTCTTTTCTAGTTTCTTTATTCTTACTAATTCTTTTAGAAAGAACTAATTTTATTATTTTATTTTGTAGTGTATTTATATTTTTTAATTCCGTATCTGTTGTATTAGCCCAAATGTGAGGTGCATAATTAATTAATGAGTCGAAGAATGCATGGTAAATCATCATTTTAATCTTTGTGGGTAAACTATCTTTGATGTGGAAGAATATATAAGAGAGAACATTAAGTTTTTTGTGTAAGTTTTTGATATGATTTGACCATGTATAAGTTTTATTTATTGTTAATCCAAGGTATTGAAGTTCGTCCACTTGTTCTATTTCTTTGCATTTTATGCAGTATTCATGATCTTTTAGTAAACATTTTACTGAGTGATATAAAATTACTGGCTTTTCTTTAGGAAGTTTCTTTTTAGGATTAATGAGGAGGAGTTTAGTTTTATTTTCGTTAATAATAAGTTTGTTATTGTGAGTCCACTTTTGAATGTTAACGAAATTTTCTTGTATTGTTTTCTGTGCTGTTTTGATATTATTATTAGCCGTGTATATAAGAATATCATCAGCATATACGTGTATGTGGCAGTTTTTAATAATTCCAAATAAATCATTGATGTAAATGATAAAAAGGGTTGGTCCTAAATTGGATCCTTGTGGAACTCCTTTATTTGTTTTAAATAATAATAATAATAATAATAATAATAATAATAATAATAATAATAATAATAATAATAATAATCACTTGTCTCCCCACACTTTACAAACTCCTCACCTCCTGCCTCGCAGATAAGATCTATACACACATCGAGACATATAACATTCTTTCCGAACAGCAGAAGGGCTGTCGCAGGAATTCCCAGGGTTGTAAGGAGCAACTCCTTATTGACTCTGTAATCCTGCGCCAGGCACGCGCGAAGAATAGGAGCTTACATATCGCATACATCGATTACAAGAAGGCATTTGATTCTGTCCCTCATGATCATTTCTACACTGCACTCGCACAATACACAGGCACAGACCCCACACTTAGGCCGCCACTCCCCAAAGTACACACATCAAAACAACTCGCCACAGTCATATACCATCTCAACACACACACTATCCCACAACACCTTGACAACATCCAAACATTAGAAGACATACATACAACACTCTACTGTGCCGCACAGGGAACCATTCGGGCACTTGGAATCAAACAACACAACATACCTCCCACTGCACGGACACAAGAATACATCCCCCCTTGGAGACGTCGCCTTGAGGGCCGCATCAGTGACCTTAGAGGAGACATAGCCAGGCTCACACAATACTGTGCAGGAAACAAAACAAAGAAACTTATGTCCCAGGTTAGAAAGATATTCAAGCACATAAATACTCGGCCTTCACATTCAAATCATCATAACCAGGTTCAGGAACATCTCGACACACTAAAACAAAAACTCAGTGCACTTGCAAAAAGATTACAAAGATACAAACAGTGCACTCTGCGCAAACAACAGAACAACACTTTCCAATACAATGAGAAAAAATTCTACAGATCCCTTACATCTTCCTCTATTGCAACTAACACAAACACTCCCAACAGCGAGGCTTTACATGAATACTGGTCGTCTCTGTGGTCAAACCCTATCCCCCACAATGATAAAGCACCATGGATCACAGAGGAACAGCAACTCACTGAACACTTACCCTGCATGTCCTTCCATGAGATTACTCTCGCAGACATAGAAACAGCACTAAAACATGCACACAACTGGAAGGCTCCTGGTGCAGACGGAGTCCAGAACTTCTGGATCAAGAGGTTCACGTCCCTGCATGGAAAACTAGCGCTTACACTCACTGACATAATCCAACACCCAGAACATATGCCTCGTTTCCTCACACAGGGTGTCACATACCTACAGAGCAAGAACACTGAAACAGCGCAACCTGCAAACTACCGCCCAATCACTTGTCTCCCCACACTTTACAAACTCCTCACCTCCTGCCTCGCAGATAAGATCTATACACACATCGAGACATATAACATTCTTTCCGAACAGCAGAAGGGCTGTCGCAGGAATTCCCAGGGTTGTAAGGAGCAACTCCTTATTGACTCTGTAATCCTGCGCCAGGCACGCGCGAAGAATAGGAGCTTACATATCGCATACATCGATTACAAGAAGGCATTTGATTCTGTCCCTCATTCCTGGCTCCTACACACTCTTCATATCTACAAAATAGATGACATTAAACTCTATGCCACAAACAATGCACAACTTACTAATTTACTACAAGCCACCACCCAGTTCACCAAAGACATTGGGATGGAATTTGGAATTGACAAATGCCGCAAGTTACACATAATACGTGGGAAGACTTCGAATTTGGAGTGTTTTGAACTGGACCATGGTTTGGCCATCCAATCCATGGAACAGGGAGAGACCTACAAGTACCTGGGCTTCCAGCAAGCGCGCGTCATTGACAACGCAAATATCAAAAATGCACTGAAGAACACATACCTTGCTCGCGTTCACAAAATCCTCAAAACACAACTCAACGCCAGAAATAAAATTAAAGCTATCAACACTTTTGCCGTTCCCAAACTAACATATTCGTTCGGCATAATTCCATGGACAAACACCGAACTCGAAGCACTACAACGCGCAACACGCACTACATTCACGAAACACAACATGCACCACCCCAAGTCCGCTACGGAAAGGATGACTCTTCCCCGCAAGGAGGGAGGCCGAGGACTCATCAACCTCATCACCCTATACGAAAAACAAGTACATACACTTAGGGAACATTTCCACCAAAGAGCAGAAGACTCCTCACTTCACTCGGCCATTGTCAAGGCTGATACACACCTCACACCCCTGAACCTTGAAAACTCTTCTCCAACACTCACCACCCCTGACACCCACACTCAGCAGCTGCGTGAATCATGGGCTCGTAAGGAACTCCATGGCAGACATCATCACGAACTCAGCCAGCCTCATGTCGACATGGAAGCGTCGAACAGATGGCTGACGAGTGGTGAGCTGTTTGGGGAGACCGAAGGGTTCATGATCGCAATACAGGACCAAGTCATCTCCACACGCAACTACAAGAAGCACATTCTACACGATGCAAACACACATGACGACAAATGCAGGAAATGCCACACTACGCATGAGACGATCGACCACGTAATATCAGGCTGTCCCCTTCTCTCCCAAACAGACTACCTCCACCGACACAATCAGGTAGCGTCGATCGTTCATCAACAACTAGCACACAAACATTCACTTATTAAGAGCACGGTCCCGTACTACAAGTACATACCACAAAGTGTATTAGAGTCACCCTCATATAAACTATACTGGGACCGCCCCATTCACACAGACAAAACCATACATCACAACAGACCAGACATCACACTTGTTGATAAGGTCAACAAACAGACCTATCTAATTGATATTGCAGTGCCTATCAGCAAGAACATGCAGAAAACTCACGCAGACAAAATCAGTAAATACACTGATCTAGCACACGAGCTCCAGAAGCAGTGGAGGCAGGATCGAGTACGTGTTGTACCCATCGTTCTGTCTGCCACTGGTCTGGTGCCTCACACATTGCACCACAGTCTCAGCACACTAGGACTTCACAAAATCACTTATGCACAACTGCAGAAGGCTGTGGTACTCAACACTACACGCATAGTTAGGAAATTTTTGGACACAAGCACACATCCCTAATCATTCTTGCACACATCTTTACACTTGGCAGTATGTGCTTTGGTCCTTGACCCGCCATATTGTTTTTGCTGGGGAAACCCAAGGTTTGAAACATACAAACATAATAATAATAAAGTTGGAATTAAAGATAAAAAAATTACGCTCTGATGCAAGCAATTTGAAGAATATGAAAGAACAAAAATTGAAGAATGCAAAAATCAAAAAGGAATTAATAAAGAAATACTGGCTCAATACAAGAAAAGTTGATGAAGCACTAGAAATTGTAAAACAGCAGATAACAGCAACAGCCAGAAAAATAGAACGTTATGATGCACGAATTGTTCAATTTCGACAAAACCAGCTTTTTCAATTAGACCAAAGACGATTCTACCAAAGCATTAACTGCCTTAACCAGCCAAAATGTAAAAAACCTGATAAGAATGAAACAAATCAGTTTTGGAAAGATCTGTGGGAAAATGAAAAACATTTTAAGCAAAATGCTGGATGGATAAAAGACTTTGAAAATGATTTTTGTGAAAATCAAATGCAAGATCTTTTTATTACTACAGAAATGATTAAAAAGCTAGTAAAAAAAGTCAAAAACTGGACATCACCTGGTAATGACCAATTGCATGGCTTCTGGCTCAAATATCTGACTATTCTACACCCGATCATAGCCAAGCAATTTAACGAAATTTTACAAAGTGGAAATATAAGTGAATGGTTAACAACTGGCAAAACTTATCTTATCCAGAAAGATCCAGCAAAAGGTGCGACACCTGGAAACTATAGGCCTATAACATGCTTGCCAACATTATTTAAATTGTTAACTGGTATCATTGGTGATAATATTCAAGACTTTTTGGAGGCAAATAATATCCTGCCTGTAGAACAGAAAGGAAATAAACGAAATAGCAGAGGTACAAAAGATCAACTTCTAATTGATAAAATGATACTAGAAAATTGCAAGAAACGAAAAACAAACTTACAAATGGTCTGGATTGACTACAAAAAGGCATTTGATTCATTGCCTCACAACTGGATCATAAAGTGTTTGGAAACAATAGGAATTAGTAAAAACATTACAGTATTTGTTAAAAAAACAATGAGGAAGTGGAAGACACAACTAACTGTTGGAAATGAAGAATATGGACTAGTTAACATCAAAAGGGGAATTTTTCAAGGTGATTCATTATCACCACTATTGTTCATCATTGCCATGATCCCCCTTTCAATGATTTTAAAGAAAACAAACCTTGGCTATCAAACTTCCAAAAATTCAACAAAAATTTCACACTTACTTTATATGGATGATTTGAAGCTTTATGGAAAATCAGACGCTGAAATCCAATCACTTGTTAACACTGTCCGCATCTTTAGCACTGATATCTCTATGGAATTTGGACTAGAAAAATGTGCAAGTGTGGCATTAAAAAGAGGAAAGATTTTGCACAGTGATGGAATTGAAATGCCAAATGGTCAAAATATTAGAAACAATAATGATAAAGCTTACAAATACCTTGGCATTTTGCAAATGGATAATATCAAGCATGGCCAAGTTAAGAATATCATCAGTAAAGAATACGTACAAAGGGTCCGAAAGCTATTAAAAGCAAAATTAAATGGTGGGAATACTATCAAGGCCATCAACACTTGGGCAATACCAGTTATAAGATACACTGCTGGTATCATCAACTGGACTCAAGCTGAATTGGACCTTTTGGACAGAAAAACAAGAAAATTAATGACAATTCATCATTCGTTGCATCCGCGCAGTGACATTGATAGATTATACCTACCCCGTCAAACTGGAGGTAGAGGATTACTGCAAGTTAAACAAACAGTAGAAGAAGAAAAACATGCACTGGCAGATTATGTTCAAAGCAGTCAAGAACAAATGCTTATTGCAGTTACAAAACAAAATTTACTAAAAGTAAATAAAACAAAACAAGATTATCGACAAAATGTAATTAAAACAAGGATAGAAAGCTGGCAAGATAAAAAATTACATGGCCAATTTCTTAAAAACATCAAAGGAAAAGTAGATATGGATAAGACCTGGTATTGGCTTACGAATGGAACATTAAAAAAAGAAACAGAGGGCTTAATTCTAGCTGCTCAAGAACAAGCTTTACGAACAAATGCAATTAAAGCAAAAGTTGAAAAATCGTCAATGGACTCAAAGTGCAGATTGTGCAAAGAATCTGATGAAACAGTGGATCATATTCTCAGCTCATGTGGAAAAATTGCACAGACGGACTATAAGACGCGGCATAATGCAGTTGCAAAGATGATTCACTGGAACATCTGCAAAAATTATCACATTGCAACAACAAACAACTGGTGGGAACATACAGTAAACAATGTGATTGAAAATGATATCGTGAAAATACTGTGGGATTTCAGAATTCAAACAGATAAGATCTTAGCACACAATACGCCAGATTTGACAGTGATAGAAAAGAAACAGATATGGCTAATTGATATAGCCATACCTGGTGATAGTAGAGTGGAAGAAAAAGAACTGGAAAAAATCACACGGTATCAAGACCTAAAAATCGAGGTTCAACGATTATGGCACAAGCCGGCAGTGGTGGTTCCAGTGGTTATCGGCACACTGGGTGCTATACCAAAAAACCTTGGTAAGCACTTACAAGATCTAAATATTGACAAAATCTCCATCGGTCAACTCCAAAAAGCCGCACTGCTTGGATCAGCACATATTTTGCGCCGATACATTACGACATCCTAGATTCTTGGGAAGAATTCGATGCGTTTGAAGGCCAACACCAGCTAAAGAACTGGCAGCTGTGATACACATTGTATAATAAAGTAATCGATGCAGACGTATTCCAAGTAATCTTTGTTTCTCATAACTTTTATCAGAACGAATCTTTTTTTCATTTTTTTTCCCTCCATTTCCTTATTATTATCAAGAACTAACTACATAGTAAATTTTGTTTTTTAGTTTTGTCGTAATTACTTTCATTCTAGATCATTTTTCATTAATGGAAACTTGAAGCCTTGTAATCCTAACAAGCAAATGATTGTTAATTTTCAGATCAATCAAGCGATGAGTATCAAAGCAGAAACCGAGCATTATTTACGAAGTCAATCGGAACTCATTGGAGACGAGGGTAGGACAATGGGCGCCCTCTACTGGCAACTCAACGACATATGGCAGTGTGCGTCCTGGTCTTCAATTGGTAAGACATTCGCATTTTATAAATACAAAGAAAAGTCAGAAAAAAAAGATATCCAGTAAAAATGAACAAAATTAAAAAAAAAAATAATTACTCACATATAAGAAAAATTCTGAAAATTATTATCATTTACTTTTATATTTTTTTAAAATTAAAATTAATTATTATTTTTTTTCTTAAATAATCAAAGAGAGGAAAGCATTTTTTTTTTTATTATTTTAGTATTTCCTTCAAGTAAAATTACTTTTATAGACTTCGGATTATTTGGTCTAAAGATAAAAGATATGGTCCTAAAAGAAACAATCATTCATTCGAATCAAGAAAGAAAGGAAAGTAAATGACAGTTTTATATCAAATGAATTTAAAAAAACATAACAATATTTCAATCAAAATTTTCTTTATTGAAATGGTTTTGCGCCAAAAGAAACAGCTGCTCTCTTAAGATGCTAACAAAGTCATTTTAAATTTAACCTCTTGGAATAAACATCACAATGAACTATAATAAAATATTTAGTAATTTATTTAATTTTATTTAAACCTAACGTTTAGAATTTGAATTATCTGATGAAGAACGAGAATTTTTGAGATTAAAAAAAAAAAAAAATTAATTAAAAATTAGCTCTATTCTATTAAAATTGGTGATTTTTCTTTTTTAATTTAACAGAGTTTGGTGGTAAATGGAAGATGGTCCATTACTTCGCTAAAAAGTTTTTCTCTAGCTTTTTAATTTCTCCTTTTGAAGACAATGGTTTGTTGAAAGTCTACTCTGTATCTGATGCTTCTTTAAAAGACACGGCTTCCATGACAATGACTCTACTCGTTTACAGTTGGTCAAGTTTTACGCCATTCTATAGTAAAATCATCCAATTTTTGCAAGTAAGTTCCTCAACAATTAAGATTTTCTATTAACTAATGATGATTCCTAATTTTTTCTTGAGTCTAGTGATACTGTTTCATGCCATAGCTGGTTTATAAAAACTGTCTCATGATTGGTATTAATTAACAAGAGCGAGATCAATTCCTCTTTTAAATTAACCATCTTCCAACCTTTCGGTATAAAACATAAGACAATGTGTGTAAAGTTTGATAAGAACTAGATTCAATAAAAAAAAACAGTATATGGCAAGTACGAAGGACTAGGCAACGGATATTTTATTAACGGATAAAATTAATTTGTTAATATAATATCCGTTATATATTAATAGTAATTATTTTATTAAATATTAGCATATATATCTGGATAATAATGTGACAGTTTTGCACATGATATCTACATCACCGATTTTGTAGCAAAAACTGTGGAAAAATGAAAAATATCTTCAAAGTGAGAGGATTACAATAATAATGACAAATGAATCTTACTAAATGAAATAACTGTAGTCGCTTCATAGTTATTTCAGAAATTATAAAATAATTGAAACAAAAAACATCAGACTACTAAGTAAAATGTCGAAGTCTGTCAACTCTCTCGCTAGATCGTCGTCACAGAGGAATGAGAAGGCTTGGATTTAATATGTACGAATAATAATTCCTTCTATATAGGCCTACTTAGAAACCTTTCGATACTTAAAATAATTGTTTGTTGAGAATGAATGTAATAAACTCTTGTTACAAGAGTTGAATGCAGCAACTGAGAACTACAAAGGCACCAGCAGCCGCTAACTTCGAACAACTTTAAATGGGTCCTTTATCAGCTGCAAAAGTTGGAAAGATGTTTAACAAATGCGAGGAAACTGAATCCTTGTAAGTTAAGCCTAAAAAACCTCAGCTAGCAAGAGATAGTGGTAACTCAATCGATTCCATCAGTGCACGGGGAGATTTCCATTGTGAGGAAGCTTCTTCGAAACTAATCCATTATCATCCACACAAGATCAGCAGCTGCAAGGAGATGATCCTAAAAAAAACAGAGCTAATAACAAACATTTTGGGTCAGAATGGAAGTGGACGATGCCTGACTACGGAACATCCTGGAGAATTTGGGAAGAATTAATTGTTGGGGTTCTTTTTTTGGAGAGTTTTTTAAAATCTGCTGGTGATCTCCGTCGAAATAAAATGGAAAGCAAAAATGATTGCGTATTGTGATAAGAGCCTGAAGTTTCCCCTCCTCATTAGGCCTCTCAGTCCCAAAGGCCAGTTTTCACTTATAAATGTCTGTGGTGTCGAAGAAGTATCTGTAGAAATACAACCGAGTTCCTGTTTTCACCAAGAGATCAAAGGGAGCTCGTGGCTTTAATAATTGATTGAAAACAGAAAGGTGGATTAATGACTAATGACAGCTTAGATCAGAGGTTCCAAGGCTTTTTCGGTTAACAATGCTCCTGTAGGTCAAAAGAACAGTTCCGCGTATTAAATAGTTAGGTCCAAAGAAAACATTCATGTCACAACGACCTAGAAGAAAAGATATTACACAACTTGAAAAATGTGCTATATTTATTTCATTCTCTGAAGTAGCCGCTGTGAGTTCGTTACAGAAACCATTCTAAGGTTAAAGGTTTGCCAGAACAGCCAGGGTCACTTCCCGGTATCCATTTGACCCTAGAGCTGGGTCAACCGTCTGGAGAAGAAACAAACGTGGAAAAATCCCCGAATATGGCCAGGAATTGAACCCAGGCCCCGCGAGTTCGCAGACCAGCACTAAAATAAGTAGGACTTAGATCATTCAATCCCGAGGAAAGGAAACCAGGATGGCTCTACTGGTCCACCCACTAAGAGAGTAACAAAGAATTACTGACATTCCTGTGAGTAAATTACCCTCTTAAACGAATAAAAGGGGCTGTGCCTGTTTATTTAAGAGAGATCAGTTGAAATATTCTATTCAATCAAAAAAGAAAAGAAAGAGTAGGTAATTGATAACTATAAAACAGTGGTTTGTACTGAATGTTTGAATTGATGTCATTTTCTTTTTTTTTTTTTTTTTAGGGACCTCAATCGGCAAAACAAGTTTTCCAAATGGAAATAAAGAATCTTCTGGAACTTAGTCATTGTCCCAACAGACAGTCATGCTTTGTTTATTTTGTTTTAAGGAATTCTCAAAATAAGCCCGTATCAACTAACTACATTTTCTTATCGACTTTGAAGAGCGCCGAAGGCTTATCAAAGCCTGAATTGAAGGTAAAATGAAATTTCTGTTTCTTAAGTCTTTAGATGCTGTCTTATACACTTTAAAAAGTGTATAAAAAAAAAAAAAACCAACGCAATTGGAAAAATAGTATGATTATGATGAAACATTTATAAAGAGGATGGAAAGAAAATGATGCCAGAGCAATTTAGCAGTTCCTTTCGGAACAGATCCAAAATCGGTACATGTTAGTATGTTGTGGGTCTTGTGGTGATACATGCGGATATAAGGTGTGACAATGAAGCATATAAACGTCTAATGGTGTCCTGCGGAATATTCATCCAAATGTCTTTAGAGTTGCTGGGATGGTTTGTCCACATTGGGTGACTGTGATCTCCGTCCCAACATGTCCAGACATGTTCTACAGGTGATAGGTCTGGTGATGTGACAGGCCAAGGAAGTGTCGAACATAGGCAGAACGACAGGTCGCAGGACATAACGTTGTGCTATGACAGTACACCGAAGGACAACTAAGGCTATCAAATGCAATAACTCCTCAAACGAGGACGCTAGATATGACGGCCATGTGAGGTGAGGAGCGCTGGCCTTCAGACACGTGTTCGACTCCAAGTGAAAACCTAAGTTCATTACTAAAAACTATACGGCCTCAATGAGTTACGCTGCTCTGGCTGCGATGGGTGATGCTGCGGGGGTCAGTGACAGTCTTCGTGATCGGGATCCAACCTCTGCCAGCTTTCTGGCGTTAGTAACACAACAGGCTGCGAAGATGCCATTAACTCTCCTCGGATGGCATTTAGGACTTGTTCGTGTCCTGAGTTCCGATCTCATGATCCTGCGTGGTAGTGGTTGCCCTCGGCCGACCACTGCCTTCCTGACGAGCGTGTGTAGGTTGCCGGACCCATTGCTGCCAACAACTGTTTTTGTGGCATCGCGGCGACCTAAGATAGAACGATTTATCCAACCTGATTCTCCCAAGCCTATGATACCGCTCTGTCAAATTCACTCAGCTAGTGATACGATTGTCATTGGCATCTTCAGCGTCTGCAGAACGGCATCCAACCACAAAAACGTTGGGAAGTGTCGAAGCAAGCGAGAAATGCTACTTACAAGCTATCTAGAATACGTTGTTTAAATAACGCCCCCTCTGCCTCATTGGCTGCAATTTTCTTTTACAATTTGCATATTCTACCTTTGAGGTATTTGCAGATTAAGTTTGGCAGTTGATCGACAATATTCTGCTGTGCGTCGTTTGTTTTTTATTGTTTGTCATATTGTATTTTGTGAGAAGTGAAATTCAGTAAAATGTTTAGAAGATGCCATGTTTTTGTAAGGGAATCCAACTAAAAGAATCCATTTTTAACATTGCCATGAAAATACTTTACATTTTAAAGCAAAAGACAAAAGATCGTCCGGCCATACTTGAAAGGTGAAATTTTTAGATCTTTTTAATTTTGTCTTTACTTTGCCAGAAAATTCGGATAATCAATAAAACAAAACGGTCTAGATTCCTGTAGAACCTTTTGTAGATGATTTGCAACCAGAAAGAGCATTACTTGTCAATGAGTGAGACTAAATCCTTTTCACTGATCCTAGAGTAAAACAAGTAGAAGCAGCTCCCTAAAGAAAATCACTTGACTTGTACTAATTAATTGATAAGAATTGAAAAGTTTCATTGTAGCCACTTTGAAAGCATCTCATCTGGTTATTAAGGAAACGTCATTAGTTATTAAGATGTTTAAGGAATTGTTGGTAAATCATCACTTGTTTAAAAATGGAATTCATTTGATTCGCAGTCAATGTAGAATAAAGGCAGCCGAAATAACTAGAAAAAACTCTTACTGATCACTATATTTCAACAAAAATCTTTATTTCAGAATCTAATAAATTTTAAATTTTCTTTTATATTCGTATGTAATTTTCCTTAATTATTGTTATTAATAAAGTTATTTGTCATTGTTTCGCCTCAGAGGCCCTAGGCCTTACCCAGCCCTCTATCAAAAGGTTTCTCCACTAAGTTAAACTACTTTTATTACTTTCTAAATATATTTTCCTTTGCTTATTAGGTAGCTGTTCTGAATAGCAGTGATTCATCGCTTGATCTCGAAGTCAGCTCTTCTTCAGTTGCTCCTTTTGTTTGGTTGGAGGTCGAAGGAGTGAGAGGTCGTTTCTCAGACAACGGATTTCTTTTAGTTGAACCCAAAAAGAAGCTGAGCTTCCATTCATGGGACAGTGTCAAGGGACCAATCGAATCCAAACTAACGATAATTTCACTTCAAAATGTTTATTGAGAATATTCTGGAAGAAATGAATATCTTTTAATAGAAACTTATAAAATAAATTTCAATAAAATTCTTTTTAAACATTTCAAAGATTTCTTTTTATTAATGCAATTGATACCTTGTTTTCTCTTAATATTTGGAATGAAAGATTGCTTTGCTGATCATATTTCACGGGAAAGAAATTATTTAATTAAGTAGTAAATAAAAAACGAATTTATAAGGGTTCATCAAAGAACTTCAAGTTTAACTTTAAAAAAAATGCTAAAGAAATTTTAATGAAAGTCATGAAAACTACAAAATACGATAATTTACAGAAAAATAACTGTAATAGTGCTTAAGTCGTTAAAATCGGATTAATCTAATCTTGTAAATTAAGAAGGATTAAGATTTATTGTTTAAGCTATGGATAGATTCATTGTTGAACTTCTTCTATGAAAATTTTGTTAGTTTTTAGACAAGGAATTGGAAAATATGGTTCATCCAATCAGTCAGTAAATGACACTTGAGCCAAAAGACGGATCTTTAAACTTGATGTACATATTTAGAACGTATTTAGAGTACATGATTAGAGAGGAATCTAACTTTTAAATCTGGGTTCCATAATTGTATTATTCATTTATTAAATAGGAATTTATTACAAATAGGAACCCATTTATTCTATTTAACAATTCGTTTTATTAATCTATTAATTCGCAAGATTTGATTTAATTGGATTCAACTGTAGTAAAATGAATTCAATTGTTTTTCTTCAAAAAATGAAAATTTTGTAAAATTTAGATTCAACAGATATTATAATTGAAAAACGAAAAATATCTTATTTTTTCAACATTTAAAAAAAAAAAAAAAAAAAAAAAAAGAATTTTCAGGCGAATATATTAAAAGAAATTAAGATCTTTTTGATTCTTCAACAAATTGAAGAGACTTTTAGAGGAATTGCAATTTTTTTTTGCCGCAATTTGAAACTTACATTAAAATAAAGAAACGCAACACACATATTCCATGTTATAACTACTTCAATATTTCAACTTTGTAACCGAAAGTTTTCTTCAGGAAACAAATACATAAAATAAGAGGAAGAACGACTATGTCTTCCTTCTTATTGCAATCAGGAATTTGAATAGCAATCATGAAAAGTTAAAAATTACAATGATAACATCAATGTTAACTTATATTATCAAACAAAGATAATGCCATCATTGTAATTTTTAACTTTTCATGATTGCTATTCAAATTTCTGTTTGTAATAAGAAGGAAGACATAGTCGTTCTTCCTCTTATTTTATGTATTTGTTTCTTGAAGAAAACTTTCGATTAGAAAGTTGAAATATTGAAGTAGTTGTAACATGGAATATGTGTGTTGCGTTTCTTTATTTTAATTTTATGTTATCTATAGAGGAATTTATATTGAAACTTAAATGCTTAAATATAAACTATCGCTTTGTTGAAAAGAAGTAAATCGTTAAAATAAAAAGCATATCTATAGAATAAAAGTAATATAATTTACTTATTAATGATATTTTGAAAAATAAAGGTAAAATTACACTGAGAAGTTAGTGTTTCTGACACAGCTTTCTATGGACAGAAACTACAGATGACTCCGGAGACGGGTGGCTCCCTCTATAAACATTCAAAGCTGCGTTTAGATCCAACCACCTATGTCTCGTCACAATCTATGTCCCAGTTCAAAGAACCCGTTGCATTGCGGTATTTATCGAAGTTTTTCTTTGAGAAAAAGATCCAAAAAATAATATTAAATTGTCAGAACACATTTTTAAAACTTCTTTCATGAGAGAACCACCTTAGTTTTTTCCCCCTTGTTTTTGAGATTTTTAGGTTACACATTAAGACGAAACCAGTTGTCTATAATGCATATTTTTCAGGTTTGTACTGCCATACCCATTTTGCACCCTAATATTCTGGTTTCAGAAGAGAAGTCGATGTAAGTAACTAGTTCTGTGCTGTGACGTATTTTTGTGAACGAGTTGTACCGTGAGCGAACGCCTCGGGTATCTTTCACTTTCCTTACAAATTCTTGGGATTTCGTTCGGTTCTGTTAAGATCAGCACTAATGGATGTTTTAACTTTTCACCCAATTTTATGAAAATCTGTCCAGCCTTCATTCGAGTCCAAACAGATCAGGAGAACAAGGAAACAGCAGGAAGACCTCTGTTATTGAGGCTCGGAAGATTCGTTTTACAACTAATTCACATATACATCCATTTTTTTTTTTTTTACATATATTAGAAAAAAAGCTGTATTTACGTATTTATTTTACGTAAAAAAAAGCAGCTCAAAACTACAAAAAGATTTCTAATCCTAATTAGCGCCATCAATCTTTTTTTTTAAATAACCGTAGTCCAAGATTACAAAATAAATATTTCAAACGACGGGGTTTCGATTATCCTTACGACAATCTTCAAGAGCAGGGAGAGGCATTAAAATAGAAAACCCCTTTGAAGCAAATTGGTCAGGTCAATAATGGTGCGCAAGGGCAATATTCTGGATCTAAGTACACGTGTCAAGGGGGGGGGCAACTCAGTTTTTGCCGCCAAAATCGTGTTTTAGGGGTTAGAAATGGTGCACAACCAAAAAAACTGACTTCGAAATCGAAAGTCCTACCTTAACCCTCATATTCGTGTAACGGAAATAACCACCCACACATTTACTAAGTAAATGAATGCAGTAATATTGTATGGAAACACTTATTTACATCAAATCCTTGTTTAATAACATAATTCGTAGAGATTAACTTGATCAGGTCTAACTTTACCAAAATTCATGGGTTTCTGTTGGGCGGCCCCTATTATATCTCGGAATATCGGCTGCCTGACTTATTCAGAGCTTAGGGTATGTATTGAGTAATCAATACCAACCCCAACAAAACGAATTTAAATCTCATCAATTTTATAAATACGCGTTCCCATACATCAATAAACTGTATTGCCTCAGTTTGAACAAAGCTATGGTTTTTTTTTTTTTGTAAGGCTCATTTGCCGCACGTGACCCACCACTCCCTAGATCCAGTTCTGAGAATGACAACAAAACCAAAAATCATTGGTCGAATTAACTTAATGGAAGGGGGTGCAATGACTAAAGGTCACGTCAAAGAGGGGAAAGGAGAGGAAGAAAAAAAAAATTCAACTTACAATTGGACGGCTTTTGTACAAAAGGAGCCAAGCGACATTTTTAAAATTTCTTTGATTTACCCGCTTATGAACTCTTTAAACTGTCTCAATGTTTCGTTTCCATGGAACCAAGTGACTGCCATGGTTGAACCAACTACCATATTACAATTATTCTTTTATTTAAACAGAACCATGTGATTCCTTTGCAGACAAATCTGGATACACAATACTAGGATCCACTCTGGAAAAGAAAACAAAAGTTTCTTTTATATTTGGATAGAAGGCACTCCGGGAAGTGGATTCCAGTTTGAAAGGAAAGCGCATTGTTACTGATATTGTAACAAATCTGTTATTTTATGGTCTGATTCATATGGGGCCAGAATCGGAACATCAAAATGGTACTTCTGATGAATATATTGTTTGATGATGTAGACAAGCTGAATTCTGTCACATTGAAGTACCTCATTTCAGGACTCAGTTATCTAACACGTGATTCTGATTTTGGACCTCTTTACCAATCATCCAAGCAACCTTTTGGACCAAAAAGGAGTGGTATACTCCATTCCATGCTCCAATGGAGAGCAATGCAAATATTTTGGAGAAACTAAACAGAAATTGGGCAGGCGATTATATCAGCACCAATATGCCATTAAAAGCCAGGATTTTAATGACAAAACCGTAGTATATACATTTAAATTGGGACACATCCTTGACTTCTCCCAGGCTTCTATAGTATGCAAGGAAAGCAATTCCTTTCTATGCAAATGTAAAGAAACATTCCACATACTCACAGACCCCACCTCTTACAACGAATGCTTATCTGTACAAACCATCGAGCAGTACGGATTTCGAAACAGAAAAAGAAATATCTAAACCAACAAACCCCCATTTCAATTTTACTTCCATCTCCCCCCCTGTATGCAATTATAAATCCAACCATTACGTCGCCAATACCATCATCCTCGAGGCCTTCCCGATTTTGAATAACCTTACAGCAATATAACACTTATTTATTCATATTAGCATTAACCAGATGACGACTTCGTTTTAAGAAGTCGAAACTAGTAGTTTCACTTTTTTAACCTTTTTAATGTTTTATTTTTAACCGTTATCGACTAGTGTGACGGCGTCAAGTGTTCACGATAAATAAATGGATTGGAATCTGCAACGTAGGTTATAGTTTTGTTATTAATTTTCAAAATAACAAGATCTATTTTTATTTTATAGTTTGGTGTTTTTCAATTAATTTAAATATTAAAACTTTTTTTGACAGAATTTGAGGAACAATTGATCCCTTTTGATACTGACATGGAAATAATCAAACTTAAATTCAAATGGGAAAATAAAAAAATTGAGTTTTATATTTTTAACCAACTTTTTTTGTCTATTTATCATGGCAAAACGTTATTCTTCATTTTTATAATTTAGTATTTTACTTAAAAGTTTTTTTCGTGTTTATTTTTATAAACAAATTACCCGAAACGATTTTCTTCGCTTTCGAATCATACATTTTTTTTAAAAATTCTATTTGTTGTTGAGAATCAATTGGTCAGACTTTCTCCACAAGCCTTTAGTAGCTATAAGGAATACAGATAATAATAAATACTCAAACTGGGCAAACAGAAAGTTGCACTGCATTCTTCTTGGAAGCAGGGCCCAGGTACCAAATGCAATAACCCTTCCCATGTGATGATCAAAAACATTAATTCTTAGCCAGAAATATCGCGAAAATACCGCATGATTTCATACTTCTATAGTGTAAACATGGCGCACACAGTTATTACTATTATTTTTAGAGCAAATTAACTTAACACTGTCACGAACAAAAGTTAATTGTGAACAATCCAAATAAACCGCTACCAATTTTGTCAGGGAATGTACAGCAGGGATACAAGATCTGAAACTTAAATTCAATATTTCCTCCTAACTCCTATCCTAAAAAAATAGATAGAAATATACTGCAGACATGCTGGGCCCATTACAGTAATGCCTGAACATACAAAGAAAATGTACACTAGTACTAGTAAAATTAAATTTTTAACTATCGAAATAAATAGAAAATATACAAAAAAATAAGCCAAATTAAACAAACTTTTACATACTGTTGACTATAAAATTTTTCTTATACTGACAATTTTTCTTTATTTTATAAAAGTACACAAACAGATTTATATATATCTGGGGGTACGGCAGTGCCCCCGCCAAGACGAGCCGAAGGCAGGAGGTTCACTACGTACCTTTTCTGGAAGTGTTTCGTCGTATTTTCGAACCCTTATAGCTTCGGCCTGGATAATACTAGAGAGCTCAAATTTTCAGGATAA
>JAFIDM010003189.1:65820272-65834024 GCA_023159025.1 Thereuonema tuberculata | reverse complement strand
TGCTGCAGACTTTGTGCACTGGCGCATTATCCTGCTGGACATAGCCATCTGCATGAGGATAAACTGTTAACATTTATGGCTGCACTTGGTCAGCTACAATGTTTAGATATGCTCTAGCCTTAGGTATGCTGACGGGCCTCCAGACTTATCAATAGACCCAGGAAAACAACCCCCGCACCATGACACTGTCCCCACCAGCTTGAAGAGTTGTTGTAGGACACGACACGTCAAGACATTCGCATAGCAGGGGTGTACCTAATAAAGTGGCCGGACAGTGTATATTGTGAGCCTCGAGGTAATTTGAATAATATTCAAGTAAGAATGATCAAAAGGACAATCATAAAGAGACTATTTCCAAGGCTAGGTAAAAAATTAATTTTGATAAAATTTGTATAAAAAAATCAGATCAACAAAAAGGATAACAGTTTATCAACATAAAAAAAAGTAACAAAGTAAATTAAATTGAGCTGCAAGCCAGGATATGTAAGCATAGAATTTCTAGCACTTATAGAGTTAATATAAATAATTTTAAGGTTATTATTGGACTGCCTAATAAAATAACTGATAATCAAGAAACCACAGTAACAAGAAAATGAAATCTATCTCAATTAAGGAGATGATAAATAGTTAATGTAGAAAATAAATTAATTGTTAATTTTTAAATTTAACTTACTGCCTTATTGATGTGAAGTGTCTCTCTCTACTCCACACCATTTCTTTGAAATGAGTCATTAGTATTTAGTGAAGATGAGGAAAAAAACAAAATAAAATCAGAAGTGGATTTTATGTTTGAGAATGATCATCAAAAACACTTTGGAGAAAAATTCTCATTCAAAGTTGCTTTGAATTTCAATGTAAGTAAGGCTATTTTTTTTCTTATTTTATTCAGTTTTCTTAAGGTTTTTAAATAACAAAGATTGGTCTTGCTATAACATAAACTTCGTTTGTTATGAGATTGGATGTCATTCTGAATGATTTTTTATCTATTAGAATTATAGATTATAGCTATTCTAGCTATTATTAGATTCTAGCTATTATTAGAATTATAGCTAGAAGAGACAGAGCATGTAGTGTGACCAATAATTTCTTATAAAAGAAAATTAGTAGCCACTATTGTTTTAAGACAATAAGATTCTTATTTTAATCATCACTTTGTCATTTTAGCTTTGTTTTGGTGACTCTAGTATTCTATCAGATAAGAAATCAACATTACAAGGCAACACTGCATACTATGGTAATCATTAAATATTTGTTACAAGACTGTTTTGGTGAGATCTCCTATAGCTTGAAGTTTGCTTATCTATGAGTCACTAGATCTCATGTAACCTTTTGAAATGGAACCTTATCTACAAATGAACTGGACTATAAAGATGAAGTAACATCATTTGTCTTCCAACAAATGATGGAGAACCTGTGAGACGATTACTTCTGAACAAGACAATTCTCCATTGACATCAATTCACAATTCTGTTTCTTAAATTCCCCTCACATTATAAATACTTAGTCAAATTCTGTGGTTTCTATTCCATATGCTGCTTAAATTGTTCTTATAACATCTTCTTCAGCTCTACGGCCCTGACCTTCTTCAACATTGCCCTCCACCATTCTGTCATTTGCTTTCATCAACAATTTTTAATGCTTAACATTTTTATATCTTTTAAAGTAATGTTAGTTAACTTATGTCTAAATTTTTTCCTTTTGCCTTCTACCTTATTGAAGGTTAGTTTTTTTTACAAGATAGAGACTTCCGTTCTGACTATACAGACAGGGTATTTTGAAATTCCTATTACAAACTTCCAGGGCTTGTAGATGGAACCAAGTGTTTTGAATAGGAACCCTTATCCCGAAACTCAACAAGCAAAACAAAAAAAAAAATAACAATACATTTTCTTGCTTCTGCTGGGTCAAAGAGCATTACTGACCTGAATGCCAACTCCAATAAAAAATATTTCAGTTATCCTGTATAGAAAGGATGTTTTATCCACTGATATGTCATGTGAGGTCCTGAAACAGGTGTCCAGTTTATTCGGCATTGCATCCTGATTCCTACAATAGCTGTTCAATGTGGTGACCAAAAACTTTGTATTGTATCTGTGAAGCATGTTCCGGTACATGCATTCAACAATACCTGGTGTTTGTTGAATCTCTTGTGTCACGACCAGTATTCGTGCAAGCAGATCTTCCTCTGACTCTGCAGGGATCTCATAAACATGACTCTTCATGGGTTTTGCATATGGCGTTTCCAGACATGGGTTCAAAACATTATCTGCTTGGTCTCCCTCTACAGCCCTGAGAGTTTGTAAAAGGAATTTCAAAACACCCTGTATATCTTGGTTATCTTAAGTCTTAACAATTTAATCATTTACACATTATCAGGTTACAAATTTCATAGTTATTTCTAATTCTCCATACTCCCCTTCACATACTGGGTCATAAATCTTTCTCAGGATTTTCTTTTCATTAATTCTGGGTCTTTCTTGATTTACTTTGGTTAGATTAACTTTTATTTCCAATCGTAAGTCTGTGATTAATTTCTGCTTGAAGATTGTTTGTTAACAGTTTACCTAATAGTTAAATTCCTTTATGTTCTCAATGTTCTGATTATTTATATTAATGTACTAAGTTGGGTTAAATACAATTTCCATATTATTTTTTTATGACTAATTTTCTTGCTTCTATTTCAAATGACTTCATTGACTGCTCTTTTCTATCTTCCAATGATCACAATGTCATTTGCTTAGGCAAGGATTTGTAGACTTGTGTAGTACTATCCCTCTGATATTAAGTCTAGTATCTCTTAACTATTTTTTTTTTCTTAGGCAATGTTGAATAACCTACGTGAAAGAGGATCTCCTTATCTAATTCCTTTCAGTGTAAAAAATCAGTCAGTAGCCCCAAGTTGGGTTTTAACTTTGACCCTTTTTCCTGTAGCTTCTACTAACATTATTAGTTTTGTTGGAATCAAAAACTCCTCTATGGGTTTCAATAACTCTCTTTTATCAACGCTATCATAAGCAGCCTTGAAATTCTAAATCAATCCTTTCTCGGTAATTTTTTTCATGATTTGTCTGACAAGGGAAGTGCATGACCTCAAACGCTGAGAACTGCACAAAAATATGATTAAAATATAAATTGCTCATGTCAAAAACAGTGGTAAGAGTCATTCTCATACAAAACTGCACATATTACCACAAGAGACATTTGAATGATCACCTACTGAAGGTTCAAGAGAGGAACTTTGGTAATGTGAAGAAACAAAATATCGATATAATAGGACCAAAAACACACATATTTCAATATAACATGTACATAACATATTCTCGACTCCAATTATGTTTCCATATTCAGCATGTTGCAACTTTGCCTCTAACATTTTGACAACATTCATGGGATAAATTCGCCTCATGATACCGATGTACACTGTTTTCACTCTAACCCACAACCAAACACTCCAAAAGATGGCCTCCTACTGCAGGTATATTATTAACACAACTAAATTAAGTACTTGTTAGTGCAGATACAACATGCCACCGTCGGATGGCGCTGGCAGACAACAGCTGAGTTTTGCATGGGAATGACTCGTACCACTGTTTCTGGAATGAGCAATTTATATTCTATATTTTCGTGCAGTTCTCAGCGTTCGAGGTCTTGCATTTCCCTTGTGATGTATTTGTTTCTGATGAATTGTGGATTCCCCACTCATAAATCCACATTGACAACTTCCAATGATTGTATTAATGTACGATTGAAGTCTGAGAAAAAGCAAATTTAAAAAGGCTTCTTGTGCAGAATTGAGCAACGTAATTCATCTGTAGTTTGTGCAGTCAACTGGGTTTCCTTTTTTAAACACAGCATTGTAACGGCCCGATGGTTGTTACATTATTTTCTCTCTTTCCTATCATTTTATTTTCATCACTTTATATAGATATATACAATCTTCAGAAATACTTTTCTTATTCCTCGTCTAGATGCTTCTTTGTCTTCTCGAAAGATGTTTCCCAGATGATCTTTTGTGTTCTCTCAGCCTCTTACCCATCTGGCTTATATTTTGCCTATCCCCTCTCTACATTTATTGCTCCCTTTGTTCTTCCCTCCATCTTACAGCTTTTCGGCAGATGTCTGGTAGACAAAAGAGACACCTCATACATTGGGTGACGTCACAAGTGGAGATAAGTTTTCGTAGAATTGAAAGATATAGAAGACGAAGGGAGAGTGCGGAGCGAGGTGCAGGAGTATGGCACCAAGCACCAGAGAGCATTGGTGGCAACTGGTTCTCGCCACCTGCTCGAATGTCCGCCTCCACCAAACCACTGCTATCTTTTGCATCCCCAGAGCAATTGTTGCACCTCTGAGCATTCTTCAAAGTATCCAGGTATGCGCAGCAAGAGTGTTTTCCCTCCGAAACAGTGTGCGGCGACTAAATGGGTTGCCGAAAGTGATGTCGTCCTACCTAGGCTTGCATCCCACAGAATCTGGTTGTGCCTGAAAATGAGCGTCCTTCTAAACCCACGGATGTGCAAGACCGCATCACCGAAAAGGCTGTAGCAAAGTAAAACCAACAATCTCATCTGGATTGTACACATCCAGAACTGCTCTTCGACCGAAAGGCAAGAGTAAAGACTGAACTACAACCTTCTCCGCTTTCAAGAACTGCCACGAACATTGTGAACATCTCATGAGAACTCTTGTGAACTGTTCTAACGCATGTGGACTCTTATCGCACTAGTGACACTCAATAATTGAAAACCCCGGGATAATGTATATATTTGTGTATCTTCATTTGTAATCATGATTCTTCTTACTAATCAGTCTGTAAATAATATATCAATACATATAGTGCTCCTTATTAAAATCTGTTTTAATCATTTCCTAAACTGGTTATCCTTGTTTTCCTATTCTTGCACGTGGTTACTCATTCCCAGACAGATTCTTGACTTAATTGCTCCGAACTTAGGGAGCACTGAGGGAGAGAGCTTCCCACCTGGTCGTGGATGCCCCAGGGCCGGTCTCGCCTGCCACCTGCCAAGGTCACTCTCCGACCAACCCAGACTGGGTGACTCGGGTGCAGTGGCGTAACTAGAACTTTTGCCGCCCGGGGCGGTCTCCAATTTGCCGCCCTTTCTAAGTCATGAAATGGTGGTTTTTACAAATTAATAAACATAAATACATAATTGTAATTGAGACAAACTATAGGTGGTAACTTTTTTACCGTTGGATGCCATATTTAAATTACAAAACATATAGATTACCTAATTTACAAAAAAAAATTACCATTAAAAATTTTTTATTTTATATTTATAAATAAATAATTTCATTTCTTTTGGATAAACAAACAAATTGTACATAAATGTGTATGTAAACATATTTATATATTTACTCTTCTAACTTTCATAGTAGAAAAATCGTGTATAATGCTGTGAAAATTTGTAATATTTGTAATTTCTTGTTCTGTGGACAATATTGCAAGATTTTGTAGTCTTAAATCACTCATTGTGGAACGAAGATAATTTTTTATCAACTTCAATTTGGAGAAACACCTTTCGCAACTAGCGATACTGATTGCAATAACTGTTAAAAAAAATTCTTGGCAAAATTACAATGTCTATACTGTTGAATAAATTTGAGTATATCAATAGGGTCTTCCCCCCCCCCCGTTTTTCCAACGTTTTGCCTCTTCTTATAGTGCAGGTACAGCCATAAAAACCTGGATCCTTTTTTTTTTTCAATTTGGAACTGTTCTTTATCAATGTCAACAAAGTCATTTATTTGACATTCAAATTCTTCATTTAGTAGGTTACATGGTATTATACACGAAGGACATGCAACTGATCAAAGCGTTCTTTTATTTCCTTTATAATTCTATCCATAGATAAAAACATTTCTCTTCATACTTCTTGTTCTAAGGATAGCCCCAGTCTCGTGAATTTCCCCCACTCATATTTTTTCTCCTTCTAACTCGACGTTCAGTCGATATCTCCAACTCTTCACAAATTGTTTTGGCTACTAGAACTGCGTTTTGTAGTAGCGCATCTCTTTGTTCCATGAAATGGGTTTGCAAAGAATTTAGTTTTATGTGGCATTGATGAACATTTATATGGCATTGATGAACATAACCCTTTTATTTGCAGGTATTTTTGCGCGTCATTAACTTCCAAAAGGATGAGTTCCCATAAATTGAAATAACAGAAAAGAAAAAGATTGTATTGAATTGAGTAATATTCCAGCATCTGATCTCGTTTTACTATTTTCATCTTCATATGACAATTTTTTCAAGGAGCTTAAAATGTAAAAAAATGCTTTTTTACTGTAGTTACTGCTTCTGCTCTAGCGCTCCAGCGAGTTTCTACGCTGCATTTAACACCTTGACCAGTAACAGAAACTAAAAACATCCCATCGACGAGTGGAAGAAGAAGAAAATGAAAACAACTGCTCGATAGTTCCAAAAAATATTAAGGAATCGATAGCAGTAGAAGCAGCGTGTAAACATGCCAGGTTTATAGAATGATTTGTACATGCTACAAATTCTGCATTTGGATTTATTAGTTTAATGCGAGTTTGAACACCGCTGTGCTTTCCTGCTATGATGGCAGCATTATCGTAAGCCTGTCCTCTGCAATTTTTTATATCTAAACCGTAATTTTCGAATTTCGTTAAAATCATATTTGTGATTTCCTCAGCAGTTTTTCCTTTAGTTTCTACAAAGTCAATAAACGATTCTACAACTTTAACTTCGCTGCCATCAATAACTACATATCTAATAATTTGACTGGTTTGATCTTTGTGGGAAATACTTGGAGTGCTGTCAAATATCATACAAAAGTATTTAGCTTGCTTTATTTGATCCATAATTGTTTTTCTCACTGCGCCTCCCAATAGCTCTACGAATTCATTCTGAATCTTCGGCGACAAATAGGAGATACTATATTTATTACCCATCTTAATTTTTACTACATGTTCAGTACATACTACTTAGCCAACAAGTCAACAAGCTCTAGAAAATTTCCTCTATTTTCCATTGAATTGATGTCTTCCTGATGAACACTTTCACGATGACCTCGAAACGCCAAATTTTGTTTTGCTAAGAATTTAATTATATCAACTATTCTTGTAAGAATTTCCTTCCATTTTTTGATTTTCTTATCAATATTCTGTTGTTAAAGTTTATCAAAAGTTGCGCCATGTCCAAGTCTTATTTCTAATTCCTTCCATTGGGAACAAGATCGAATGTGCAATGGGCTCAACTGGTGTTGACTTATTTTGGGATTAAGTTTCCACCATTTGTTAAAACCATTTTACATGGTTTTCCACATGCAAAAATGTTAACTACATTATTCATTTCTAAAGCTAATGACGCTGGGAAATAAAGGGTTAATGGAGAAATTTGAATATTTTCATATTCTTGTCGTAAATCGTAATAATTTTCAGTAAAATAGACGAATTTAAATTAAACTTATTTAAACATTTCTTCAATTGGATAAGCGTAATATAAGGAAAAATATTCGAAATCATATAGTAATTCATAATTCGTAGAAATTATGAATTACGAAGTAATAGTAAACTTATGAATAGTAAACTTATTATACTAAACTTCTGAAGTGAACAAGTCGTTTTTTTACAACTAAAACTAAATATAAAAAAATGCCGCCCCAAAATATGTGCCGCCCGGTGCGGACCGCACCCACCGCCCCCCTCTAGTTACGCCACTGCTCGGGTGTTGTTTACAAACAAAGTCCCCCTTGAGGCTTTGCAGGAAAGCACCGCTTCTCCTCCCTTTAATCCTTCTTGATTCCAAAGTTATTTAACGAGGTATTTTTATACCGAGTTAGCTTGACATTGAATCAAAGATTCCACTGCGCATACTTGTCCTCTAACCCTTTCATTCAAATGTACGCCAACAAACCACGGCAAGGCGTCACAGTATATTAATCCTTCTTCCCATTACTGAAGTATAATTTCTGTTCTCTATATTTTAAGTAAAACTTTAAGACAAAACTTTTCCTTTCAACTTGCAAGTAATATTGCATTTATTCCATCTGAACCTCTTATTATTAATTTTTTAAAGGACTTTTTCCTTAGATGGTGTCTGCAGTTGGATTAAATTCAGTTCTTTCAGTCCATGGGTATCAGTATATTCTTCCTATATTATTTGTATCCTTTTGTATATTTCTTGGAAGTATTTCTTCTATTTTATTCAACACATTTACCTTGGAACTCTTTCCTCATATTTATTTTTTGTAGAATTTTTTAATTTTCCTTTGTTGAATTACATGTCTCAATCCATTTAAGCTGTTATAGAAGATAATGTTTTGTTTCGTTTTTCTTGTTTTTTCTGACATTCCTATATTTTTCCTTGGTGTTCTCATACAATGAGTCTGTAACTTTATTTTTCTTCTCAGTTACTTTTACATATTCTGTGTCAAACCAGTCTTCATCTTTTCTCTGGTTTTCCAATTTCTTTTCTTGTGCAGATTTATTTACAGCTTCCTCACTTATGGTCCACTCTTTGTTTTGTTATTTTTCATCTTCCTCTACATCTTGAAGGAGTTTCGCAATATTCAAGATATATTCCTTACTTATATCTGGTTTCTTTAAATTAATAACTTCATATTTCTGATTTGTAGCGTATCTCTTGTAATTTTTTTTTATTTAATCATGCCCTAATTCTTATAATAATAAGATGATGTCCATATCATTAACTTCTTATGTTCCTCCTACTAGTTTTAAGATATCAAGAGATGTGCTTCTCTGTCTGAAGAGTCCACGTTAGATGTTTTTGTGTGGAAGCTTTGTACTACTTATAACAAAGTTAGCTAAGGAATCTAATCTCACTCCATTATTATTGCTATCTTTATTCATTCAGTATTTTCCTACCACTCTTCTTTCTTCAGTACCTTTATTGACATTAAAGTCTCCCAGGATAATTTTCATGTCATACCTATAGCATTTAATGAGAGTTAATTCTAGTTTATCATAGAATCCATCTTTAATATCCTCATTTTTCATCTTCTGTATTTGCATGAATATGTATTAAATTATCAGCCGACATGAATCCTTCACAAGATGCCTTATTAGTTTGTTGACTGCAAATCCATATCTAAATTCATGTCTATCATTTTGGCAGCTGTAATTAGCATTATATTCTTTCCCTTCCGTAATTCTTTGCCCAACTCAATGCATTCCTGAATTAGATCCACTCTCTATTCCTTTACTATTTTCTCCCTAGTTTCCTTTAAAGCTCCAACTTTGTATAAAGCTAGCTCATTCCTATTCTGAGTTCTCTCTTATTCCCTAATCCTTTTCCTTGTCGTATATACTGTCCAACTTAATAGTTGAAGTTTTATGGAGTAAAGTTGTTAGCCTCACGTCCAGCCCTAACCTGGAGGACCAGATCTTCCTATTTAAATCCCCTGGAGACCCAGCTATATCCCCTGGCACTGGGTGGCTCAGATATCTCAAAGTTGCCTCACTCCATACTCATGAAAGTGAATAGAGAGAATTCCATACCCATGAAAGTGGTTCCCACAGAGTTCTTATATCCCCATTACATAAATTCCCTCAAACCAAGAAAATATCATTATCATGAGTATTGATTAAGAAATCATTTTGAGTGATTGTGGAAACTTATGAAACTCCCTCTTGGATGGCAGAAGATGCATTTGGAAGAACTGCCAATGATGAAGTGGCCACAATTTGTGTTTCCATAATTTCAGCTTTTGTGGCCTGACTTCTTTGATGTTTGTCGGCCAATAAAACATGAAGTTGTCAGCAGTCATTCCACTAAGTCCTAAAAATAGCCTTTTACCTAAAAATAGCCTTAAAAGGCAGTAGGTTTAAGCTAGAACCAAAGGGTAGAGCATTGAAGGATGAAAACACAGCATAAATACTGAAAAAAATATTACTGAGAAAATAAATTAATTGCTTTTTTCATTTCAAGTTAAACATTTTAAGTAATTTGATAAAAAATCTTATTATGAACATGATAACAGAAATAAGTTAATTAATTTTGTTGTTTTCAATTTAGTTTGTTGAAGCATGGTGGCCTAATGGTTTGGGAAATCAACCACTGTATAACTTACAAGTAAAATTCACAGATGAAGTAACACAAGAAGAAACCATTAAAGTAATACAAGTTGGCTTTCGGACAGTAGAATTAGTGCAGGAACCCATTGCAAATGCTTCAGGTGAATATTTTAGAAGCTATTAAAAAAATATGATTATTAATTAAGTAGGTTTAAGCTAGAACCAAAGGTTAGAGCATTGAAGGATGAAAACACAACATAAAAACTGAAAAAAATATTACTGAGAAAATAAATTAATTGCTTTTTTCATTTCAAGTTAAACATTTTAAGTAATTTGATAAAAAATCTTATTATTATTAATCATATCCTTTTAGTTTATTCAGGTTAATTTGATAAGTGCAGACAATAACAAAAGATAGAATCAGAATACCCTTGAAATCACTCAGCTTTCTTTCAAATTCCTCACGATTGGTCAAAATAGGAGAAGTTCTAATTTGTCAGATATTAAAAACAATATGGATCTAATTCTCTCATATGAGTAAAAAAATGTAACTGATAAATGTATGTCACAATAAAAAAAAAACAGAAAAACCATAGAAATATCTAAAAATTTACAAATTTAGGAGAAAGGGCCTCGTCCTACAGCTGCCTTCTCATGTGTTCATGTATTGAAAAATTCAAAAAATAAAGGTTCGTAAAATTATTAAGTTTATTCTTTTCTTACAGAATAGTCCAGTAAAATGGTACATTTTGGTATGCAGAAGGTCAGGTAGTTCTCATTTTTGGATATGTTGTGAGTGTTGGGCTTACATCATAAAATCCAAGTTTTCGACCTCCGCGCGCCACGTGGTAGCAATAAAACAACAAAATTTTTTACCTTCGCTATGTTTTTCCACAATATCGCCGGAACGGTTTGCTTTACAGAAAATAATATCCTTTCCAAATGTAGAGTAGAGTAAATTTGTCACAGTTTGAGCCCAAAACCAGCTCTGTAGCTGCAATAGTGACCGAGATACAGGCTTCCCAAAAATCACGATTTTCTACAAAATTTATGAAAATTGTGGTTAATTCGGCAATTTTTGTGGAATATCACCAAAACCAATAAATAGAGCAAATATCATAAGGAACAAATTTAAAGGCTAGGAAATTTGCTATAAAGAAAACACAATCGGATGTTTCTACGACATATAGTAAAGGATATACAGTTTTTCAACGAAAGGGTTTCAACAGTTTGACATCATAAAACAATAGGCGAAACAAATGTACGAAGTTTGCCCAGGAAAACCTGGGCAGTATTTGGTAGACATAAACCATAGAATATATGGTGGTTTTTGTCTCTTTGGCGGGCCAGGACGCACATCTTCAAGTCCTGTCTGCTGCTCCCTGTCCTCTTCATCCAGCTGAAGTTGTAAATCGTCTATAACGTCATAAGGAAAGTTAGTTATTGATGATGGCGAGTCGTCTTCATCTTCACTGCTGTACTCAAGTAGAGTGATGTCTGACACGTTTTTGCAAGCTTCTCCCAGAGAACAAGTGCACAGAGAAGAACATATAAGACCTGCTTACCGGCAACCACAAGCATTCTTGTGCCCTGTCTTGCAGTTGCAAGATATCATTTTAAAGAGGGATTCAAGAGCTACATCCTTTTCCATTTTGCGGGGGGAAAGGCCTAATCGGGTAGGTACCCAGCCCTACTCAAGCATTCTCATGTCCTAATCACTGCTGTATCTGAAGCTAAAATCGTAAGACATGAAAACGAATGAATCTATGGTTCGAGACTGGACCTTGCTTTCATTGCTGATTGGGTAAAGAGCGTGTAGCGCAAGTAATTGAGATCACATGCAGAGGTTCTGGGGTACTTCCATATAAAGTAATCATAAAAGTTTCGTCTGTCTTAGCCTGGCTTGCAGATATCCGTCCTGGCCTGCCTATGAGACAAAAACGTTAAATATCATATATTCTATGGTTTGTCTACCAAATACTGCCCAAGTTTTCCTGGGCAAACTTCGTACATTTGTTTCGCCTTTTTTTTTGTGATGTCACACTGTTTAAACCCTTTAGTTTAGCAACTGTATATCCTTTACTATATGTCGAAGAAACATCCGCTTGTGTTTTCTTTATAGCAAATTTTCTAGCCTTTAAATTTGTTCCTTATGACGTTTGCTCTATTTATTGGTTTCAGCATATCCCACAAAAATTGCCGAACAATCACAATTTTCATACACTTTTAAGAAAATCATGATGTTTGGGAAGCCTGTGTCTCAGTCACTATTGCAGCTACAGAGTTGGTTTTGGGCTCAAACTGTGACAAATTTACTCTACTTTCAATTTGAAAAGGATAATAGTTTCTGTGAAACAAACCGTTCAGGAGATATTGTGTAAAAACATTGAAAAGGTCCAAAATTTTGATGTTTTGTTCATATCACGTGGCGCGCTGTAGCGCTCGGAAGTCAAAAACTTGGATTTTACGGTATAAGCCCAACACTAACATCATATCCAAAAATCAAAACTACACAACGTTTCGCATACCAAAATGTATCATTTTCCGGGACTATTTTTGAAGTCAAACTTTTTACACCCTTTCGTTGAACAACTGTATATCCTTTACTATTTGTCGTAGAAACATCCGATTGTGCTTCCTTTATGCAAATTTCCTAGCCTTTGAATTTGTTCCTTACGACGTTTGCGCTATTTCATTGGTTTCGGTGATATTCAACAAAAATTGCAGAACAATCATAATTTTCATAAATTTTGTAGAAAATCGTGATTTTTGGGAAGCCTCTATCTCGGTCACTATTGCAGCTACAGAGCTGGTTTTGGGCTCAAACTGTGACAAATTTATTCTACTCTACATTTGGAAAGGATATTATTTTCTGTAAAGCAAACCGTTCCAGCAATATTGTGGAAAAACATAGCGAAGGTAAAAAATTTTGTTGTTTTATTGCTACCATTTGGCGCGCAGAGGTCGAAAACTTGGATTTTATGATGTAAGCCCAACACTCACAACATATCCAAAAATCAGAACTACCCGACCTTTTGCAAAGCAAACCCCTTTTTCCTGACGGATTTACTGGACTAGAAATAGATGTAGCTCTCCAGAAAGTTATATTGAAACATTATAGAAGCTTTAATGCATTTGGATTCGTATTGCTATCGTCAGTGGTAGCAAGACAAGGCAGCTTTCTCCCTTCTTTGCTTTCCTTGTAATTTAAAATTTCTTTCATCTTTTCTTTTGTATTGTCTTCTTTTTCATAGACTATCAATGACATACATTTTCCAGTACTAATCTACATTTTCTGTCTTGCTTTAGTTGTTCTATGCTTATCTTTCATCAATTAATGTAGAATCATTTAGCCACTCTCATTACTCACTCACTCAATTTGTCCACTGGTTTCCATTAATTAAGAGAAAAGCAAATATATTATGATAATTTGGTTCAAAACATACATAGTAATAGATAGGAAACATTGTTAGTGAAAGCCTACAGTTACTGAACGTTACCTAACAACTCAAAAACATTTTGTAGGAAACACTGATTTCAGTGCTGCAGCGAGGGTTGTGCAAATGATACCATAACAATGGATTACTGTTAAGACCTTATCTCTGGGTTTACGTTTTAACAATTTTCTGTTTAAGAAAGAAAGCAACTCATTTAAAACAAAACATTAATGTAAATATAAATAATTCATAATAACCTCTTCTTCCTTAACAACATCATTTAATTCTCAATATT
>JAFIDM010003189.1:65779091-65813007 GCA_023159025.1 Thereuonema tuberculata | reverse complement strand
TTATGGATGTTAAATTTTGCTTTTCAATATTAAAATCAAAAACTGAAACAATTAAGTCATTTCAAGATTAAGAAAGTAACAAGTAATAGTGAAATTTATTCCTTATATGTTTGTGTTTAGCTGAAGAACAACTAATAGTAATTAATCATCTCTCAACGGAAAAAAAAAAAAGACAATTTTTTTTATCAGAAAGATAGTTATATAGAGAAAAGAAGTTTTGATGATTTATTGCAGAAATTATTGTTCAAAACAGGAAAGACAACTGTGAAATGTTAAACTTAGATCTAGTGATGATATTTTAATAATAAGGGAATGGCAGTATATACACTGTCTGGCCATTTTATTAGGTACACCTACCTAGTAGCAAGGTGGGCCTCCTTTAGCCCTCAAAACTGTCTGAATTCGTCGAGGCATGGATTCACAAGATGCTGAAAACGTTGTTGAGGTATTGTGTACCATGCAGACATGAATGTGTCATGCAGTTCCTGAAGATTTGATGGAGGTGTAGGCCTGGAGCGAACAGCCCGTTCCAGCTCATCCCATAAATTTTCAATATGGCTGAGATCCGGGGACTGAGTGGGCCACTGCAACAAGGAAAAGTGATCGTCCTGTTCCTCAAACCATCCCACAGTGATGGGGGCTTTGTGCATCGGTGCATTATCCTGCTGGAAGTATCCATCTGCATGAGGATAAACTGTTAACATGCACTTGGTCAGCTACGATGTTTAGGTATGCTCTAGCATCCTGACGTATCAATAGACCCTTGAAAACAATCCCCACACCTTGACACTGTCCCCACCGGCTTGAAGAGTTGATGTGAGACATGTCCAGACATTCGCATAGCAGAGGTGTACCTAATAAAGTGGCCGGACAGTGTCTGTATATATAGACCCTAGTGGAATGTTTAATATTGTATAGGATGATATACATTCATCAAAAGAAAAGGATTCTTATACTGTATTCTTTTGAGATGTTTTAATAATCAGAAAAAAATAGGCAACAGTTTACAGAAGCATCTACTAATTCTGGAATTTCAGACAGTGAATTCATTGATTTTTTTTCTTTTGAAAAATTGGTTTTTTTTTTTGTTTTCTGTTTTTTTAGTAAGTCATGAAAACAACAACAAGATAAGTTTCTGTTTGCTTTTAAATGATTTGCTGAATAGAAAAGTAAAATATTTTCCTATTTCTGAATTGAATCCACTTTATTTCTAATTTTGCTTAAATCTGATTAATCCTATCAAAGAACAGAGAATTAGCTAAAAAAGATTAAAATAGACTTTGTTGCTTTAATTCTGATGCTTTCAAAAGGAAATACTTGACACAATGAAGTAAGTGTCCATAAATGCATTGACTAAGTTTCAAGTAGATCCCTGCAGTGGTTATTTCACATCCACCCACCCACACAGACTGAATGACCTAGGAAAGTAGGCTAAAAATGTTTACAAGATGCTTATTAATTATTCCAAAGTATTATTAAGAAAAAAAAGTAAAAATTGCACAAGAATGAATTATTAAAGAAGCATTTGTTTAAAGAATATTTTCTTTGCTAAATTTTAATTCTTTATCCATTGTTGTAGGTATTTGACTGAAAGTCACTTTGAGACTTACAAAGCTGATTATGTAAAGTTGTACATTGAAACCTTGAAGCCACTCATCAATGAATTGGATCCTTCTAGATCTTACGTAATATCCAGTCCTTCCAATGGTGTTGAAAGTGAAGAAGAAGGTGGACTTGCTCAGAACCCTTACAGTAATTTATATGGAGATGGTAATAATGATTAAACAGTAGAATATCTTTTTAAAACTGTTCCTCTTTTCTGCCCTGGAATGTAAAGTATTGCAAAACTATTCTCCTTGACTCTATTTTTGTTTTTATCAAGTGAGTTTTATTTCTAGTTTTTCTTTAATTTTTGCCCATTATTTTAATTTCCTTGTTATCTATCAGAATTCATTTTATTTAAAATTAATTTTTTGATTAAAATGGAATTATCTAGTAAGAGTTACTTCTTTTTTAGATGAGCTGTTAACAATTCATAGAAAAGAAATCAAGTTCCTTTTCTTTATTTTTTTTGTACGTGGTCACTCATAGAGTTAGTTGTAAGGAAGCCAAAGAGGGACAATTAAACAAAACTTTACAAAACACTTTGTAAGTTATTTTTTAGTGTGTGTGTGGTTTTGCAAAGTGGTGACAAAATTATTCTACAAAGTATTATTGTTTTGGTTTATTTGAAATTGAGTCGATCTGTCACCAGAATTAAGCAATGAGAAAACAAAATAAAAGCTACAAATAAAAAATCCATATCTGTATGAGGCTTTACCTGCCTATGGCCTAAACATCTTGCTTCACTTACAAACAAACAGGATTACCTGAAATTGATTTGCCTCTACAGGGGGTAGCCAACTTGGCAATGGATCCTCCGTGGAGTTCCTCAACTGCAGCATCAGCCCAAATCACTAGTCTTTAATTTCTTACCTCTGCCTACTTCATTTTCAGGACTAAGAGTTCAAATCCACCTCCAAAATACAAAAAATCCCTCCAGAGTAAAAATGACCGACCTCCCTGATTGGTTAATGAGGCCTCTGGCATCCAATGTGAAACAAAACAAGAAACAAAGGAGGGGGAAAAGTGAAGAAAAGATTAAATGATCCCCCCTCCCCCACCCACACACACATATCAGTCCAGTAATCCCTTAAGATTTCAAAACAAGGGGGAAACACTTATACAAGTTCACAAATTTTGGTTTAACAATGATATATACTACAGAAAACATACTTACATTTTATTATAATACTTGCATTTCATTGTATAATATAAACATTGAAAGAATGGTTTTTCTTTCTATTGTATTTGAAAGAATGATAAAATTATTCTAATTACTTTAAAGTTTGATTGAAAACTAAAAACAGTTAGTTCTCTTCACTATGGAATCCAGCAAGTTTTTCATAACATCCAAAAAAGCTTTCCAGAGGATGCTAGGGCTACACAAAGACTGAATAGCAATCAGAATATTGGATTCTCTTAACTCCATACCTTTCCAGATTATGCTGTTAACCCTAGACTAAACCTGCTACCAAAGTTGTAGGGGTGACCAGCAGAGTGATCTCGTGGGGAGAGAAGCACTCCAAGACATTATTTACCAGAAGCAGAGGCCAAAAAATGCATTAAAACTATAACAAAATAAAAAAGAAGCATGAGTTGTTTAACTACCAAGACCCTCCATTCCTAAGACACTGACCTTTATGCCTGCAAACACATACGGGGTGAGCAGAAATGATTTGAACAATTTTAAAAATTTCCTGTAACATTGCTATTGTAATTATGATGTGACAAATGGTACAGTTGGATAGAACGCATATTCAAGTTTTTTTGTATGCATAGCTTAAAAATGTTCAATATGACGACCATTGTTAACACGACAAATGTCTAAACGGTACTGAAAGTCTTCCCAAGTGCTACATAGCATTTCTCTGTCTATTGTTGTAATTGCAGTATAAATGCGCATTTTCACTTCCTTGAGATCCCGTGGTAAGGGCAGTACAAACACCTTGTCTTTAACATACCCGAATAAGAAATAGTCACAGGGAGTGAGATCTGGAGAACAGGGAGGCCTTGTCAACAGCTGTTGATATTTGCACCTGCACGGCTGATCGACCATTGTGGCAACCGTTCGTTCGGGTGTTCGTGTACAGCTGAGTGGAAATGGGATGCTGTCCTGTATTGCTGCAGAATGAAGTCATCTGTGTTGTTTTCCAACTGTGGTAACAACCATTCTGTTAACATGTCAAGGTAGTTGGAGCCTGTCACAGTGTTCTCTGCAAAGAAGAATGGGTCATACACTGTGTTCACTGAAATGGCACAGAAAACATTAACTTTCGGGGAATCCCGCATGTGCTCCTTGTAAGTATGGGGATTCTCCATTCCCCAAATTCGCACATTTTACCGATTCACTGTTCCATTGACATGAAAGGTGGTCTTGTCATTGAAGATTATGGTGGTCTAAAAATTCTCAAGATCAGATCGCTGTAACATTGCCTGTCAGAATGCCTCGTGATGATGGTGGTCGTTCGGTGCCAAATGCTGCAGCTTCTACATGGAGGCATGTGTAGCATTTCCGCAGCACGTGCCACACAGTCATCTGTGGGATGCCCAGTTCTGCACATCCTCTGCAAGTTGATTTTTTAGGACTACGATAATATGTGTCCCGAATGAGGGACTGTTGGTCGGCCACTCGACTATTCCTTACAAATGCACCCTCACCCAACGAATGGAGTTCTTGGGTCATTCTGAAATTTGGTTGACATTATGTTGATATAGACTCAAAGTTATTTTTGAAGAAAAAGGCTTGAAAACGCGAAACGATATAGTTTCGCGAAATATCGCCAGAATATTGAAGGAAGATTTAAAATAGTGTACCTATCATTATATTGGAGAGACCCAACAAAAATTCTTGCAAAGGGTTACCCAGCACAAATATGCCCTAAAGATTAATAATTTTAATTACCTCACGGCTCTAGCAAAAACCCATAAACATTCCATTAATTTTTCTTCTCCCAAGGTCATATGTCACGAGCAGGACCACTTCTTAAGAAAATGTAAGGAATCGCTCTTCATTTTAACAAATTGATTGTGTTATAACGACTGTCTTTCTGTTCAAACCATAACCCAATATGGTTTTAAAAGAAAAAATCTTCTTCTGATAAACATTAATTAAAAAATAATAAAAACAAATAAGGAAAAAAAAAAGGAAAGAGAAAAGTAAACAGGAGAGAGAGACGTAAAATTTTTGTTTTTTTCCCCCAATAAGTTTGGTTGAATACTTAAAGGAAGCCAGCCATTACCACTGGTCTCACTACGACACCTTCATTATTGAAGTTCGACATCGTTGACGATCCGCGTGTGTTACTCCCATGATTCTCTTCCACTTCCACACAACTATTGGTTGTCAGTGGGGTTCCATTTTTGTAGTCATTGGTTCGCTTATGTATATAGGCATGTTATGTTAAATTTTCTTCTTCACTAGTCAAAGATTCGTGTCACCGAGTCGAAACTGGTTGGGTTGTCTTTTTTAATGTGTTAAAACTTTTTATCTACACTTGTGTGTCGGCATCTCCTGTTAATCATTTGTATTATTGTTTGTTTGTTTTTTCTTGATTTGGAAGACTTAAAACAATGAATACAACACCTTAATGTATGATGAAACTACTAATGCAGAAGGGATGAAGGAGTTACAGGTTGCCCTAAGGTTTTGGTCTGTCTCGGGATGAAGTGGTCACATTTTTCTTGGGTCATGCAAAAGCAGATGATATTGTGTCACTTGTTGAAGGCCATGGCAAATGCAGATCTTTCACTATCAAAATTGTTGATGTTGTCTTACGATGTAGCCAATGTCAACAAAAAAGTATACCATTTATTAAGTAAGGAATTATCTTGAGTGTGACAAGGGTCTGTTGAATGTAAGATCATATACTTTGCATATGGTGCGTAACTCCTTCTTGAAATGACTGAATGTCTTTGGTATAGTAGTTCACAAACTTACAATCATGATTTACCATTTTTTCAGTGGTTAGCTCAGCCTGTGGAAAGATTTCTGTACAATTCAGATGTGCATATCACTTCATTAAACATCTCAGCACAAGATGGCTTACCCTTGGAAAAACAGCATAGAAGCTTCTGGAACAATGGAGTGTCTTGAAAAGATACTTTTTGCAGTATATACCATCCCAAGGGAAGCAGGTCAACAATATTAACAAAGACATTCAGAGGAGCTTAAGAAGTGGAGCAGTGCTCGGAGAGATCAGATTTGTTATAGAAAGTGCCGATATGTTCACAAAATCCAGTTTGCTATTTCAAAAAAATTAACCACTATTCTTTCATGAAGAGTTGATGATTGTGGGTGTCCAAACATTCTTAAGAGCTACAAAGAGAAGTCATTTGATGTGCTCAAGGTAGAGGACTGAATGAAACCTAGAACCTATCTGGAAGAGAAATACCCAAAGAAAAACCCCTAATGATGAATTGAATCTGCTGCAGCCCAAGACATAGACAGACCACTGATGTAATTAGATCCAATAAAAACACTTTTTCCTACTTCCTTAGTGTTTTTTTTTTAATTGTTAAAATATTGTAGGGATAAAAAAAAGGCTCTGTTTATTTTTAAATTACGAAATCGGCTGAATAGAATAAGTGTACGTTTTGCATTTTCTGAAAAAAATATCTACATTACAATAAGTTATCTGAAATGAAATTTGTTTTAATAATCTCAAAGTGCAAAGATCATTAAAAGCATTGATATTCCATTGAAAGAATCGATTGTTTTGGTTCTGATGTGTTTCTACAGGAATTTTTGTCTTCTTCACATTCTAATTTCTGAGCAAGAATTCACAAAGGATTTTTTTTTTCTTTCAAATATTAAAAGTTAGTTCATGTCTTGTCCTTAAATATTCATTCCTAGTTCCAGCAAGATCCATTGAAAAGATACTAAAGAGAGGGACATAGAGGAAGTAATTTTGTGACTTTCCAAGAAAAATAGCCTTTTAAGAAAACATTGCTTGATATTATTTGTTGTTGTTCTGTGCTAATTCTATGTACAGTCATTTGCTAACTACTGCTTCCTTTTTTTCCAGTGGTTGTCTGGTTGGGGGGAGCTTGAGGCTCAGTTTTACATATAGGTCGTATTACAGTAGTTGCACTGAAAGGAAGTAAATATCCATGCTATACCGGATTCAAATCCATGTTCAATCCGATCAGCCTCGTGGTAGGCCACCTTTTTGACCACAAGGCTGTATCTGAATGGCATCTATTATTACTACTACTACAAATAATAATAATAGTAACAATAGAGGGAAATCGGTTGCTTACGTTGTCTTGAATGATAAATACACTTTTAAGAAGAAATTCATTTGAAAAATTGCAACCCTTAACTGTTGGATGTTAGAAAAAAAAGGGTTCCAATTAATATCAAAAATTGTTTGTGTTACTTTATGATTGGCTAAAAAATGAATCAAGAGGCTACAGGATAATGTACTACAAATGATTACTTAAACCTAAAATGTAGAACAAAAAAGTACATATGACTGGAGGAAAAAGAAACTACGATGTAACTAATCAAAAGCATCGTGATCAGCCATAACATGCTCGTCTATTAAACAATAACAAGTAAGAAAAAAACTATTAGTTCGTGGTCTTATATCTGTCAATTGTTAAATGGCACAATTTGTTTATAATTACTTGAACTAGTGAATTTCCTATTTGAAAATTTGCTTTTGTTTATAAACTGTTGTGACATATATTGGGTTGAATTAAAAGTCTGATTGTCTCGTCTTGAGTGTATTTTTTAAAAGCAAAATCACCCTCTTTAAATTTTACAGCCACTTTTGGCAGATTCATGTCGTTCTTTCATGGCATTTATCTTTCTTTTCTTTTTTTTTTAAGTCTGCTTTGAATTTTTTCATTTTCAAAATAAAGCCTCCTGTCACAAATGCCTCTAGTCTCTGCTATTTTAAAATAATGTTTTAGGATTCAATTGAGGTTAAATTTTAATTCTGTTAGTTTTAGTTAAAAAACAATATTACAATAATTTGCAGGTTTCTAAGTCATAGATGATGCGATTGTAGGAAGGAGGAAAAACATTTAATAATGAACTTTCTGTTCAACCCAATATATTAATGAAATTAAATATACAAATGTTTTACCATATTAATCAGTTTTAAATTGATTTGGTGGATTTTTATCCGTGAAATGGCAATGTACCAAAGACACTATTTATTTCACACATGCATTAAAAAGTCACAGTAAAAGATCTTTTAATATAATTCAAAATATATTAATGAAATCGAACTGTTTATATTCTTAATGCTACCAGAAATTACATTCAATTTATTATTTAAATTGAACTAGTGAAATTATTGTATATTTTTCATTTTCTTTGCAGTTCATTTTTATAATTATTTGAAGGATAGCTGGAATTGGACAATATATCCTCGTTCAAGATTTGTGTCTGAATATGGCTTTCAGTCGTGGCCATCCTATGAATCCTTAAAAGCTGTTTCGTCTGCAGAGGATTGGTCTTATTTCTCAGCATTTACTGATCACAGGCAACATCATTCATTGGGTAAAACTCTTAGAAGCAACTTTTATTCTAATTTAATGCTTATTTACTATTTATAAATAACAAAACCTTTTGAATTCAAATAAGAAGCTTCCTAAAAGACTGTAATAGGATATTAAGTTATTAGAAAGATAATGACATAAAAAAACATAATATTACAATAAATACCCCTTGGCTACTGTAAAAGGAAAGTAGTCTTTGAAATTAAACTTATTTATTAGAAAGGAGGTTTCTGTTTTATCTACTAAAATCAAAAGCTCTAAGGATAAACATATACAAAGTAAAATATTATCTTCCGTATCTTCTTTTTTGTATATTAACTTTGGGCTGTCACTTATTGTCATGTTTCAATAAGAATTATTATTTATTTATTTTTTGGTCAAAGGAAATTTTACAGCTTACAGGTATCATAAATTATATTCCTGAGTGTGAGGAATATTTTTCAATGTAAAGAATTAATGTATTGAAATCCAGCTTCAGAAAACATAGCCATGAAGAATAACAGACCATTACCTTGAAGTCTCTCTCTGTCTCCTCCTTTTTCTATTGTTGTGATAATTATGGTAGGATTTGCTTATAATAGAATCCCCAGATTCAAGTAATTTTATTTCAATTACAATTAGATTTAATTTTTATTAAATCAATTAGGTGAATAGAATTTAAATCCTCTTATAAAGCATTCAGTGTGGTTTTAGATTTTTAAAAAAATGATAGTGAAACAGTTAAAAAATTAAACTTCAAAGATTGCTTTATTTCCCTCTTGGCAGTAAGTTTCTCTCCTCTCTTAGTCTGAATGGTTTTTGACTCCTACAAAATATAAAAAGAAAACAGATAGATCCTGTCACGAACATTACTTAAATTATAATTTTGTCTTTATAGGTAATATGGAAATGATGTTAGGTGTGTTGGAACATATGAAATGGGTAACATATTCCAATGATATCTCTTTGGTTGATGTAAAGTCATTTGAGCTCTCTTTATATCTTACTCAGGTAAGGTTGTTATATAACATCAATTTTCAACAAAATTAATGTAGACTTTACCTGAAATTTTTATTTTTTATATATTATAGAAATACAGTCAAACCCCATTTTTACATTCCCACAAATAATGTTTTCCTGTCAATTACAACATTTTTTCTCTGTCCCTTCAATTTCCCTATTATTATAATACATTTTTTCCATTGTATTTACGTTATCATAATATCAAACTTCCCACAACTTGCGTTGTTTTGCCAAATGGAGTAAAACAAAGATGGTGTCCACGTGAAAAACTGAAAATAAAAAGGCGACTACCAACTTAAATTTCACCATAAATACGATCAATTTATGCAGATTGAATGCCATCGGGACAAAATATTATATTTACTCAATACTAATGCTGACCTTTTCCATCCAAATATAGCCTCTATTCCTCTAACATCCACTTATTACACTTGCTTTGCGATTGCAATTTGCAGAGACCATCGTAACTTTGATATATCTTGCTGTCTTGACACTTGGAGTCTTTGTTCGGTTTCGGCTTCATTCTTGTTACTGTGTCTTGTTTCATCTGAAATGTGTGTGTTTTGGCCTTATATTTTGAGATTTTAAAGTGATTAAAATAATGTGTATAATAATTTTCCTTTTCTAAATTAAATATTTAATATAGTCCTGGGTGTTATAAAAGTCCCACACATTGATTACAGATCATTCTACGTATTGAACATTTTATCCTTAATGTTCTTGGTATGCGGACACCATTTCCCATCATTTACACTTTCCCTCAATTTAAACCATTTTTTCAGGAGTCCCTTGAAAAGTGTAAAAGTGGGGTTTGACTAGAATATACATGAATGGAGTGAGAAATGGAATGTCTGTTGCATTGTTTTTTTCATTAAAGTTTTGTTGTTCTTTGCTGAGAATAGAATAAATGAAATTCCTATGAATAATACTCAAAAACATTTATTATCTTCATAATTATAAGAGTCAAATGAGACCATTTACTTCTATTGACAAATAATAACAGTTTTCTACCTTGTATAACATCAAAAGGTAGACATTTTATAGATCTGAAATATTCAAAAGCTATTTCTGAAAGCTAATTGTAAAAAAAAAACAACTTTCTGTCCTTGATTGAATTTTAATGTGTAAGCAGTGCCATAAGTTTTTGTTGAGAGCTGAAGTATTCTTTGTTATATTACCGTGTTCTTTTTCTATATCCTTCTCTATCTGTAAATTTTCCAATTCTTCTCTTAAGTCTTTTTTTATAGAGATATTTAATACTATCCTATTATAATAAATACAAATGAAACATCTTAGTGTTTTGTTGAAAATATGACCATGTCTATCATCATAAGGAACTTTATTGTGCTGTTGTGTTTTTTATAGAACTGAAATATAATAACAACTGTTATTTATAACTAAATAAAAATGATTCAAGTTGAAAAATTAGAAAAGCAAGAAATGAAGGCGTTTGGCTCTGATGATCTTAAGGACTTTCTTCAAAGCACTAAGTTTGTGAAAACAGTGGAATGGACATGTTTGGTGTTCGGTTGACAAGATATTTTCAACCTAAGGCATTTTTATTAAAGCTGGTGTTTTCTAGAATTATTGTAATTATTGTTTTTCATCAACTGACTTTTTATTTAACTTTTTAGATCTACCAAGCAATGAGTATCAAAACTGAAACCGAATTCTATCGAAGGAGTCAATCAGAAATAATTAATAGTGAAGGACATACAATGGGTGCCCTCTATTGGCAGCTGAATGATATTTGGCAGGGCCCCTCCTGGGCCTCCATTGGTAAACATTGTATTAAATTTAATTTTATTAATTTTATTTTGTGTCTAAAAAAAATTAAAATTAATGGTTGTCTTTTTCTTGAAATATGCCTGGAAACAAAATCCTTTTTCTCAATGAAACTTTTTTTATCTATTACAGAGTTTGGTGGAAAATGGAAGATGCTCCATTATTTTGCCACTCACTTCTTTGCTCCCCATCTTATTTCTCCCTATGAAGACACGTCTGGGAATTTAATTGTGTATTCTATATCAGACTCAGCTGCTGCTAAAACAGAATTAATGAAACTGGCAGTGATGGTTTATCGATGGGATAATTTTACTCCTCTGTACAGCACCAATATAACGGTTTCACAGGTAGAGGAACAATATTTTAAGCAGTCCATTATTTTAGTTGTTGAATATTTGATGCAATTTTCATAATTATTTTTAGCTAATTTTAAATGACTTTATGTAAAATTTTGCTTGATAATATCTTCAATAACTCAGTGGATACAATAAGATGAAATATATAAAAAAATATATGAATAATAATTTCCCAATGTTATTTTTAAAATACTTTTATCCTTAAATTGAAATTTCAAGTGACAGTCAGTTCCAAAGGAAGGATGTGTTTGTGTATGAAATGATTTACAAAACAATGTGCTTTTAGTGTAAGTAGGTCCTCTTTTATGATGTTTTCTATTCACTGAAAATGAGGAAAGTGTTTTATATTAAAGAGTCAGAATAATTCATTTGAGGAAACATTAAGTGCATCAATGTAAGTCTTACATTATTACATTTTTGTGACATTGAAAAAAATTGGAGAAATAATGTTAAATGATTTATAGAACATGAAAGTGACACCTCCTCTGGAATTATGAAAGTATGGCCTATTCCAAAAATATTTTAATTATGCAATGTTCGTAATGCTGTATATGGCAGACTTATATCTCAAACTATCACAATAGTATCATCCCTTGTTTCTTAATGTAATTTTTTATTTTTATTCTTTAGCTAACTCAAAAGGCACAGAGGATTTATGAAATTCCCACGGCCACTTTGCTTTCTACGGCTCAATGTCTGGATCGTTACCAATGTTTCCTTTATTTTCTTTTAACTGAAGCAGAATCCAATTGTCCGGTTTCTTCTAATTTCTTGTTCCTTAGTTCTTTTGAAGAAGCTGCTAGAATGATTCAGAGGCCACAGTTGAAGGTATTATCTTTATTAATAGATAAGTAATAGTTAAATTATCAAATTATTTAAATGCAATTAAGATAAAATCTGTTCTTCCCAATAGGAAGACAACTATTGTCTTTCTCCATATTAATGTGACTTCAAATAATTTCTGAAGATAATGTTTCCGTTATTCTGTTTGCTTTTGTCAAAAAAAAAAAGGAACCATTCCCATTGACAAAAGTAAGTTCTAATCAAGTTTCAACAAAATAACTTAAATAATTAAGTAAAGAATGTCACTAATAATAACTCTACCAGAATTGCAATTGCATATTAAATTTTATATTTAAGAATCTATTGCTATTTTTATTTGAATAGAGTTTGGTTCCAGTGAATGACTTTGAGGAGCTTTGCTTAAGACCTATTTTTAACTGAAATTACAAAAACAGGGAGAAAATCTTGCATTGATTTTTTTTTTCCTTCAGTTAATCTTTAGATTTTTATAAGAAATAAGATAAACATTACACCAAAGGTTATTGGATAGTCAAAAGGAATTAAAAACATTTAAATTAAAATAAAGTTAAAAGGGAGAAACAATGTTTCAAGTATCTTTACCTATTCATTATTAAGGTGTGAATGTTGAAGATCAACTGGCAATTTTTATCTTATTTCACGATTGTACATTAAAATATTTTTAACTTAAGGTTTTTAATTTCCAATATCATCATTTTAGGTTGTAATTTGTGCAAGATTATTATTTCTTCTTGTTTAAAAGCTCGAGAATCATCTTAAAAATTCTGTTTTTCATCTATAATTAAGAAGAGAAATTGCAAATGAAACACACTTACTTGATAATGTTAAAATAAACAGGATAAAAAGGTGGGATTAATCCGACAGTTTCAGAATATGGTGCTTATTCCATCTTCAGGGACGCCACAAACATAAAGGGCGACGTAAACATTTAAGACAACACAAGGTGAGAACACGTAGTGAATGTGTGGGAGGCTGAGCAATAGTGACCGGCAGTGATAGGAGGCCTTAGGCCCAATGATATTGAAAGATTCAGCAAGGTGTTGGTGGATAGTTTATTGTGATGTGAGAGGGGTTTGGCAGTGTGTCCAATCTCATTATACTGTGTATTAACGTGTGAGGTCTTTGTTTGTTTGTTCCTTGACGGTGTAGATAGGAGGCTGCATGTTTGTCGCATTGTGGCCAGAAGGGAACTGTTCACATGGGATTCAATATACATAGTGTTGGATGGAGGGTTAACAGTGCAATGTCTTCTTATAAGAAGACTTAACATGTGTTTATGAAATTAAGAAGAGAAATTGAGAAGGAAACACTTACTTTGAAGTAAACCGGCTACAAATGAACTCCATCGAAGAACACAAACATCTCCTTACACAGTAACACCCCTCTCCCACCACCTCCTCACTCAATATCATCTGGCTTAAATCCCACAATCCTATCACCAGCAGACAAAACACCCATCACACACACACATAGACACTCACTATGTGTTCTCACCTGTATTGTCCTCTATGTTTGTGCCGTCCCTGAAGATTGAATACTCAAAGTATTCTGAAACTGTCAGATTAATCCCATCTTTTATTTCGTGTTTATTTTAACATTATAAGAAGTGTATTTCATTTTCAATTTCTCTTCTCAATTTCATACAAGCACATGAAGGCTTCTCATTCATCTACAATTAACAACACAGGAAATAGACAAGGATCTGGTTGCCAAGTTTTGGGCCCAATAAAAAAAAAGGGTTTCCTAGATTGATATCTATAGAGTTCATTACATTACTTCAAGTGAAAAAATGCAATTGGAAGATTAAATTTATCATGAAATTGCAGAAGAACAGCGACATTGAAACCGATGGATAGAACAACTGGGTTGATAATTCAATCTTCTACTCATTCAGTCTCTTAATTAACTATTACTAATTTTATGATCGAAGGAATTCTTTAATTTCCTGTGACTCTAATCAATATCAAGTGATTCCAAATGAAGTCTTATTTTAAGACTGACAACAATAAAAATTAGACTTGATTTCTTCATTTTATTTATAATTTTCAGCGATACCTTAGGCAGGGGCTGTTAGGGTTCCACGTGTGTCTATGCCTTCCACTGCGCAAGCCAGGGATCATACATCAAGGGATTCCCATGGTCTTGAAGTTTGGAACAAAATAAATAAATAAATAAATAAACCTTTCAGTCCCAACCACTTCTGGTCATTGACTAGGTCACGAAAATAGAGATAATGGAAGCAATGGAGAAGGAATGGAATTACCCAATGTGGCTACTTCCACTTACTCAGACTTGTCCCAATGGGGCTAAATGACATACGGTATGAAATGAACTCGATGCAGACATCATTTAAAATTGTAGTTGACCTTGAATTAATGCAATCCACTTAATATCATCTTTAACAATGCAAATATTTGATAGATTGCAAAAGGATCAGTTAGTTTTGTATTTACTTAAAAAACGTCCATTGACTGTTAATTCTTATAAATTTTACACTTGCTGAAATTGTTATTTTTATTGTTTATTTTCATTTGTATAGAATTTTAAATCTTACTAATGGCATAAGATAAATTACTAATATTGTTAAAAAGAAAACAAATTGATGTCAGTTGATTTCACTTTCGTGTTGAGTCTTACATCTCTAATCTGTATCTTTTTTAGGCTGTTGTTTCAAGCAAGACGTCTGTATCGGACAATTCCACTTATTTTTCTGTTGAGATCCAATCGAAAGCCATTGCTCCTTTTGTGTGGCTGGAAGTGACAGGAATCGAAGGACGGTTTTCAGACAATGGATTCCTTTTAGTCAAACCAACGACGACAGTTGATTTTTATCCTTGGCAGAACACATCCGAGATGGAAGTGTCTTCCAATCTGTCTCTGATATCTCTTGAGGACACCTTCTAGGAATAATAATGACATTAAATAAGCATAATTGATTAAAGCTATTATAAATAAATTGTAAAATAAAATAAGCAACACACAAAAACAATTTAAAATTATTTATAAAATACTTAACACAATGTTGAGTCTTTCACGTTCCATTGCGGAAACCTCTCTTCAAACACAATTAAAGTCTTACCAAGGTTCAGTTACATACATTTTGTGTGATATTAACAACCAATGAAAATTAAATATTCAGCTTCCATTTGGTGTAAACAACATCACCAGAAATCACATCTGAAAATGGAAGAACACTCAACGCTATCAACGGAAGTTCTTGTTTCCACCAGAGCTGACATTTCTTCATTACGGATGGACATCCTTTCTTCCTTCCTTTATTTTCTTAAGATTATTCTTTTCTGTATAATTGAATCCTTCTGACATTTACAATTATTAGTTTACTTATGAATGTTACTATTGGAAATCATAATGTTATAAGAACCTAATAAATTGTAAGATTCAATGTTTTCCCTCATATCCTTACTATTATTATAACCTAAAATTAAAAATTCTTTAAAACCACTCAGATGTCCTGTCTTATATACAAGATGCGCAATATTAGATCCATTAATATTATCCATTTTAATGCAACTTCTATGGCAACATATGCGTTTTTTAAACTATTCCCACTGTTGCCAATATAAAAACAATCATATGTTTCACATATGGAATTAAATAACCTTTTTTATTTACATCCAACCTTCCATCATTACTATATGGCAAGGGGTAAGATAATTTATTTCGATAGTAACTAACCCTGATATCAGTTTTTTGGAAAACTTTTTTTAAACAAGACAGGATGGAAACACTCTTCAAACATTTACATTTTTTTGTTTTTCATTTTGAGGATGATTGTAAATGTCAGTTAGCACCTTTCTCTTAGAATGTGAAACAAACGTTTTTGGGTAACCATAGCCAACAAACTTATTTTTAGCAACCCATTTGGCAGCTGTTGTGATAGCGACCAAAATCGGTAGCTATTGCTATTGTCCTGTCCGTCTGTCCATGTCTGTTTTTCCCTAACAACTCTCAAACGGAAAGTCAGATCGGCAAACGGATTTCACCATCATGTTCAGAGACCTAAACCGTAGGAATTGGGTATTTTCAGGGATCAAGGCCCCCCCCCCCATGTTCGAGATATTTACCATTGTTTTCATTGACTTCCACTATTTGCTTAAATGTTAGAAATGCGCCATTTCATTTATGTTGTCAGCTTTAGCTTGATGGCTCAGTTCTTGGTCTCTTAAACTGCAGGTTGTCGGTTCGAATCCGTATATCTTCTGAGTTTTTTGTTTTTGTTTTTATTTTCCTAACTTTTTTTATATTTTTCCTTACTTTTTTTTATTATTTTTTTAAGTTTTTTTTTATTATTATTATGGGTTGCCTTTGAATTTATGCTTTAGCACAGAATTATATTCACTTGTTTATCTTCTATAAATGCTCATTAAAGAGATGTTCCAAAGCGCAAACCAAAAAGGCTTTCCTAATTTTTATAATTATTAAATTCCTTTTTACATATTGGGGAATTAGCAAAGGTCATGATCTGACTGGTAGCACTGGGTTTTTCATAAGGTTCAAGTAAATATTACATTATTTTCCATGGCTACTAGGACATCCCAGAATGGAGTTCTATTATTGTTATGTAATTCCAATGTGAATTGAAATTGTTTTCATCCAATGAATTAAATTGTTCTAAAATAAAATTTTCAAAGTTCTTCCTTGTAATAATGAACGCATCATCTACATATCTTTGAAAAAAATACACAGAATTGTGGAATTGCATAAAAAAAGAAATTTTCCAAAAATTGCATTGCTATTTCTGCTAACACAGCAGACGAAGAAAGGCCCATAAACATTCCTTTATGCTGTTGTACTACGAAATCATTAGCTAAAAACTACTGACTGGAAAAACCAATTAACTCTAATAATAAGGACTTTTCATGAGCATTATCTAAGTATTTGTCCAAAGCCTTGATTCATATGTTATAGAACTCTATTGATGTCCTTTGTATCAATAGAGAACATAACACTATTTTCATAACCTTAAGGCCTTTTAAATTGTTACAAAAAATCATCACGATTCCTAATGAAGCCGATAGAACAACATTTTAAATGTCGTAATTTCCCTGCTACAAAATTAGATACATTAAGAATAATAGAGCATTCAATAATGTGCCTAGTGTGAATTTTTTTTTTTTTTTCATTTCTAGGTATATTCACCTTAGGTAATACTTTCATCTTTGGGAGCCATCAATCTTCTTGAATGAATTGGGGGTTTTTTTGCAATCAAATCCAACCTCTCTATCTAATTTTCTAATATTTTTCTTAATAATCTTGAGTGTGTCATTAACATGAGAATTTATAATGATTAACTTTTCTGATTTGAATATTAATCGTATCACGATACATATCTTTATTAAGAATCACAATATCCTAATCAGATTGTGTTATAACAATGTCTTTATTTTGTAGCTTCTCAATTACAGGAGAGAAATATTACATTTGGAAGCTTTTCTTTTTGTAATGAGCTAATAAACCAACGTTCTACGAATATTATCTTTTCGTAATGTATCAATGGTACTTCTATTTAATGCCATCTCAGTAATAGCGATAATGCTGTCAGGTTTATTTGGAAATCATAAAACATTAAACTTAGTACCTTTCTTTAAAACTAGCATTTCTACAAAACTTAAAACAGGATTGGATTCATTAATGATCGACTGTTCATCATATCTCGGATTTCCCCATTTTGCTATCGATAAAACAACCAATTTTTTAATATGGATCTTTCCTATTTTTCTGAAATGAACCAAACCTTTCTGACTCCACAATATTAAGTATTTTATAAATAATTTTAAATTGTTTTTGTCTATTGCTTATTTTATTTACAAATTATTCTCCATACGTTAAATGATTACTAATTCAATTAATAAATACAAATCATGTTTTATTTCTAAGAAAATGCAAAGGAATTTATAATAGTTTCGTGTGGCTAAATTGAGAAAGTATATATATATCATTATTTTAAAGCCCTCTATCATTTAGAGTCCTAAATAACTTTCTTCTTTGTTTTACTGAAATCAGATAAGTTGAGACCAATTTGAAAAATAAATGTATACCAAAAAAAATCATTTTTAATTTAGAATTTTATTTTTTCTGCTTTAACTTTATTTGATTAGTTTATTTATGAAATTAAAATAAAACTCTTAATAAATCAGACAAAATAGTTATTAGGAAGAAGAAGTTCTTGTGGAGGATTTTCTTTCCCATTCTCTTAAATTGGTCGCCATCCTTTCAGAAAAATGGAGTAATATTTTTTATTGCTTCCATGTCTTTAAAAGTGGAAGTGAAATTTTTTATTTACTCTAAGGAAGAAGGAAAAGTGTGTGTCTATTACTTTTAGTTCATTTGACACTCGTTCCTTATTGAATTTCTTAAAACAGGTTTGTAAATTTATTTTTTTATTTGACTTAAGAATGCAGTTTGGTGAAGAATTAATTAAATAAGGAAATCAAATTGCTTTCAGGAAGGAACCAAAACGAACACATACTGAATTTCTCTTAAATTTTGCAGCCATAAAATGATCAAAAAATTGAAAATAAAGCCCACTTACTTGATAAAATCAATCTAAAAAGGAAATTATTCAACAGTTTTGGAATACTTAGTGTATTCCATCATCAAGGACATACAATACAAGACTATTGCTAAGCCATCCCACACACTGTATTTGTCTTGTGCTGCCCTGATGATAGAATGTGCTAAATATTCCCAAACTGTCATGTGCTTCTCTATTACCCATTTGTGTGTTTTACTTTCACTTTATTACCTCTATTTTAGCAGTGCATGTTATACCTTCTCACTCAATCAAAAAATCATTATGCAATATTATCTAAACACTATAAATAATTCACAGTAAGATTCAGTTTTGAAATAAAATGAAAATGATTTGGAAACTAATTGGACAAACAAACTAATTTGATATTTTTTTTATATACAACAGAGTTTTTCCAATGTATTTTGCTGAAATATCAATCGTCAAGCAAGACGTTTTGGAACAAATGTGGAGTTTCTCTGAAAACAATGCTTTTAAAATGAGGAGGGGCAACTTTCTTGAAGGCTAAGCATATCTCTGAAACCCCTTTATAGTTGGAAATATGCAATTTCACACGAATGTTCTTTGTAATATTGAAAAGATACATATTTGGCAAATATTCAGGTCCTAAAGGGTGTAAACCAACTGGAAAAGATTCAAGTTGATCACACAATTACAATTTCTTTGTCGTCCACATCAGGACAACTCTTTTTTGTAACCCGAGGGAATCGCAGGTATTTTTGCTGGTTAGTATATGAAACCATCCACTATTAATTTGTACTAAAATATGTGATGTGATGCCGGTACACACCGAAGTGCGAGCTTCGTATCCGAAGCATCCGTGTTCCAAGGAGCGCTAGTGTTCCCAGATTGGCGAATCCCTAGCAGACTCCCGAGAATTTCAAGGGAAAGATACTGGGGTGGTTTCCCGTGGCCTTCCCCAGGATGCCATTAAGGAATGACGTCAGACCGAAGAGAAAGTGAAGAAGAGGCTGGACAACACAGGAAAGGAAATTGAAATAGCCATGCCACTGCCGGGATTCGAACCCAGGTACTGGCGCACTGGCCGCCACGGCAGACCGCCGTTGAGGCCGCACGGCCACACCAGCACGGCATAAGATATAAGGTGAGGCAAAAATCTGGAAACACCCTTTTATTACAATAGCAAAATTTAACGTGCATAATACATATACAACATGAAAAGTAAAAACATTTAAAGGATTGATGGAGTTATTTTTGGAAATTTCATACCGGAAACCCAAGACAGACCGTTTCGAGTTTCATGCCTCTCATCAGTTAGATTCGCCCAGTAGTCGTAACTTGATATAATCCAAAGAAACATAAACAAAAGACAAGATTAAACAAAACAATGTCCCTTGAGTTAAACAAAACAAAACAAAAACACAACGGTCCGTCTTGAGTTCCCAGTATGAAATTTCCAGAAATAGCTCTTTAGTGAATCCTTTAAATGTTTTTATCCTTACTTTTCTTATTGTTGAAAAGGTTGAAGGAATCCAGATCAAATGGATAAAGATGGGAACTGTCCATTTATTCCCATTTGATTTCAGTTTCCTTCAACAATACACGAATGTTTCCAGACTTGGCCTCAAGGGTGTTAAATGATTTTTGCTTCACCTTGCACTGGTCTCCAATATCTCCAAATGTTAGGTCCTTTGAGCATAAGAAAAAGCATCTCATTCCAAATTCCATTTGAGGTTTTCATTCCAAACTAAATGATATTCCCTCTTGTTTTAAAATCAAAGATATTTTTCTTTTTCTTACGTTGTCAGGAAAGTTAGGTTTTATTTATTTATTTACTCTCATTATTTCACTCTGGTTGTCAAAGAATTTTTAACTAGCATTTCTCTGACAATTTTCCTATTTGGTGGACAATGGTTGTTTTCTGTTCTCTAGCGAAAGTAACAGGAACAGCTGTTTGTTATCCTCTCCCTCGGTTATTGAATCATTTCTGTAATTGTTAGTTTCTTTTTCTTAATCTTTAATTATTTCTTTTTCTGTATTTATATAATTTCTATATACAGGAACAGACAAAATTAAGATGAAGAAATGTTTATAAGAAAATCCCTTGTATTCATGAAAATCCCTTAACAGCTTATGTCATTAATCAGTTCAAACATACTTACAAAAATATTATACAAAATACAGTTTTCTACAGTTCATGTAGAAAAAAGGAATCCAATAATAGATCTTAAGCATCAGAATTACGTGTAATTTTAAATTTTTTACATTTATAATATAAAAGTAAAATTTATTAATTGATAGTTCTTCATTTATTGAATTTGTCATCAAACAAAGTGATGAACTTTCCTACCAAAAGAAAAAAACATCTCCAAAATCGTAGGTGTTTGCATTTTCGATTATAATCAACCTTCTTTCCTGGGGACGCGTGCGGGTTTGTCGTGTAGCTCCAGCACTTCTCAAGCTAGGACATATGTCCAAATTGCCGCTCTCTGGCATGCATATTTTGGAAAGGGCGCCACAAGACAGTAAACCTTTTCATTTGTAATAGAACAGTCCAATACAAACAGCTCATTACAAATTACAACGTAATTTACAAGAATTACAATTTACTCAGACTTCTTATTTTAGAACTCATAGATTGTGAGTTGGCGATCATTTTAGCGAGAAACCACACAGCCACCTCACCTATTCGCTTTCAGTTTTTTTTTCTTTATTTTGATTTAGAAACCTCTTAAAGTCCATCTTACCTTTTCTTACACGTTTACTAAACATCTATATTAAATTAAGCGCTTTTTAAACTTAGAAATTAAAAATAGAAAATATGAATTGAGCGAGAAAATGGATGCAGATTCCTCTTTAAACAATGCAAGTGTTTTGTAAGTGTTGCCGACAACGTTATTGGCCTGCTGCTGATTCCGCTACCACTAAGCCTAAGCGTGTATCTGCTTGTTTTGCAGCTCAAACCGCAGGATTGTGGAGGGGAAATACCCCTTTATTGCATTCCTCCAGCACTGCGCTGATTGGTTCTATTGTGAGTGGTTTTGCTCCGGGCTTTTTACTGAAACCCAGAAAATAGATTCTGTTTCATTTTGGGAGTCAAGTGAAGACCCTTCGGATCCCCTAATTAACTTGTCCCTTCACATTCTTGTGGTTTTGGCTGCAAAACAACCAGGTGCGCGCCTAGGCTAATTTTTAAAGGCTTTTTCTTGTGGCAATAGTCTTTGGCGGACTTAGACGTCACAAACTACAGCTGAAGTCCGTTCTTCCATGGCTAATGAGCGCCGGGCTTCAATCTTTTTTTGTTTCACGGCATATTTTTTTATTCCCAGTAATCCAGCAGGAAAACTAAGCTTTTCATTTTTTTTTATTATTAAAATGAATCCTTCAAAAACAAAAAACAATTATTTAGAAATAAATATGCAAGTCTTGTTTTTAAATATTTAAAGACACTCTGACAAGGGAATGGTTAGATCGAAACCTCCCTTGAAATTTATTCAGGATCTCAAGTAGTTATTGTATAACAAATTTTAGCTGCCAATAGATCTGGAAAAGTTTAAAAAAAAAAAAAAAAATGCTAAAGTTGCAAGATATAGTGTTGTGACGTCAGCACTCTTTGAGAGCCACGTCACCCATCCGAACGCTCTAGGTCAAAGAAAAACGGAACAGCAAAATACTTAATTTATAAAATATTAAAAATTATTATAAATTTATAAAAGTAATAATATAATTACTGTTTTTAAAATAAAAGCAATAACTGAAAAGGTGGCCACATTTGTATTTTAAAAGAAAGTGATTTCGCATAAAGAAAAAAGAAAGAAAAAGTATTAGAATTAAAAAAATGAAGAAAAATTTATGTAATGCTAACTGTAAACTATTGGCATTTTGTAAATATTAATTACAAATAAAAATAATGACAATAAATCTAATAAAGAAATTGGCAAAAAATAAAGAAATAGAAAATGTTTGACAACGAAGATTCAAGGGACATAAAATGTCTTTAATGAATAAAAAGAAAATATCCCGGTTAAGTTAACAAATACATCAGAATGGAAGAGTTTGTTTAAAAGGAATTTGTTAGATTTATGTAAAAAAAAGTATCTAACAATTTTAAAAAATGAATTTGTAATAAATGCATGATTTAACGTCAGAAATGAAGTTATTTAAATACAGATGGACAATAACTACATAAGATATAAATATAATAATAAGGAATTATAAAAGGAAATTCTATCAAAATTGTAAACTATGTACTTCACAAATGAACATAAATCAAAATGCACAAAATAAGGATTTGCAACCGAAGCAATCATCGACGTGGATCTGGGACGTCCGTTTCTACCTCTTAGGGTCATCGACCATATTTACCGTCGGTGATAAGCTCAGAATGCGCGAAAAGAATCCCACCTACACTCCAGTAAGTGCTGGTTCCCCAACCAAAAAAAAATTAATTGTCTGGTAATCGCAGGAGTTTTACCTGCTGCACTTTCGTCTTCTGATGAAGCTTTGGATATCCTTTGAAACCAGGATTTGTATTAAATGTAAAATAAGAATCAAATGATTTGCTATTTTAGCAATTATAATATTTTTCTAATATTAACGAGAAAAAAAAACCGCACAATCTCCTAATTCTCTTCGTTGACTGAAACGGAAAGTTATTAAAAATATCTTTTAAAATAGTTCATTTATTTTGTAAATCTTTGATGAAACCACTTTTGGCAAAACTCAGATCTGCTTTTATCCAATTCCTTTATTATCAACAGAATACTTAGAACTGAAAAGAAATAATAATAATAATAATAATAAAAAAAAAAATAGATACCAAACCCTTCCCTCCTGAATTTAAAATGGATTCTCTTGGAATTAAATTTCTTGGAAAGTTCCCCATTTCTAAATATTTATTAACTAATCCAGTGGATAGATATCCATTGGCAAATAAACACTTTGCTCTAGTTTTAACTCTCACGTAGTATCTCAATTGATGTAATTCACAAACAGAGACAGAACTTTTTCTGCTAAAGATGATTCATTGCTGAATTTGTACCAAGATTTTTAATTTTTTTTTTCTTTTTAACTGAAAGAAATATAAAATTTCATTTTAGGATTCTCAAATGGGTTTCGATTTCTCTTTATTTTTTGAAGCAATGAAGATATCGTCTTAAAATCATTCAACTTCTGATGGTTCTTCAAAAATTAAAATGAAAAAATCAAATGCTGAGCTGTTTGTTTTTAATTCGTTTTTGTGGCCAGGGAGGGTCCGACACCCCACCCCCCTCCTCCCTTCAGGGAAGAAAATAAAACTGTGTACGTTCAAAGTGTGTCTGTGTAAAAGATGAAATTCAAAGAGCCTACTCTGATCGTAGATTTTAGTATTAAGATCATTTTACTGTTAAAATTTCATTAAAAGAAAGCAAAGACCTTTATAAAAATTTAACATAATGGACCCCCCCTTAACAAAATCTTGGCTACGTATCTATTATGGGAAAAGCAACGTGTTGTGATTTCGTCACTAGACTCTCTTGTGGAACTAATTATTTTAACTTGCTGTATTTGATTTTGTAATCACCCCGTTGTCATTAAGCAGTGACTATCATGTTTTAAGTCCACTTCAATCAATGGAAGATAACGACTACTTCTTGTGTTAGGCCTCGTCTCCCATCATCTTCTGATCGGTAATAAGGAAAATGTAGAAAAGGTTAAAAAAAATACCAATCATATACATTTATTAATAGAATTCTTCGTATGGGTAACAATGATATGGTTAAGAAACAAATTGAAATTGTGAGATCACTTCGAAACTTTACCAGTTGGTAGAAAAATGAGGTAATCGGTACAAAGTAATGTTATATCTGAATTTTGTAACTCGAGAAATTAATATCGACTTGTCATCCCTTTCTCCTTTTTCTGTACACTCCTATCACTTCAAACTGTCTCCAGTTCATGAAAACTCATATAATTATTACAAATCTAAATCTATTCCGTAGATGTACCTTCAGCAATGTTTATTCATTTCCTCACCGCCCTCCCGTTTTCACCCCATATTTCTAGTTTTTAAAAATCATGAAAATATTACAAGTTCAGCAAATGTTACAGTTTAAAACTAAAATTACAAGGAACTAGTTTCGTCTGCAATTGTAGACATCCTAAGTCATTAAAACATTAAACACTGGTTTGAAGGGATGGACAAAATGCTGGAAGAGTGGAATGAAGGATAAGAATAAAAAGGAAAAATTAACAATGTAGAAAGTATTATAATAAATATGAAAAAAACAGGAAAAGTGAAAATAAATATAATAGAAATGAAAATTACAGGATTAAAAAGTTAAAAAAAGTAAAGAAATAGAATAGGGGTGGAAAATAGCAAAATAGAGGGTGTGAAGAGGGAAGAAGAAATGAAATACAATCGGAGTGTTATAATGAAGTCTTGATGTGAGAATAGAGGGTTGGAAAAAATAAATAAGTAATATATAAAATAATATAATTTTTTTTCCTTTCCCTTTTTTTAGTAGAAATTGAGCAGAGGGTCGTGGATTGGCTTGAAAGGATTACTTTGAAAGGGTACATACAAATCTTAATTTCAAACGCAAATAAAATATTATTTTATATATTATTTATTTATTTTTTCCAACCCTCTATTCTCACATCAACTTCACTTCATTATAACACTCCAATTGTATTTCATTTCTTCTTCCCTCTTCACACCCTCTATTTTGCTATCTTCCAACCCTATTCTATTTCTTTACTTTTAATTTTATTTTTTTTAACTTTTTAATTCTGTAATTTTCATTTCTATTATATTTATTTTCACTTTTCCTGTTTTTTTTTTCATATTTATTATAATAGTTTCTACATTGTTAATTTTTCCTTTTTATTCTTATCCTTCATTCAACTCTTCCAGCATTTTGTCCATCCCTTCTCACTATCCCATCACCTTCTATCGAATGGAAACTTCCCTCGGTAGCACGTGACTGCATCCCTCCAATCATTTCAAATTGTTACTCTCCTCGCTTCTCATGTAAAAACCAGTGTTTAATGTTTTAATGACTTATGATGTCTACAATTGCAGACGAAACTAGTTCCTTGTAATTTAGTTTTAAACTGTAACATTTGCTGAACTTGTGTGTAATATTTTCCTGATTTTAATTTTAATGAACACACGTTTAAACGCCCTTTGTAGTTCTAGTTTGTGCCTGAAGGTTATAATATATGGCGTTATTACGCAGAACAATATTTTAATTTCAATTGTCGACACCAGGTTAATTTTTGATGCTATTATTCACAATAATATTTTAGTTCCAATTGTTGAACAACAATATATTTGTGGTTCCAATTGTCGCCTCCAGATGCAATTGTGGCGCTTTCAAGAACGTTGCCCCCCCCCCTCCCACCGTTTACACCCCCTAGGATGCCAATATTGAAAGTTCGTGGAATACGGGTCTTTGTGATTTTGACAAAGAACACTCATGTCAAATTTTGTGTTTCTAGCTCAAACCGTTTCCGAGATATACATAAGCTTTGGCCAGGAGCGAAGCGCCACCTCCTGCCATCTAATGTGAAAATAAAAAAGGAAATAAAGAAAATGAATGGACACACAGGAAGCTCGTGCCATCTAGTGTCAAAATCAGGAAGTGTTTTGCTGGTTGCCAACAGACTGTTGATGGTCACCCCCCCCCCCCCCCCACACACACACACACAAAACTAAAACAGATTTTTTTATATAATTTTTACATTGTCTACAGTATGGAACCTACTCCTACGCCATATTTGAAGTTTGTAGCATGTTGGGAAGCATTTCATTTGTGTCAGAGCCACACACTCCACAAATTTTACTTAATTATTGATAAGTTTTTACAAGAATGTTAAGTTTCAGTATCATTATGAATCGACCTTTTTAATGAGTGATGCTTTATTTGTCATATGTTTGTTATTTTCGGAATGTATCGATGTTCAAATGAAAAAACCAACAGGGTAATGACGAGAAAAGTAAAAAAAAAGTTTTAGTTTTTTTAATGTTTTAGTACAAAATATGATAAGGAATTTGTAAAAATATTCTTTACTGATTTTAATACAATTTAAGTTATAAAAAAATAAAGGTCAATTGCTGAAAAAGTTTTGACAAGTAATAATGCTTTTTAATTATTTTTTAAAGCACTTAGTAATAATTATTAATTTATATTTTTGTAAAAATAATGCAAGTATTAAGTTAAAGCATATGTTAAAAAAGGAAAAATGCCAAAAAATAAATTAAAAAAAAAAACAAAAACGGGCAAAATAAATATTTATACAAAACATTTCAGTAATTTTGGCGAAGGCCACGGGAAACCACCCTAGTATCTTTTTCTTGAAATTCTAGGGAGTCTGCTAGGGGTTCGCCATCTTGGGAACACTAGCGCTCCCTGGAACACGGACGCTTCGGATACGAAGCTAGCACTTCGGTGCGAACCGGCTCAACAATTTCGTAATTTGTTTAAATACATTGTAAGGGTTTTTCAATAATGTTATTTTTTACTTATCCTTATTTTTAACAAAAGAATTTAATATTTAATAAAACTTTACAATCAAAAAAATAATTTTTTGCCTAAATAATAGAAAATAAAATATTTTTATTATGAGTTTTTGAAGAAAAAACCAAAACAACTTTGAATAATGTTAGTTTTAAGAAAGTAGCTGTAACACAAAATAAAATAAATAAATAAATTGTTCAGTATAAGTAATAAGGAATTTAAGGTGTCTAAATAATTCAACAGATGATAACAAAAGAAGGCCCAAAGCTAAGTAAAAAGACTTCGCAGCCCGAGCTGTCATCTGGGATGACCGTTTCGTCCACCGATTGATTGACTGATGGTACGGATCTTATATTTATTTAGAAGGCTTTATACGGAGTTATTAATACCTCGTATGTATGGTATAATGGCGTAGTTGCTATTTTTGCTAATGTTATTGTTTTTATTAAGGTTAACATTATGATATTTAGCTTTCCTTCTAGTAATAAATTATCTAGGATAATTGGATTGAGTGAATAGCTGATTTAAATATTCTATTTCCTTTTCGAGAAGATCTTTTTGGGAGCCCTGTGGAAGTAATTGAATAAAATATTAGCTTTGATATGATTAGGAATATTAGATAATAGTCCATGATCTTATTCTGCGTGAGGGGGTTTTCTGTGGAGTGGGTGTTGTCCTGTTAACTAAACAGTCCAGACAAAGGAGAGTATTTTCTACTTCAATTTCAAATATTATAGAATTATGTATTGCATTGATAGCTTTAATTAAAGTGTGAGTTTTATTCCTAGGAACAAGTGCATATTTATAGTAAGAGGTTAGGTCCCATTTGGCCAAATCCAAAAATGGACATTCAATGGATTCCATTACGTCATCCGCAAAGCATAAATACGCCTTTATTAAGTTGATAGATTTGTTTTTGATACTGAAAATATTGATTATTAAGAAAAAGATCTAAAAGATCAAGGAATGTGTTAGTATCCACTGTATTTAGTAATATATATATATATGGATATTGAAACAGAACCTGCTCTCTATTTATATCTACTTGAATATTCGAGCAATAGCGGCATTAATACAATTGATAATCGGTCTATCTGGATAAATATCATTAATTTTCGGTTTAGACTTCATGTTGATTATAGGGAATTTACTATGTTTTTATTATAAGTTGTTGTTGAGCGGATAAGTTAATAAGTTTAGAATTGTTTAGGGATTTTATTTGGTTATTGAAACTAATTTCTACTGAACTAATTGCTATTTTTTAATTATGATGATATTCTTTCCTTGCTTATCGATATATTGTAATATCATCCTGGTGTTTTGATCATCTGTTAACATTATTGTCTTTTGTGATGAATTGAGAAAGGATCAATACGAGACCATCAATTGAAAAACTCATGATATTTTACGAAGTTTTGTCCGTTATTGGGAGGTGTCCGCTATTGGGGAGGACTATCTTTTTTTTCATTTTTTAGCTTACAGCATGTCATTTAATGAAAAATTACGTACAATCTTAAATTTCTACAATTAACATTGCCCTATGAGAAAATATGAACAATTGCAAACTGTTTACTACTTTCCTTTTTAAATGAATGCTAATCCATTAGTCTTATTAAAATCAGAGCCGTTTCTAGGTGTTCTGCCACCCTAGGCGAGAACTGAAAAAAGCCGCCCCCACCAAAAAAAAACCGACCATCCTATTTTAACAACCAAAAAAACAAACGGAATCCGTCCTTCGGCCGCCCTAAAATCTTTCCGCCCTAGGCGGCCGCCTAGTCTTGCCTAATGGTAGAAACGGCCCTGCTTAAAATAATGACAAAATTAATTACATTATTAATTTTGTCATTATTTTAAGTAAGACAAACGGATTAGAAAATTAATTTTATTAACTAAAGTAATCAGTTAACAGAGTTTGACATTTCTTTTTTGCATTGAAAACATGTTTCTCAATATGAATATTTAAATCGTTTAACTTTGCAAGGCCTTCAGGGTCCCCTTTGCTTCCAACGCCTTTTCTTGCAAAAATGGCCCACTAATGGGAATGTTTTTTGCTCGTGCAGCGCAAAACCAATTGAAGACAATAGAGTCGATCGCACTTGTCTCCGTTTCCGAACTTTGATGTGTTTGGAGTTTTCGTTGGAGTTCGTGATCCATAATTTCAAAATTTCCTCTGGACGCTACGTATTACTGTAGCCTGATTCTATTGCTTTTGAAAAACAACACAAGATCGTTCATTTTCTATAGAATGTTGTCCGTTATTGGGAGTGTCCGCTAATCGGAGGTCAATACATGGAAAAGTCTATATTAAGGGACTGGGGATTGCAAAATTGTCCGCTAATGGGGGTGTCCGCTTTTCGGGAGTGTCCGTTAGTGGAGGTTAGATGTTCAAGAGACAATGGTCGATTTTATTTTGCAAAATGTGTGTTTCATTTTTATATAGGGTGAAAAGAACATCCCATATTTTACGGGATTTGTCCCTTTTTTTTTTTTAGTTGCGTCCCATTGTCCCAATAAATTTAATATAGGACACAATTGTTATATATTTTAATGCAGTTTCAAGATAACTATTTGTCAGCCGTTTTAATTTCTTAGTTTTATTTTCAGCCGTTGAGAACGTGAGAAACTGTGAAGGAATAAATGTAGTTTCATTTTAACTCCGATTTGCATTGAGCAATATTCTGTAGTGCAATATGGAATCATTCGTCGAGAGTTTCTGCTCTTAAAAGTTTATCCAACAAACAATGGATAAAAAGTTTAGATTGATTTAGTAATTATGTACAAGGACGTCTTATTCATGTACCTGCTGCGAAGTTCCTATAACGCTTGAATGTCCATTTACAAGTTAACCTAAAGAAACACTTTCTTTATACCATTCTATAATTGCAAATAATCATATTTATAAACAAATTTATCAAACTACACGAAAAAGTATAATTGTATTATTACTTTAACGTTATAATCAGAATAAGAATCAGAGCCGGATCTAGATACCGCCAGGGGGGGGGGCGCCTCGAAATAACTCGGTAAGGCCCGTGAAGGATTTTCGCTGTGGGGCCCAACAATGTTTAGATCCGACCCTGATAAGAATGGCTATTAGATTCGATCTCGAAAATCGTTACATAACCAAGTACATCCAGTCAGTCATATTATAAATAATAAAAGTGTTGGTTGATGTTATCCCTATTTTTATTTTACCGTATATTATTAGCTCCCAGTTCCTATAGATAGAGCCCCAGCTTAAATGATTGGGATAAATGAAATATATTGAAATGTTTAAATACAAGACTACGTTGATTGATATATAGAGAAAACATCCAGGAATAAACAAAGATTACAAAATTGTAACTGCAATTGAAATTATTTATTTATTTATTTATTTATTTACATAAATGGGTGAGACCAATTTATTTACTGATAAGGGAATGATTAGGTTTGACAGGTCGAAACCTCCCTTGAAATTTTTATCATTTATTAAGGACCTCAAGTAGTTATTGTATACCAAATTTTAGGTGCTCTTCCGCATTGGCAGGAGGTTAAAAAAATGCTAAAGTTACAAGAAATAGTGATGTGACATTATCACTATTTGCGAGCCACGCATGACGTCATCCTATTTCCTGCTGCTCACTATCACTCAAGGTCAGACAAAACGGACAGCCCTGTAGAGCAAAATACTTAGCAGAGCAAAGTAACTTAGAGCAAAATAACTATCAGAAAGACCGTTCTTCGCTCTGGTTACAAAAAACAAATGTCCTGATGTGGTTGATAAAGAAATTGCAATTGCAATTCTTTTCCGATTCGTATAAAAAAATAAAATAAAATGTAACTCAAAAGGTCTGATCTTATTACAAATCTATATCTACCCGAAAACCCCGTAGAAGTATCCTTCAACCATGTTTGCCCATCTATTCACCGCCCTCTCGTGTACTCCCACAGTTCCAGGTTATCCGCATTTGTAATGCCATAACCCTATCATTTCAAATCTTTCCCAGTATGTTAAAAAAATCATCTGATCATTACAAATCTCGAAATCCCCGTAGCTGTTATGTACAACAATATTTTAGTCCGAATTGTCGCCACCAGATTATGCACAACAATATTTGTGTAGTTACTATTCTCGCCACCAGATGCATATGTTGCGCTATTATGCACAACAATAGTATTTCCCATTGTCGCCACCAGGTGCATATGTGACGCTATTATCCACAACAATGATTTGGTTCAATGGTCGATACCAGGCTGCCATGTAGCGCTATTGTGCAGAACAATATTTTAGTTCCAATTGTCTAATAAATTTAACGTGTGAAAGGTAAAAATCCATTCAGATAGTGAAAAAATCACACAAACTTTGGTTAAGTAAGAAATATACTTAAAATATTGCAACGTTTCAGCAATTATAGTTCCAATTGCCATTTCAAATTACAAATAAACAGACGGATCGGAAATAAATAAACAATCTGAGATTCAAAAAAGATGTTGAATACTTTCATTATTAATGGGGGGGGGGGGAAGGAAACATGAGTCAAAAAACAAAATAAAATGAGTTAAAAAAAAACTGTAATTCTATTTTTATTTGTTTTGGTTTTATTGAAATAGTTTTTTTAATCCCATTTTCAACCCTTTTCAATGTACTTGATTTTATTTAAATCATAATGATTTTTCCGCCTGTTTTTTTCAATCTATTACTTGTGAATTCAAACCTTTATTTATATATTTTTAATTATTTAATTAAGTTTATTATCTTTATTTTTAATGACTATTTTATTGTATTAATTTTATTATATCATACCATGTCCTTGTTTATTATAAATATTATTGTAACTCATTTTATATTGTTTTTGACCCCTGTTTCCTTTCCTTCCCCCAATCAATAATGTATTCGACCTCGTTTTTGAATCTCAGATGGTTTGTTTATTTCTGTTCTGTCTGTTTATTTGTAACTTGAAAATGGCAATTGGAACTAAAATTGCCGAAACATTGTGTTATATTTTAAATATAGTCTTTATTAATCAAAGTTCGTGTGATTTTTTATTATCTGAATGGATTTAGTTCCAATTGTTGCACAACAATATTTGTATAGTTCTCATTGTCACCACCAGGTGTATATTTGGCGCTGTTTTACGGATTTCACACCTTTGCAACCGCTCGAGGTGGTGTTTCCAGGTTCAAAGGTATCCCGTTTTTCTGCAAAGTTTGGTCCAGATAGGTCAAAGTGTCTAGGAGTATCCAGTGAACAAATAAATCCAAAAACCAACAAACATCCCCCTATATATATAAATTTTCTTTATTTTTTTTTTATATAAAATTACTTTCTTTTAACATAATTACAAGAAAGTAATTTTACATAAAAAAAAATAAAGAAAAAATATTACAATTAAAAAATTGAATAAAAATTTGTGTAATGCTAACTCTAAACTATTGGCTGTATTATAAATGAAATTACAATTGAAAATAATGACAATAAATCGAAAAAGAAGTTTAAAGAAATTAGCAAATAAAATTTTAAAATAAGAATGAAAAATTATTTCGTAAATTTAGAATCATTTCAAAATCATAAGACTGTGGAACTAACATGTTTCTGAACATTGAAGTAAAAAGCAAATGGGCCTAACTAAACTACTAATTACATTACTATTAGAAAAATAAAAGCAAAAGTGTGACATCATTTGTATTTTCAAAGAAAGTAATTTTAAATTTGTAAAAAAATAAGTTTAAGTAAAATATATTTTTGAAAATTTATGTCCAATTGTTAATCTACGTCCAATTGTTAACAGTTAATCATGGATAGAATATGAAAAGTGAAAGAAGAATAAAACTCACTATAAAGATCTCTTTACATAGTTTACTAATCTTCCTTCAGTTTTCCTTCTAGGGTTTTTCCTTCCCAGATATTCACCATATTTTATTCTACCATATATAATGCCAGAAAAAATGAATATAAAAAGACAAATTCTTAAAACGAAAGAAAAACAAATTTTAGAAGACAGTAAAGTCAAGAATAGATATATTTAAGATTTGTGCAAAGTAATTATTGGATATTTTAGAATCTGTTGTTTCTACATTATCTACAACCATAGGATTTTTATTTCTACTATTTTTGATTATTGTTATAATTTCATATAGGAATTAATTAAAAAAAAAAAAAAAAACCTGCAAAGGCTTAACAGTGAACTGCCCGGTGTAGAGTAGGCTTATGCAAATTTAATTTGCAACACACAAATGTTTTAAAAGAGCCTAGAATAAAGACATTAGCTGCTTTATTCTGGCCCTAACAGTATTTGGTTTGTAGGGGGTGCCAGTACTCGATGCCAGTGTCACGCCCACATGTGCCAGTATTAAGTCGTTTTACCATGATTTTTATTTTTCGTCAAAAATAAACATAAACTATACAAATTACAGCTTGAAATAGTAAACTTTAAAACATAAATTACGTATCCACACTGTTGTTTCTTTCTTTTTGCTTCTTAGTACTCGGCATTTGTTAATTTTCTAAGTCTTCACAGTAAACTTCTAACTGTGGCCGAAGTGAAACCTTAACCCTAGCATGAACCGTAATGCATCATTACCTGTTGAGCGGTATTTATTATAAAACGCTTCTTCGTCAAAAACCAAAAGTTAGCTAAAAGTGAAACTGAAACCTATCAGCATTTAGTGACAGCAGTAAAATAACAATTCAGCCAATGGTATTGTAGCAGAACCAGTGGCGTAGCAAGGGGGGCAGCGGTCCGCCCCGGGCCCCCGCCTGGGAGGGGCCCCACCCAAGGAAAACTTCCTTTTTTTTTCCATATTTCTTCCTAATTTCTTCTCTTCTGGAACTATTATTATAA
>JAFIDM010003189.1:65746494-65758710 GCA_023159025.1 Thereuonema tuberculata | reverse complement strand
CTTTTCCTGCCTTTACCAGGTGCGTTGTGAACGGATTGAGTCTCTTGCTATCTCTTGCATAGCTTCGAAATCCCACCTTTGGTTATATTTCATCAATAGCTGTTGTACACCTTTTCCTGCCTTTACCAGATGCGTTGTGAACGGATTGAGTCTCTTGCTATCTCTTGCATAGCTTCGAAATCCCACCTTTGGTTATATTTCATCAATAGCTGTTGTACACCTTTTCCTGTCTTTACCAGGTGCGTTGTGAACGGATTGAGTCTCTTGCTATCTCTTGCATAGCTTCGAAATCCCACCTTTGGCTATATTTCTACCAATTTTTTTTTAATGATTTCCTTATAGATGTATCCTTCTTCATGCAAAATTAGTATTTTAGTTCTTTTCCTATGTGACCATCAAACCTTTTTAATCTGCCATCATTCAGTACTTTTAAACTTCGAACCCAAAAAAAAACAAAAAACAAAAGCATCAAAAATGTACGACAAACTTGATTACACTCTTGACAACTGAATAGGACTGCTAATACTAATTGAAATGAGAGGCAATTCATACTAGCACCTCATTGGTTCCTTGCTGAAAGCACATGATTGGCTTTCAGAACAATCACTCTCATTGGCTGGTTTTGCCTTTAAGAAAATCCATTTTTTTTTTTTTACTGAAGCAGTTGTGTTTTCTTTGGTTATTTGACTATAACTTTTGACAGAATAATGATAATTCAATACAGTTTAGTTCATTACATTCTGCATTAAATTATGGTTCTAATGATGTATAAATAATATAATAATATTTTAAAACAGTTGATGTTCACAGCCACGAAATCTCCAAACACAAATTTTGTAAAAGGTTTTCACAATTTTGGCCACTAGTGTATATACAGTGCAACTTGGATAATTCGAAGCTGAAGGGACCACTATAAAACTTCGAATTATCCAAAATTTCGAATTAAACAAGTTACATCTTTTAACTTTAATTTCAGGTCCACTGAATGCTTGAAAAGATTATTCTGTCAATAAGTAAATATTTATTCAGAAAGATCATGGTATGAAAGACATAAGCACTACATGTACGTAAACAAAATAAGATTTATATTACGTAAGCTACAGTACATATTACATGCAATACAGAAAATTATAGTTTTTCAAAAGATTGTGCAAATGTCTGATTGTTTTGTAGAATTCAGTCGCTTAAGGTTAGCAAAATCATCAAACATGTTTAGTGAACGGAAAACAGCTTCACTTACGTTGGTTTGTCCTTCAATGTACCGACGAAATTCGGCGCTATCCCGTACTCGTTGGCGATTTGGCATTCTTCTTCACACCTTTTTCCACCTCGCGAATGACGGCGACCTTTTCAGCGAACGTTAAATTCTTGTACACGCGTGATTTACTGAAAGACATGGAGCCACTGACAGCAGGAAGCTCGAATGGCGTCTGAAGCGTCACGTGTCGAACGGTGGTGGGAAGGGATTTCAGTTGTCACGTGTCGAATTTCTTAACGATGAAACGCCGAAAAGTCGTTATGGTTCGAAATTTTTTATAAAAAACTTCGAATTAAGGAAGTTGAACTTCGAATTATCAACGATTTTTTAACATTGATTTAATAAGAAATTCAAGGGACCAAGAGAAATCTTCGAATTAAAGACGTTCGAATTATCCAAGTTCCCTGTATATAAATAAATATAAGAATTATGTATATATTTTAATCATTATATAATATATAAAACGTGGTTTTTAAAAGTTTCTTAACAATTAATTATTCAGAGTTTGTAATAAACTCAAATGAAAAATACTTTCAAACAGACTTTGAATTAATTATCTTAGTAAAGCTTAACATTTTTCAATCAGGAGAACATTCCAGATCTTCTGATTTCTTCCGAAGTGATTGAAAACATTTCTAATAGCAGTCGATAGAAAATTCTAGATGTAGAGTAGCAAGGGGGATAATTTTTAAGTCTGAATATTTTAATTTATCTGCTTAAGGTACGAAGCACTAATATATTTAATTATTTCCCCCCGAATGAGACAGAAAAACATTCTCCTATTGGCTGAGATATTTATATTCTCGTTGTATTGTTTACGTTGATTTCTGCTGCTGTCGTTGTTTTCTAATAATTCCCTTTTTTTATGAAATAATCTCTTAAGCCAAGAACATCTTAATATACATACAAATAAGAAATAATATTGCGCTGTTTCTTGTAGGTTTTAAAATAATTTTCATAAAAAACACTAAATTCCTTGTTCTTTTCGAAGGAGAAAAATGTGATTTCTCATATTAATTGAATAAAAACAATAAGAATTAGGAACATTCGAGTTCTTGAAGGTTTTACTAATTGACATATAATAGCTTAACGATCAACTAAACAATATTGTAATGAAGAACTGATTTAGAAAATAATATTTGTAGATTTTTACTTTCAAAGTATAGTTCATAATTCATTCATTTTTTATTGTTGAAATGAAAACACGTGGTTTCGTGACCAAAGTGTTTCTCAAAATATATGTTTCGTTGTATAAAAGAGTAGCCCTGCTGCTGTCGGCTCTTCGCTCCTGAATGCCTTGCATAGGTAATATAAAAGAAAGAGCTTTAGTTATTCAAAAATGGAATTACATGAAGTAAACTATAAACTGAAACTTAGAATTAAGAACACTCATGGGAAATTTCGTGTTTCAGAGATATACGTACCTTTCAAAAACGTTTGTCCCACCGCCCGTCTGTCCAATGAAGAACATTGAATTTTTTTTTTTTTAAAGTTAAGAATATTATTTATTTCTAAATAATAATAATAAAAAAATTGTTATCGTAAATAAAGAAGGAAAGTAAAAAACAGAAAAAAAGATAAGTGAATATAATTTTGTGCTAAAGCATAAATTTAAGGGTGACCGATAATAAAAAAAAAATTAAAATAATAATAAAAAAAAATACAATAACGTAAGGAAAATTAAAAAAGAAAGAAATAAAAAAAAGTTAGCAAAACATGAAAAAAAAAAAAAAAACCCACCCGGACATTGAGAAAAAAAGGTTAAGAGGAAAAAAACAAAAGTAGATATACGGATTCGAACCGACGACCTTCAGTATACGAGTCCAAAATCTTAACCATCAAACTATAGTTAACAACTGGAATGAGCTGGTTGAAATTCTAACGTATAAGCTAATAGCGGAAATCCAATGAAAACAATGCCTAATATCTCTAATATTAGGGGGGGGGGCGTTGGCTCCTGAAAATACCCCAGTCTTACAGTTTTTGGGCCTTTAAACACGATGGTGAAATCCGTTTATCGATCCGACCTTCCGTTCGGGAGTTGTTAAGGGAGAACAGACACGGACGGACAGACAGAACAAACGCAATTGCTACCTATTTTGGTCGCTGTCACAATAGCTCCCAAATGGGTCGCTAACAAACAAAAAAAAATAAACTGCAACTTTAATGTGTTTCCAGGCAGATTTGAAGCCGATAATGATACTTCTAAAGGTCAGCGTTTAACCGACCAACACTTCCATTGTGGAGACAGAAGTGAGTTAATACTTGAAAATTATACAAAAGTATGAAGGGGATTAAATAAGGGGGAGGGGAAGATATGTCCAGGTTGCTTTGTAGCCTGTTTATTCTGCAGGATCCTAAAGAGTAATTCTGCAAAGTTTGATCCAGATCGGTCAAAGAGCCTTTTGAGTGTATAGCGAACATACAAACAAACTTCCTCCTTTATATAGAGAGATTAATTCATTCTAAACAATCACGTTATTATTATTACTTATATTGAAATGCCAAATCAGTTTTTTGAATCTTCTATTCATTGTTAATGGATAGACTCGTTAATTTTTGTGATGTAGAAATTGTTGTTTTCTTATACAATGATATAATTTGTCGAAATGTCGTGCGAGAGGACATTGAAGAGCATTAACCCACTTAGTTCCTACACAAAAGAAAGAGGGAATGTATGAATAGAATGATTGAAATAAACATTTTGGGGATGAGAAATTACTAGACATATTTATTTTTTTCTTGAGACTATTTCTTAGCAACTGTTTCTCCTAAATAAATCGATGGTTTCTTTGTATTTCAACAGGTGCTCAGGGATTCTAATAAGGCTAGAAGAGAAGTGGATCTACATTGGCGTGCCAGCAACTGTAAACATATCGTCAGCATCCACGATGTCTACGAAAACAGACATGCAGGAAATAAGTGTCTACTAGTCACTATGGAATGGTAAGAGAAATGTATTTTTATTAAGTTCATTGACTTTACTTTTGTACTAGGTTTGTTTTCTACTTTTGTATTTCAATGTAGCTCCGTCTGTTTATTCCTTTTAAATCATTTCAGTTTGTGCAGGAGATTCAGTCCATATTTCTTAGTACAAACCAATACTTGATCATTTGTTTTTTTTTAGCAAAGCAGATATTTTTGGTATAACTTTTTCCCCCCATTTCCTTTTGATGATAACTTCATTGAAAATCGATTCACGTGGACGAATCAGTGACGCTAAGAATAAGACAGTGTGGAATTGGAAATTTGTGATTAATTGTTTCTTGTTCGTTTGAATTTTCTTCTGCAGCAAAGGAAACATTGTTTTCTATAAACTATAATTTATAGGAAAAACTGAAAAATTAAAACTGATCTAAAATTAGAACTGATTCCAAGAAAAAGAGAGACATTTGAAAGAGAGCCAAGGAACCACAAAATCCCTAGAAATTATTTGTAAATATTGTGTTGAAGGGAAAGAACTGAGGAGAAAGAGTTGAATTGTTTTTTGTTTTGTTTTTTCAATTGAATTAAAAGAAATTCGGATTAGAAATAAAGATAAATAAACTATAAACGTCTTCTTTAAAATACAAATGCTTTAATTTACATTGAAAATTTGAAACACAGGATGTTTATTCTGAGTTGAATATTTGTATTTTCCAAACCAGATAAAGTTTCAGGGGAGGAGAAAACTGACCATTGCTGTTCTCTTGGAGACAAGTTTATGGAATTATTTATGTAAAAAATGATAATTCCTCGTTTCTCCATTAGTTAATATTTACTGAATAATAGTTATTATAAAAGTTTTTGTGGTTGGAAAAGAAGGACATTAAATAAAGACCCCTTCGTTTCTTAATCTTGGTTTTCTCTTTGTTAAAAACTTAATCAAATAAATTCGATTTTTTTTTTATCTCTGGCAACTTCTTGTATTTCTCGTAAAAACATAATTAAAACAAAATAATAAATTTTATTTTAGATATTAATAATGAGCATTTTCATTCCATCCTGTGTCTTGGGACTCTTTTTCTTCTGTTATTTCAATCGAAACATTTGTTTCTATCGAAGTAGAAACTCCTCATTTCTATTGTGTCTTTCCAGTGGATATATTTTACTCAAAATAAGTAAACAAAAACAACAGATAAACTTTACATACAATTATTTTCTTTTCTTTTTTATTATATAAGAAATACTCCAAGAAATCGATTGCAAAAAGAAAAATCTTTTTTTACTATAAACGAAGAACGTATTAATTTTAGGTTCATTTGATTCGTATTTCATTAAAACACATAAATCTATTAATTCTTGTTTATTCAATGATATTTCGTCGTCTTTTACAGAAGACTTCATCAGGTTAATAATTCGAGGACAAGAAAATACCTCTACAGAATTCGTTAATATTAAGTAAAAACTCTTTATTTGATGGGACCGCGCCCGATTCAGATAAACGAAATTTCGGATAATCCGGAATCTATTGTTTTAAGCCTGTACTGTACATGGCATTAATATTAATTACATTAATGTTATTAATAGTTACATTGTTACTGTTCCAGAATCGCTTGTGAACACTAATAAATATTGATTATAACGACGGAAAAATGTTTGTGTGTCGTTTTAAAGTATTCTTAAAATCATTTCAGAGTTTTTATTGTATTACCTTTTCAATGTGACAATGCATTAAAACCTAATACTTAATATGTGAGTTAAAATAATAATTCACTTAATTTAATAATTAACATCCGTATCAGAACAACACCAATAATGTATGTTACAATGAAATAATAACTCAATCTACTGACATTCGATAATTAACATCCGTAAGAGTAGAAATCATTAACATCAATAATGTCTTATAATAATCTTTATTTATTTTTGATATAAGTTTTAAAATATTCATATCCTATTTCACTAATCTTTAAAAATTTGTTCTTATTTTGCACTAAACATGATTCTACCATTAATCTACTTGTTTCATCTTCAATATGAAACGAAATATCTACTGTAGGATCTCCTAATTTACTACAATTCAATCTGATCTGTTTAATCTATTATTTTTATCAGATTTATCAGTTTTATAATATTGAGAGTCTTTGAGATCTAAAGACAGGTTCTGCAACTGAATTAATTTATAGAACAAAAACCATTGGTTATTATGGTAATTATATAGTGTGATTTGATTGGTTATGTAATTAAAAGTATAGATAATGATTGGACAAGAACATAACGAGCAATTAACTGCATTCAACGGAAAAGAATTTAAAAATAAACAGAACAACAGTAATTAGGAAATGGAAAAGGAATAAATAACTGTTAACGATTAAAATGAATAAAATACAGATAAATAATTTCTACAGACTAACTAAATAAATGATTTCTAAAAAATATTTACCTATAAACTGTTACAATATACTACACTACATATACAAGGTGGTTATAATTAAAGTTGGCCTATTTAGACCATGCTGCAACTGCAACCAATAGTCGGAATGTACACATACTATTCAAACGATGCGCTCAACGATTCTGCAAAAAAAAATTGTTACAAAATCGTCCGCTAGAGAGCGCTTTTTGCTACAACAATGAAAATAATTGTAGAAAAACATTAAACATGCAATGCTATAACAACAGAGTAACGTTTCGGTTTTTTATTGTAAAAGTGGTCCAAATATCATCATATTTGCATAGCAAATCTATATTCAAAGAGAAAACACTGATTAGCACAGACACCAGGAACGCAGCCGATATCTGGCTATAAATAATCGGTGTAAACTGAGAACGTGTTATTAGTAACAGCCGCGATGACGATGACTTTACAAGAACGTGCGTTGATGGTAAAGTTTTATTACGAAAGTCAGGTAATGCTATAGCTTCGATTCGTGAATTTCGTCGGACTAAAAAAGTACGCCGTGGACCGATGTCACCACAAGGTGTGAGAAAAATGATGAAAAAATTTGAAAAAAACCCGGCAGAGGACGAAAGTGCAACAGTGATCACATGATTGAAGAAGTTGCCACATCAATCGTTCAGCAGTCGTTGGAGAATGTTGCAGGTTCAGATAGTGCCCGAGCCGCATCATGACAATAAGATCTATCCTGGAGCACAGTTAGAAAGATCCTGAGAAACTTAATTCATTTTTCTTCATACAAGATCAGTCACAGACAAAAGAAACAAGATCCAGGCCACAAGGAGAAACGACTCACTTTTGCATTGACCTTTCTGGCGAGGATGGAAGTTGATACGTCGTGGCCATGGGACATCCTATGGAGTGACGAAGCACACTTATATTTGAATGGCACTGTGAACACCCAAAACTGCCGCGTGGGCCAAGGAAAATCCACACGTTTACCAGGAAATGAATCTGCATTCGCCCAAGCTTACAGTCTGGTGTGGGTTTACATCCAGCTTTATTCTGGGTCCTTATTTTCTTTTTTGAAGAAATTACTTCTAATGGTCCTCAGACATGTTCCGTGACGGCGGCCGGATATCGTGATATTCTCAGAACTTTGTGATACCCCAGCTGCAGGAAAGACAGTGTCTTGATTCAATCTCTTTTATGCAAGATTTGCATCTCCTCGTATTGGAAGGTTCGGGCAAACTTTATTGTATCAACACTTTACCAAAGATCGAATAATTAGTCGAATGTACCCTACTGCCTGGCCATACGTTCTCCTGACGTAACTCCATGCAATTTTTGGTTGTGGGGATACCTATAGGATGTGGTGTATCGTGGAGGAATTGCAACATTAGCAGAATTAAAAGACAGTATCACGCTACATGTGCGAACTATCACGGGCGATCACGTACAGTCAGCGGTTGAGCATACTGTTCGTCTGCAAATGACACATATTTGTCAGGGGGAACATATTGAGCAATATCACATGACTCGTTCAAACATCCGATACCGTTTGTGTGAAATAAATGTATTATTGAATATTCTGTTATCGTTTTCCGTAGTCATATTGTCGTATAGTATAGTTGTAAAATCGTCCCTCTAGCGGACGATTTTGTAACTATTTTTTTTTTTTTTTTTTTTTTTTGCAGAATCGTTGAGCGCATCCTTTGATTAGTATGTGTACAACTTTTGGTGTCTCTCCGACTATTGGTTGCAGCTGCAGGATGTTCTAAAGAGGCCAACTTTAATTACAATCTTAATTATAACTTTAATTATATATTGAAGTTAAAAGAAGTAGTTGGATGGTAGAAGAATGTCTTCTATAAAAGAAAACGAAATATCGTTGAATCAAGAAGAAATGATAGAATTCTATGTTTTACGGTGATTTCATTTGTTTGTTGAATGAAAATCATAAAAATGAAAAGAAAAAGCTAAATTAAAGCAGATTAACAGAAAATTACGAAGATTTTAATCTTTAAAAAAGTTAAAGCCATTGTTAAAAATGTGACTACGTCGCTATTTGAAATTGGACGATTGATTATTATTTATTTTTAATATAAATATTTTCTGTTTATTTGTCTATTGTTTTTAGAATTATATAAGTCTTAAAATGAATTAAAAGGTATGGATTTCAAATAGGGACAATGATTCAACGATAGTTGTTGGTATTAGGCTTCTCAGTTGAAATTGTTTAAACGTTTTTTGATAGACTGTTGTTGAATCAAGAGAGACAAGGAATAGTTTTATTATTTTGTTTTCCAACGGATAAAAAAAACAACACTATATTCTTATTCTCTATCTGAACAGATGAACCTTGTGATAAACTGTGATTACTAATATATTCATCACGAATATATTTATGCCATTCAAATTCTTCTTTCCATGATATATTTATACACATATATTATTTATTGTAAACTTTATACAGTAAAACCTTGTTAAGTCATCACCCGGATAAGTCGTCACTCCGTTTAAGTCGTCGTTTTCCTTTGGTCCCGACAAGGTCTCATACACAATAATGTAAAATAACCCTCTTTTACCCGTCACCAAATTTAATTCTACTCCGGATAACTCGTCACCCTCAAAAATGGCCAAAAGCATCTTTCTTCTCTATTTTGCATGCCATCATGTTGTCTTTTCAGCCCCGTCCCTTCACTTTAAGAAAGCCAAGCCTTTACGAGGAATTTTCGACCCCGCCTGTCACTTCATTCCTTTCCTACCCCTTCGGGTTCTTGGAATCTCGCTGCTAATCATTCAAAGCACACTTCTCGCTGCGACTCTGTCGCGTGTAGATATTTTTCTTGACCGCTCCTGAGTGTGACTTCATTTCATAGCGAGTAAGCCGCGCTATAAGGGCAATTTTTTCTTTTGCAATTTTGTGGTTCGATTATGTTTTTAATATGCCAGGGAAACGAAAACTTACATCATTATCTTTTAAAGAAAAAAAAGACTTAATTGCACTTTTTGAAAAATCAAATGTTTCGAAAACAGCTTTTGCCAAAGAACACCATATTCCCAGGACTACATTAAACGATATTCTATCATCGAAACAAGTAAATTGAAGTAGCTGACTCCAAAGACAAAAGAAAGAGAATGAGGAAATCAAAGTTTGATGAGATCGAGGAGGTTTTAGTTCGATGGCTAAAACATGCCAGATCGCAAAATGTGCTGATTTCTGCCGTGATTCTCAAAGAAAAAGCCATGGAAATTGCTAAGGAGTTGAACATTGAAGATTTCGGTGGCAGCAATGGTTGGCTGGAACGTTTCAAAGACAGACATTGCCTTTCTTTTAAAACGATTAAAATGTGGTAACTATAAAAAGTGTTTTTGTTTTTTTTTCCACTCATTCATTTGCATGAATTGATTTTTGAAAATCTTGTTTTTCTCACCGAATCCTATAGCAATTCATGAAAATACTGTAGTTCAGTATTTTTTGTTGTTGTTTTTTCAAAAATTCCCACTCCGCTTAAGTCGTCAAAAATGTTTGGTCCCTTGAGTGACGACTTAACGAGGTTTTATTGTATTAACAATTTGTGTGTTTCTACTGTATTCTATTGTAATATGTATTGAAAATTTCCTTCACGAATCAACCTTGGATTCTATTGGGCCCAATAACGAATGTTGTTTCTATTGAACATGGCGTTATTTGTAAATCGTGTTTCGTCTGTAAAAAATATGGAATGGATAATTGTTATTATTTGCGTGATTGTCCAACATCTAATTGCAAAATTGTAGACGTCTGTCATTTTCATACAAGTGTTGATTTAACTGTAGGAACGGTTTTCTTAAAATTCTCCCAATGGATTAGTGACTTGCACGATTTCTCTTGTTGATGTTGTAGGATTTAGTGTCGTGTAAACCATTTCCATGTCTTCAGAAATAGTAAAATATTCGCATGCATTATTCGGCTCTTCACGCAATTTGTTTCACTCTATGAATAGAATTTGGAGACGGATGATGTCGGTCAGGGTATCTTTCAACCTACAGAGCACAGGTAGCAGTTCGTCTACACTCATCAAATATTAACAGTAGATCGATTTGCTCATTTGGCGTAAAATCGTAACATTCCATTTTCACCACAACAATACTTCTGTCGACGTACACACACACATCTCACTCACTAACAATACGTAGACAATTATTACAATACAAGACAGTAGAAACACACATGCCGATGATTTCTCAATGCCATTCGACATCAATTATGTGTTTTTAAAATATTTCTCATACATAACACATTCATGTGCAAGTGATACATTGTTGAATTCCAAATTTCGAGTAAAATTTAAATACGTCTAAATATACAGGGTGTTCCATTTAAAATTGCAAAGTTGATGTCATTTCCGGATATTTCAAAAGGGAATAGTGTTTTCCGTATCCTTTTATGTATCATTACTGTGCCAAATTTCATTACACTACAAGGATACTTAAAAAAAAAAAATAGTACCACAAACTAAATTGTTACACTCGGTAAGGAAATATATAATCTTTTTTGACGATTTTTCCTAACTTCAAACCATTACACTCACGGTTTTTAGAACTTTGGCCGCAAACTTTATAGATCTTTTAGGTTTGACTACAAATAAGTAACAAAAAAGTCGAAATCTGTTCACGGGTTTTTAGGAGGCGGAGCTTAGAAGTGGGTTGTGACCTCAAAGTTGTAACATGGATAACTGCCGTACACTTTAAGCTTTTGAGCTAAAACTTTTATTGTAGCTAGATACCTTTAAGAACTCGGTTACAATAGTATTTCAACGAAATCCGATCGCCCGTTTGAAAATGGCGGCCGATAGAAATTTCCATTTTTTTGACATTTTTCCTAACTTCAAAACCTATCGTTATTTTTATAGTTTTTACCACAAACGTTTTAGAGCTTTTAGGACATTGGTTTAACTACAAATAAGTAACAAAAAAGTCGAAATCTGCTCACGGGATTTTAGGGGGCGGGGCTTAGAAGTCGCACGTGATAACAAAGTTGTAAACTGAGTTTGAAACATTTTTCACCTTCGGGAAATACATTCATCGCAGTGGCAGAGATATTTCGATTGATTTTAGATTCTACAACTGATTGGGGGAGAAGACCTGTTCTATTGACTAATTTTAATAAACTTCTGTTGTTGATAACGACTCCATTCACCGTTTGTGTGAACCAATGAACATTTTGGTAAAGCTTTCAATATTTACATGATAATGATAATAGAGTAGACGAGGTGAGGGGAAAAAGGCTGAAATATCAGTGGTGTGAAATTGACTTAATAAAACTTTTGGGGTGCAGCTCTTTGACGTATAAAATACCGTTCGATGAAATATGTTGGCTGAGTTTCATAATTACTTACCAGATATTGTTTACTGAGAGATTAACACGAACGTAAGTGTAATGTTGATGGTTAATAAATATAGTTAAGAATTGAAATGTTAATTTTTAATGCTAGATTTGATCTCTGGGATGAAAGACATTCCATTTCAACAGTTTTTCATAGTTCATTACGATATTAAATACGCTCAGTAAAAACAATGATCAAATAAGATTCTGAAAACATTTTGATATATATATATATATATATATATATATATATATATATATATATAT
>JAFIDM010003189.1:65714374-65746394 GCA_023159025.1 Thereuonema tuberculata | reverse complement strand
TATATATATATATATATATATATATATATATATATATATATATATATGTGTGTGTGTGTACTTTGTGATGATTCCTACGAACACAAATTAACAGTTTAAAAAAAATACTAAAGATATGAAAAATATTATTCCGTACATGTATTTCTTAATATTGAAATTAAATGTTTGTAACAACAAAAACGTGTATGTAATATTTGTTCATGTCTTGCGGCTCTCAAACATCTGAACTTTATTTTATGTAGTTCTTACGAAAAACAAGTTGATCCACTCCTGGTTTAGACCACCACGAATTGAAGCATTGTTTGAGATCACGTGTTCGGTAGATGTAACGCAGTCATCGTCAACACCTTCATTGAACAAAATGTTTTTGTTGATATGTAGTAGTTATCTGTCTTGTTTAAATGAATTCTTAATAACAATTTGATTCTGATTTAAATCGTTCACTTTCTCCATCGAATGGAACTGAAGGAGAAATAAATTCAAAAAAACAAACAAACACTCAAAAACCTCTGTTGATATTGAATTGGACGAACCGTTTTCAATGTGAAAATGAGTTCGGAGTCCATTAGTAATAGGTTTATTTGAACAAATAGAAATTAAATATGATATCCACAAAATGTCATTCTCTAAACTCCGTGCATTAAAATAATTTCATCTCCCTCAAAACCCTCCAAAATTCTTATAATTGCTTCATACAGTTAAGAAATTCAGCAAAAAAAAATAGGACACGGAATAGACTAGTAGCATCCAACATCCAAAAAGGGGAATTAAAGAGAAAGACACTTCAAAAATGATTCTTTTTAAATTATTTGATAACAAAAATGATTGATTAACATTCATGAATTCCTTAAATCCCACGGATGATTTTCGGGGAGCACAGTTTGAATACCACTGATGTAAACCATAATGAATTTGATACAGTGTTTATTAATTGCACGTTGGTGGCGGGAAAAAAGTGTTGAAGAATCCAAGGGAAGGTCTTTGTTTGAAATAAATACGAAAGCTTCCATTTTTTTTTTTTTTGCCATCCGTTATAACGAAGTTTGTTTGAATATTAATTTATAATAAATAAAGAATAAACGAATTAATTCATAACTGTGGTTTTTATATAAGAGCTATTGATTATTTCACTGGGAAATACAATTAACTTATTTAGAAATAGAATCAGGTCAGATTTTGACTTAGATTTTTTGGTTTCAACTCTTTGACCTGTTTAATTCTGTTGCCAAATCCCACTAGATACTCATCCGATGAATTTTCCGCTGTGGCGTGCATTCCACAGACAAAGATAGCCTCAGTGGTCACGTGATCAGCCTTGACTGAAGTTAATGACACAACTTTTATTCTATTGAGAATTAGAAAAAAAAAAAAAGGAGTAATTATAACGGAGCAATTAGTTGGAGATGTTATTAAAGCTGAAGGAAAAAAAAAGCTTATTCTTGCCTCACCATGAAATCGTTGATACTTTATTATTTATTTATTAAATGTAAGTTCCTGAAAACAGAACTGATCATTCTAAAATGATAAATTTGATTTAATTGAATGACTTTTATAATTATGAAGTTATGAAATACATCTATTGGAAGTCATAGATTTTGTTTTTGTAGTTTTCTTAAATAACTAAGGCTTTAGATTAAAGAGTAACAACAAGTAAAGTCTATTACATTTCCAAATTTTATACTTTGTTTATTTTAGAGGAAGTTTTGAAGTAATTTATAAAGTAAAATATGACAAAGAAAATACTTTAAACCTAAAAAATACACAGGTAGCATTAAGAGGTAATGTTAAATATTTCGAACAAAATCTCGTTGGGAAAATTAGTAGATTAAGATTATCACTTAAATTAATTTAAAAGATAGTTAGATATAATTTGACCATTATGTTGCTCTTAAGTGTTTACAAAACCAACAGAGTAACATTTCAAAATCAAGATAAAGGAAATATTAACTATACTGTCACATAAAAAGTAAAAATATTAATGTAATGTTATATTTTTTAGGTGGGTTATCAAAATAACACAGTAACATTTCTTTATTTCAAAATAAAGCTCAAGGAAGTACCAACATTTTTACATGAAAGGTTTTCTTCTTGCGTGATCATGAGATTGATAACTTCATCCAAGTCAAGTTGAGTTGTAATGTCTGACTCAATACAAAATACCGCTACATTTACAAGTCGATTTTGTCTTTGGATAGACCTTAAGTAGTTCTTCACCCTTAGTAGAACGGAGAAAGATTGTTCAGCTAAACATCTCGTAGCATGAGTGCAATTGTATATTTTCAATGCAAAGCGCACGTTACAATAGATGTCCTGTAGATTTTTTTTTAATTATTTTGTACAGACTTGGCAGAGTCCAAGGTTTTTCAACGTTTTTACCTTTCTTGTTAATAACTTCTTGTTTTACATTTGTTAGATAACCTTTCAGATGGACGCACTCATCGGCGAAGCTAGTCTTCGTATCCGTGTTGTATACTTCACACAATTCTTTAGCGGAATTGAATATACGGTTTGGTTTGAGCTTACCTACAACTTACATACAAAAAGGTTACCTACAGATATTCTTTTTTCCATATCTTCTTTAAGTGTGTCAACAACATTGATAAAACTTGATGTTAACCTTTTTTCCTCTGAGATGAGGTTTCTGCTACTCCCTATAGCTTCATTTTCAGAGCTTTGTAGTCTTTTCAGAGTCTTCTGTTTCATCAAAAAAACCTTTTTTCTTCTTCTGTCTCTAAGGCATTGTTTTGAGTTCTGATGATGCCCCGCTTCAGCCCTGAGTTCCCGTAATTGTTTTTTCTTGCTTGAGATATGCACAGTTCAAAAGATTTCTTTATTTCTTCCAGCTAAGCCCTCAACGATTCGAAGAGTTCCATTGTAGTAGAGACTTCCATGTCCCCTTTCTTTAGTTTTTTTCATTGTTTTTCCTAAATGCAGTGTCATATTTGATGAGTTCTTTCAGCAGATCTCTTGCTCTGTTTCGCTCTAGGCATTTCTGATCTTCATTCTCAGTGCTTCAGTGCGTTGAGTGCTTTTCAGTCTAAGTTCAGGCTCCTGCAGCTTCTTCCCAAGCACTCCGTCCAGTTTGACACAGACATTTTCACATCAAACTCTCAGGATTAAAAAATGAAAAAAGAAAATTTCACCTTTCCATTGAACTTGAGAAAAAGTTATATAAGCTCTGGGGAACGTCAAAAAATCTAGAAGGACAACAAATAGCTGCTTGAGATCCACTTAACTTTGCTGAATGAGCAACGCAAGGGATGAAAAAAAACAAATGGATTTATATTTTTCACTCTTGATTGCAGGCCAGAATATTTTCCTGGCATTTTAGATCCATTGTCATATGTCTTTCCTGTACAGTCTTCAATATTTAAGCCTTTCCTTTTTACAGTCTCTAACACAGCTTTGGCAAGGCTTTCATCTGTGTGCCCTGGAATTTTGATGAAACATAAAAATCTTTCTTCTGGATCTCCTTTTTCTTTTAAGAGCGAACACTGTTGATTGCTGTGTGGGATATCTGGGGATGAATCGACAATTATGGAATAATATTTTGACGACACCTTTAACATTCTTCGAGATAACTCCCATAACCTTTATGAGCTCTTCATATATTGTTGAGGTAAGATATAAAATCATACCACTTTCTGGATTCTCATATCGTGAAATGTGTCCAGAAAGAAAGGGGCTATTAGCTCTAAGCACATCATGGAATTCCATTGTGTTCAAAAGTCAAATACCTTGTTATCTCCTCTAAATGACAATCCTTGTGACCGTTATATCGAATACGAGGTATTTATTCTTGTTGATTCAGGATGTTTATATGATTCAAGTTTCTTGTTTTTCCTAATTTTGTTTTGCCCAAAATTAAAACTTTATCCGTGAGTCTTTTAGGGCTTAACTCTTAATACACTGGAAGGCTAATTCTTCCTTGTCCCATCAACTGTGACGTTTCTAGTAATTCCTATTAAGTCTTGGGTGGTAGGAATTTCATTGAGCCTCGTAATGAATCCGTTGTGAAACCGGTGCTCTTCTTTTTCTTGTTTGACTATTTTTCCGATGCTCTTTTCATCCAATGCCTATTTTTACTGAAGGAACGTGGATTATTTCATTGATTTTCTAGAGTAGTTGTTATTTGGATGTTTAAGAAAACTAACAAGATGACGGTTTTATCTGAAGAAAGAAAACTAAAAGAACAATCGAAGAAAACCCAAATTCCCTACATGGAGGTCGTTTAAGAATTAGTTTTTGGTTAACTACTTGTGGGTTTCATTTTATTATTGAAGTTCCCTGTAAACCATTTTATTCAAGAATATTGGCTTCATAATGACAAACGCTTAGGCTAAGAACGCACTTGCATATATTTCCACGAAGTCGTAAAATCTTCCCCTCTTGAAGTCTCCCCTCCGCAGAGAAGGGTTCATTAAATGACCCTCAATTCGCCCGAGGTCTGTCACCAACGCGTACATATACCGCGAAATCTATATTTTTTTCTACTGCTACGAGGGGTCATGACAGTAGGAACAATTATTACATTCCTTGAGGGCAGCAATAAAAGGGGAAGAAGGGAAGAGGGGAGAGGGCAAGATATTACTTTACGACTTCGTGGATATGCAAGTGCGTTCTTAGCCTTAAGCTGATATTTTCTGGACCACATTAAAAAAAACCCCATCTATATTCATAGAAACAAAACGTGATTTCCACGGCAGGTGTTTAGGCAAGGGTTTGTTTTATTTTGTTGTCAGCTTAATTCACTTAAACTTGAAGGGAGGAGACACTAAAATAATCGAGGTTCCAAAGCAATAAAAACGCACAACAGATAAAATCACTTTGAGCTACTTTTGGATTATTTGACAGCGACAGTGTTCCTGATTATTGACATTGTATTGACATGGGTCAGAGAAGAAGAAAAGTTTTCTTGTTCACATTTACATTCTATTGAACGTATCAAATTCTTCAATAATCCTCTTCCTTTTCATCTCAAGATTGATAGATAAAAATAAAGACTCATCACTGAAATACTGATTTATTTAAATAATGAAAAACAGCAAAATTTCGAGAAGTGTACATCTTCTCTTTATCAAGCCAGAATACAATGATTAGAATAAAATTAACAAACAAAAAACGGGAATATGAACATAACAGAGTTTAAAAGCATGAAATGTCAATAAATAATTGTTTTTTACAAACAAAAGGTAACACAAACACATACCAATAGTTATAATAAAAAATAACATCAATTTCTAATTATTAAGATTGAAAACAATATTTTACGTGCACTGAATTTCATTGGTATCATTAATTAAGCCGTACACCTGATTACACTGGATAATAACTTTTATACAAAAATTTTATAAGATACAATTAGGACCAGTTCCACAGTGGAGAGACGGCGACTTGATAATATCGTCTCCCGACAGTGGAACTTTATAAATTTTATGTAGGGTCTATTATAAAATTTTAGATTTGATAAAAACTTTTATACAAATCAAGTGTACGGCTTAATTAATGATATCAATTCTAATTATTAAATTTCCAATGATTCTAATACGTGACATTGTTAATAAATTAATGCAACAAAAGTGACTATTATTATGTTAATTTAAGAATTTATAAATATTGATAACAAAAAAATAGCTACTTTTGATACATTAATTTATTAACAACAATTTGTATTATAATAATTGGAAATTTAATAATTAGAAATTGATGTTATTTTTTGTTATAACTATTGGTATGTGTTAGCTTTCCTTTGTAAAAAAAAACAATTATTTATTGACATTTCATGCTTTTAAACTCTGTTATGTTCATATTCCCGTTTTTTGTTTAATTTTATTCTAATCATTGTATTGTGGTTTGATAAAGAGAAGATGTTCCCTTCTCGAAAATTTGCTGTTTTTCAGTATTTAAATAAATCTTTTCAAATATTTGAGTGATGAGTCTTTATTATATTGAATGTTATTATATTGACACGTGAGAAACCCAATCAGTGTCTTTGAGAGTCAACCCCCCCCCCCCTGTGGTATTTGACTGCTGATAGGAAGTAGTTTTGCCTTCTTTGTATTGATGAAAGATAAGTAATAGATAGTAGTATTATTTGTATTTTATTAGGCTGTAATTGAAGGAGATCATAAGAAGACGAGCAAAGGTATTCATTCGAGAAACTTCAATTGGAAAAAAAAAAATAAAAAAGCTAAGATTTTAGATTTTTTGGAAAGAAATAGATTTTTTAGATCAAAGAGTTTGTAATTCGATTTATGTAATGTTATTAGCGCTTGATTCTTAGTTGGTTGATGTGACGCTATGCGTTTCTGCAGCTGAGTTTACAACGCTCCGGTTTGAAGGGATGATAACACACTTTTCAATGAGAGGTGTCCCACTTGTGCGGTTTTGCCGCATCGTGCCTTGAGGGATGAAAACACATGGAATTGAGTGCGCGGGAGTCAGACTATGTGGTTTAACCTCAGCTTTTTCTAGTTTTTCGATTATTTTCATGTTCATTTCTTTCCCCCACTCCGTCTTATTTGACGTAAAAGAAATGGTTTGATAAGGATAGATTTATTGCGTGGATGCATTCCTGAGCACTGTGGGAAAAGAGATCGGGGACAGAAATCATCTACGAAAATTGGCTGGAGTTGGAACTAGCAGAGAGAGATTAGAAAAAAAACTTGTCATTTTACTTATCTTTATGTTCATTTGTAAACATACATATAATATATAATTCATCAATTTTTAACAAGTTTCAGAAATTAAATAGGAGAATGTTGTACATTAGAAACTTAGTTATCACATAAAATCTAGGAATCCAGCACAAATAATCTTTTATTTCGAGAACATCCCACTACAAACAACTCTCCAGGTCGCCTACGGTACTTGAGGAAAACTAGCAAGTTCATGTCTCGCTGTCCGTTTTGACGGGATAGATGCATCCCTCATAGCCACAGCGCAGCGGCAGAAACGCAGTTTTTTTTTAATCAACTAATGATGGAAGTTGAAATATTGCACTTTGAATATGTTCGTCTGAATATATTACTGTGGAAACTTAAGAATCATTAGTGAATGATGGAAATTGAAAAGAAAACAAAAACCTTTTCTAATTAATACCAGTTATAGAAATAAGTTATAGCCCACACAGTCTAATACCTTGGTTACACAGTATTAGCTCATATTTTTGTCTCCTTGCGGCTAATCGGGGTCGAGGAAATCCCTACCCAAGGTCATTCACAACTCTGTGAAAAGAGACCCTAGTTCTGACAAATCGATTTGGCCACAAACTTCGAGGTTTCAACATGGAGTCCATCGTCCACTTCGCCTCAGAGAAAGAAAAATGCAGAAACATTGATTTTAATCGAAATTTGCAGAGACAATACAAAAGACTTGAAGATGAATAAAACGAATTGACACATTTACGTAAAACAAAATTAAAGACATTTCATAAAATGGGAAAAAACAGCGACGAAATTAAAAACAAGATCAGCAATCTTAAAATAAATCGAATTCAAACTGATTCAATATTAGAATATCGAAATTAAAACTATTTAATATAACTGAAGGTGGGATTAATTAATCCTAATAAATTAGCAGAACAAACTGATAACACTGTATAACTTTATTTGTATAAAAAGATGAAAACTTATAAATCAATTCTTTTAATCACTTAAGAATAGTTCATTTAATATCAAAGTACTTGATTAGTCCACAGGACCTAATATAGTCCGATGTCTCGCACTCAACACACCAAAATGGAACTGTTCTATTATCACTGATAATCACTTTAAACAACTTTCACTTTACGGGATTTTTCCGTAATGTCGGTTACTATTTAAAATGACGCATTAAAATAAATTGAAGTAACTTACTTCAATAACTTCTCTATATGTACTCCTTGCACATCCTGCTGAATTGGTTGAGAGGGTTAACTTGTCCCTTTCACTGCAGTTGAATTCTTCTTTCCGCTGATTAAAATTCCTACCTTTGAATTCAATTAATAGGTTGCCTGGATTCTTCCTTTTATCAGAGCGCAGATAATTTATTCCTTTTCTCGGATCCATGTAGATTATTTGTCACCACTGGTACTTTGAAATGTCGTCTTCGAAAACCTTTGGGCTTGCTTTTCTTCTCTGGATTTATTCCAATAAACTTATTGAAGAATGCCTCATCCACTCTATTTAACATCAGGGTAGGCACTTTCGGGAATTAAGATTTTCTTTGGAAACGCTTAGTGTTCTTCAGTTTGACTTCTTAAACTTCAATCTTTTTCCACAGTTAGTCCAACAAAATTGCGCTTGCCTTTGTTGTTCTGCCTCTTCTGTATTTCCCCTTCGATAGCCGTTTTCACAGGTTTTTCTTGAATTGACCAGTCTTCTATCCTTTGGCTCCTTCTTCGAGAAAATGGATGTGGCCGGCTGGCAACACATAGAGAGTGGCTTTGTCGCCTGCCAACTGACTTGAGTTGGGTTCGACCTTCTCTTTTATCATGAAAGGCTGCTACACACGATCAAGTATACATGACAAGTATGCAGTTTTATCACGCATGTCATGCATACTTGATCGTGTGTAGCGGAAATTTCGTACTTGATGGAGCTCAAGTATGCAGTATGAAGATTCCAACAACAAAATAGATTACCTCGCGAAACAGCATTTCAAAGTAGCTTAAATTAAATTACAATATTATGAAATTAGAAATGTTGATCCGTTCAGTCTTGTAGTGAAACTTTCTATTATTTATCTTCCCATTGTTTTGTTTTTTTATGCCAATTCGTAAAATGGGCTGATATTTCACTGCTGGATTTACTTTGAGTCACTGGAATGGTTTCAACCACATCTGAATGAAATATCAGAAAGAAAATGTCTCTTAATAGTAAGTCTGAAATTTATAAAACAACGAATTGCAACATTCTTAAGTAAAATACGAAACGGACATTAAAATAGAAATCAACTAAAATTGAATGACATCAATTCTTAAATAGGAAATTGGAAGTAAATCGGATTCAAAAGTTGGATAATTTATGAATATCAAAATCAAAAGTACCGTATTGGCTCGAATATAGCGCGAGGTTTTTTTCCAAAAATAATCTCAAAAACAACACACGCGTTATAGAACACCTGTAATACAACTCCCACGCCGCGCTCTAATCATCATAATTTACGATTATTGTAATTTTTACTATACAACTAACTTCATTCTGCGTTCCTGAGGATTTCCGTTAGAATAATATCCCAAAAATCCTCTGCGTGCCGCTAGGTGAAAGAACAAATAATACTCTACACATAAATGAAATTTTAAATTACCGGTATTCATTCATTGTAGTGTAAATAAAAATTGCTTGTAGCCTACATTTTAATTTTCTTTTGATTTTTTGATTTTTCTTGAAATGATTTCGAAAAATTGGGGGTCGTGTTATATTCGGGCCAATACGGTAAGTTAATGTCTGTAATCTTAATTTTGAGAGGAAATAGTATATTATTCTTTGAGCTATGTAAGGTCATAGTGTTCTCAGGAGGCCCTTAAACAGAGGTTACAAACATGAATTAGTGCTAATAACATTTTAATTCCCAAACATGAAGTTTGATGTTGATAAGTGCCGCTTTTATTTCGGTTAGTTAGATCTGTAGAATGCGAAATCTAATGAGATCTAGATAATAATCATCGTAAACAGGAAGGCTTCTGATCGCGCTCACAAGAGTCTCACATCATTCAAAAAATAGGTCTACATTTTGTTCTGAGTGACAAGAAAGTGAGTTTGGAATTGAATGAAGCAATGGAGGAAATGTTCTGTATTTTTCCTTAAATTTACAGTTGATTTTTCTAAGTAATAAAATGCCGATGGCGAAACTTATCTCCTATGTTTTACATAAATCGAACTACAGTAAAACCTCGTTAAGTCGTCACTCAAGGGACCGAACATTTTTGACGACTTAAGCGGAGTAAGCATTTTTGAAAAAAGACAAAAAAACACTGAAATACAATATTTTTATGAATTGCTGTAGGATTCGGTGAGAAAAACAAGATTTTCAGAAATCAATACATGCAAATGAATGAGTGGAAAAAAAACAAAAAAAACCCCACATTTTATACTTACCACATTTTATTTTCTTTTACTGGCATTAAAATAATCCAACAGTGTTGATTGATGAAGGTGCTGATTACTGGAAATAACTTTCTTTTCTAATATACTTAAGGCTTCATAGTTAATCGTATCTAAAAACCGAAACTTCTAGCTTTTCGTTCCTATCCAAGGCTTTTATCATGTCCTTTACAAGCATTTTTTTTGTACTTTCCTTTAAAGTCAAGAATTAGCCCTTGATCTAAAGACTGGAGAAGTGCAGTTGCATTTGGAGGAAGAAAAACAATTTCGATCGCTTTTAAATTTTCGGAGCTTATTCGCTATGAAATGAAATCACACTCAGTAGCGGTCAAGAAAAACTTCTACTCTTGACAAGAGTCGCAGCGAGAAGTGTGTAATTTCCCAAGTGAATTTCCCACGTGAAAATTCCCCGTAAAGGCTAGGCTTTCTTAGAGTCAAGGGGCGGGGCTGAAAAGACAGCAGGCAAAATTGAGAATAAAGATGCTTTTCGCCATTTTTGAGGGTGACGAGTTATCCGGAGTAGAATTAAATTTGGTGACGAGTAAAAGAGGGTTATTTTACACTATTGTCTATGAGACCTTGTCGGGACCAAAGGAAAACGACGACTTAAGCGGAGTGACGACTTAACGAGGTTTTACTGTATATAAAAAGACAAGACCTGACTCACTCACGGACTGACCGATCAACGCCCAGCCCAAACCGTTGGACCTAGAAAGCTGCAATTTGGCACAGAGATTCCCTTTATGATTTAGACAAGGAGTAAGGCCGGCTTTGTCGAAATTCCCACGGGTTCGGGAATAATTGTCGTTTTTAAAGTTTTCTTATTTCTGTAATTAGTTCCGTAACTATAATTAGTAGAGACTTCAAATTTGGCATGTAAGTAGGTAATTATAATCACTAAAACCCTTTTTCAGGATTTTTCGAAATTCCCACGGGATAGGATAAAAAACCTTGCTTTAAGTTATAAAGCTGAAAGTTTGCTTCCGGTACTATTGTTAGGTTGTAGGATTTATTATCGTGACAATGGGAACTATACAAATAGTGTTGTGCAACAATTGCAACTGAAATATTGTTGTGCATAATAGCGACGGGGTTTTCGGGTTAGATATAGATTTGTAAGATCAGATGATTTTTTACGAACTAGGAAAGGGTTGAAGTGATAGGGTTACAAAATTCGAATAACCTGGAACTAGGGGTGTACACTAGGAGGACGGTGAGTGGATGGGCAAACATGGTTCAAAGATACTTCTACAAGGTTTTCGGGATAGATATAGATTTGTAATGAGATCAGGCCCCCCACATCAAATTCCGGGCCCAGGTACCAAATACAATACCAGGCCTTCCCCGCTCCCCCCATGTTATGAACAAAATCATAAATTCATAAAAAAAGGATAACCAAAAAAAAAAGAAATCTCCAAATCGACAACGAAAAATAAAAAAAAAAAAAATCTCAGCCCGGGCCTCTTTGACGGCCGGGCCCCGGTGCTGAGAGACCAACTGACCCCACCTTGTGGGGGCCCTGAATGAGATCATACCTTTTGAGTTGTTGTTTTTTGTTGTTTTTGTACCAACCGGTTAAATTCCAAGTGATCTCGCAATTGCAATTTCTTTATCATCCATATTAGGACATTTGTTTTTTGTAACCCGAGTGAAGAACGGGTCGTTTTGCTAGTTTATAATAAGAATAATTCCACAGTCTGCATTATTTAAAGATTTAGAAGGGAAATTAAACGTTGTTTCTATGCAAATTATGTAACCAGAATCTGTTTAAAAGTATTTTTTTTCTTTATTTCCTGTAAGATCAATAACTCTTTGACTCATTGTTTTTCAAAAGATGCCAAGTTCTTTGTTTATAAATAGATTCCGAATGCTTTGAAATGCATTGTTTTGATTCGAATGTGTAATTGATTGTTGCTCTTCTCTTTGATCGACAAGGATTCGTTTGGAAACGACTTCAAATAGAAAAGTGGTTTCTAATCCTCGAATATGTCTTTCAAGGTGATCCTGACTGATGTGATGAACCTCAATTTCCGATTGAAAATCGGGATTAAAAAAAAACACCTCAGTATCGACTCGATTTGAATAAATTGGAATATTCCAACTCAAAGAACGAGGGTTCCTTTGATGGTCAGAGAAAATCCAAATCCTCCACCTTCGCAAATTATCTTCCAAAATGGTTTTTCTTTTAATCATTTATTTAGTGAAGAAGTAAGAAAATAAAGGTTTGTATTTGAACAGCCTTTTAATAAATAAAAAAATAAACAACGATATTTGAGAAAATCCACAGAAAGAAGCCTTCGTCTAAAATTCGAATCCTTCTGCTTCCATTTGATTTTGAAAAATGTTTGATATTAGGTCAATAATTATGATAATGTATAAAAAAATAACTATTATTTGAAGTATTCTTTGCATTTGAATGATGTGACCTACTTAGACACACATCGATCAGGGGTCTCACCTGTTCTTCTCCGTTGATTCTATTTTGGAAGGAATAAAAAACAAATGATAGATTCATAAGAAATCCCTGAATTGAATGGAAAGAACAAATAAAACACGATTAAAGAACTTCGATTTTGTTTTGGCTGAATTGAGTTACAGAAATTGAATCAACCGTTGCTTTAAAAATAATCACTATAATTCTCTAAATATTGTATTAACAACAAAATCAAAATAAAGATTTATAATTGGTAGTTTGTTTAATATTTAGTTTCCGTAAAATTATTATTATTATTATTATTTAAATCAAGTAATAAAATGCAGGTATATCTAATTATATTCTTTATATTGAGTGTCTGTTAAATATCAAATTACAAAATAAATAAATTTAATTATTTCTTTTCGATTAATCTGAATATTGTAAAACCTTTATCAGAGATTATAAATATGGAAATCGAACCTTCCAAATTGTTTTGATGATAATTTAATAAAATTGATAAACAACGATTTAACCTAATCATTTATTCTCTTCCTGTTCTAATGTGTCTGACAACTTATTAAATAAAATAATTTCTTAAATTAAAATCGTATTCTACATCATTACAAGTTAAGAAATGGATTCTATTGAAACCATGCATTTTGAAGACCATCTTTCGAAAAACATTATTAGTAAAGTTTTTACGAGTTTCTCTTCTGATTTTCAAAAATCAATAAATGGAAATGAAAATTGACCTAACAACTAAAAAAGAAAAGAAAACAACTTAATAACTTATACCAGTTTATGAATAATATATGCTGCAAAGGATAAAATAGGAATTCAAAGCACAATTAATACTGTATTATTTGGTTCGAAATAATTTATTCAAATGGAAATAAGCTCAGGAAAGAAAAAAAAAAACCCCGATGTTTTTTGAAGTGTGGATTTTTGTGAAAATCCTTGAAACTGAAGGAGAAACTAAACAGATGGATTTTACATTAATAGGAGTTATTCATGAAATGATTAAAGAATTGGATTTTATTTCCATATACTTTTATTTCTTGATTTGGTCAAAAATCGGAACAAAGCAAGAATAAATTCTTCACTGTTTGTTGTAAAACCAAAAGTTCTTTTAAGTGTATTTTAGATCGATGAACATTGTTTGTCTATCATCAGTTTTATCTTTTAAAGTCCTCCACAATTTAGTTACAAGATGAAAGAATAAGAAAGATATCGGGGAATAGTCTTATTACAAAGGACAAGTGGCTTCCATGAAGGAAACACTTATGTTCATGTGATAGCAATTACTCAAAATAAAAGTAAAACAGTAATAAATTGATGTGTAAAATTAAGATAATATTTGAATTTCCAAAAATTTCCACTGTGCATATTTAAAAGTGACTTTTTAAGAATTTTTATCTCTCAAACTAAGACACCTATTCCATTTTCGTTGAAATTTTTGGAAAGAGCATGCTCACATTTGCCAGGAAAACAAATTTCAACCTTATAGCTGATTCCTGTGAAAACGTATTGAATTTCAAAATGGCCACTTTCTTCCATGACACATTTTGTTAATGCAAAACCTTGCAATGCAGTGCTTGAACTACAATGTTTTTACTCATAAACTAATAAGCATCTAAGTCTTAAAATTTCGTGTGTTTTCCTATGAAGTATCAAGGTGTCTGCAAACAAAAATATCAATCAAATGAGAAATAGTCACCTGCCAAGCCTCTTATCAGTTGACATGGAATTTAAATGTAAGAAATGGTAACGTCTTTTAAACAGAAGTTTTAGTCAAAAGAGCTTTTTGTTTTGTTTCAGGAATAAAAAAAAAGCCTTAAAGAAATTTGTTATTTTTGTCTTTGCAGTATGGAAGGTGGAGAATTATTCCAAAGAATTCAGGAGAGAGCAGAAGGAGCTTTTACAGAACGAGGTAAGATTGAAATCACTAAAATCCTAGTGGTTCCTTACGATTTTCACATACCCTTGCATTTAAATTTTAAATTTCTAACCCAGTTTAACTTCTTCTTTTTGACATTATATGGCACTCGGGGAATTAAAAGAGGAAATGAAATGATTTTAATCACAAATTCTAGGAAATGCTTGTAAATGTTTATTTTGCATATACAAAACAAAGATTTATCTTCCAAGTAACAATAATATTTATTTAACAAATACATCTAAATTTGTTAACTAATATTATAAATTAAAAATTGTCCTCATTAAAATGGATTGTCAATAAATTTACTCATATTAATTTAAAATAGATATTTTTTTTTTTTTTTTATGATCAGATTTGTAGAATAACCTTTATTAACTGTTAGTAAAAATTTAGAAGAATTATGTTGTGCCTTTTTTTTTACAAAAGTTGATCTGAACTCCCACGTTGATTGTTAACTACATGTATAGATGGCGCTAGTAGTATTAGACATGCTGTTTACCTGGCACTGTGTTGGGTGTGTAGACACACTCCGTTGCTGCCTGTGCTTGTAAGGGAAACTTCTATTGTGTGCAGCATTTCAGTAGATGCCTTGAACTGTCATAAACAGTTACTTGCACCAAGCTGTTGTTGTTTTTCCCTCCCTGTTTGAGGGTGATATATCAGAGCCTTGAAAAACACTAGATTCTCTAAATTTGTGCATTATTGATTTTATTTTGATTTTTTTTTTTACAATTCAGAATTTGAAAAAATAGAAGTTTATTGATCATATGTCTAATTTGATTTTGTATAAATTTTTTTCTGAGAATTTACATTGATTTTTATTAATAAATAAAAAATGCATTCTTTATTCTATCCTAGCGGTTGTGATGCCGTCGCACTTGTTGGAAGAGTTAATCAAAGCAAAATTATAACATCATAAGGCAACTAGTTTTGGGCAAAAAATTTATATGCCCTTCGTCAAGCCAGGTTGGATTTAATTTAAAAAATGCTTCCTGTAACTGACTGTCAGTCATTTTTTAAAATTAAATCCAACCTGGCTTGACGAAGGGCATATAAATTTTTTGCCCGAAACTAGTTGCCTTATGATGTTATAATTTTGCTTTGATTAACTCTTCCAACAAGTGCGACGGCATCACAACCGCTATTTTAACAAGCGCACGTTAAACCTTTAATTAATTTATTCTATCCTATTTGCATTTTACTTTGATTTGCTTCTATATCATTGACGAAACCATAGAAAAACCTACTCAAAAAATCTAGTATTGAGGAGACACTTAAGCAGCAGTTGAATCAGGGGAGCCATGATAGGAGGTTGAAATGTAACTGACTTCTTATTTTACCACATATTATTATACAAGCGAATTGACCACTTAGGATCACGCTACAACTTCATTTCCTTTCCCTGTGCGAAGCTTTCTCTGTCTCCAATACTCCTTCAGGCGTTCACTGGCCTGCTTCCGTTGATCTTTAGTCCAGGCTCTTCCGGTCTTCATGACTCGTCCTGCGACTTGAAACACTTCCAAATTTTTCACTGTGTTTCTAAATGTATTTATGTCTAACATTTCGACCTTTGAGATGTTTAATATTTCCATATCCCTCTTTACTTCTTTAATCCATGCTGTAGTGATCTTCTTTCTCCATTATAAAAACATAAAATAATCTATTGGTCAATGAGGATCCTTCCAATGGTGACAGTCTACTTGGTAATCAAAACAACAAGGAAATTCCTTTCATAAATTTTCACAGCTACAAAATAAAGCAAAACTAAAGAGAGAAAATCTCCTTTCGTCCTCTGTCCTTTCCATGTAGAGCTTTTAAGTGGGATTAAATTCTAGAAAAGTAATTGGGATCTGTTAATTGTTTTATCATTTGCTTTATTTTTCAGAGGCTGCAGAAATAATGAGAGACATTTGTAAAGCAGTGGCTCATCTTCATGCCATGAACATTGCTCACCGAGATCTCAAGGTAATCCCCTTTTTTCCTATTTTTATAAAAGAGAGGAAATATCATTTTAATGAAGAAAATAATCTGTTTCAATTGAATAGAATCTGAATCTTTATTTGAATGTTTCATTTAAGAAAAAATGTAATGAAAAAGAAAAAATAGTTTAAAAAGAAAATCAGTCAAAATCAGGAGAAGAGAAGAGCTTTTGTAAAAACAAAAAGAAAGTTATCGTCAGTAGTTTCATTATTTCTTCATTGATTTTGTTTGCAAAAAGACAATCAAAAAAAATTTCTGTATCAACACAAAAATATTACATTTTATTCACATGATTAAATAAAGAAAAAAAGTTAAAACATTTGTGATGTGTTTTGCTACAATAAGTTTTCATTACAATGAATAATTTAGTCTGTAGTCAACACATACTGAGGGTGTTTGTCTATTTGTTATACTATCTGTCCCTGTGGACAAAATTCTATGGTCCATTGATAGGCATTTTCTAGGTGTCTTCTGTTCTAAAGTTTTCTAAACACAACAGACAATTATGGGTGGGCAAGTAGTGGTTTTTTTGATTCAAGTCGAGTAGTTGAGCCAACTACTCGAGTGTCGAGTCAAGCAGCATGGGTTATAAGTAGAAGACTTAGTTTCCAATAGTTTTTATTATAAAATTTAAAACAAACAATGTTGCTTATCTCTAAGATATTGGTTTACAATTATATAGGCCTAGAAATGTATAAACTCAAAATTATAAAATTTTGACATTATCTTTTTCTTTACTTTTAATGTTAAAATGTGTAAATAAATTGATGAATTTACCTGAAAAGACCGTACTTCAAGATACAAATATAGTAAAAAAAGGGTCAAGTGTAAATAAAATAGTGTCGGGTAAGTATTAAGCAGGCCTAATATAATTCTAATATTACATTTAGAATTAATTAAGTAAGTAAAGTACCCAAATAAACTACAATTGCAACATGTAAATTATAACACAATAAAAATGGAATTGAACTTTGAAGTTTTCCTTCATAAGAGACGCTAGCGATCCTGGTAGCTGGCTGTTACACTAACTCAGTCTGGCAAGTACAGCGCGAAGTATTCAAAAGGAATCAGCTGATACTATGACCACTTGGAGCACTGTTTGGTTGATCGATTTCGTATTTCTGGGGAACACTAACTGGAATGGATTAAAGTTTGGACTTTGGCTGTGGCAATGTGAATGCGTGATCGAAACAAAAGTGTATCTTATTTAGTACCGATGCACACCCACTTCGGTAATATCGTAATCTTTTAGCGTTACATGGAAGGATATCAAACTCATTGTTGAATATGCTGGAATTTTTGTAATATTAAGAATCGGGACATACAGTAAAACCTCGTTATTGCGCTCCCTCTTATAGCACTATCCCGTTCTTTACGCTCCTTTCCTACGGTCCCTGGAATTTTCTATATAACTCTTTATACTTTTACCCTCTTATAACGCTTCAAATCCCGCTTGTAGCGCTTTTTTTATATCGGAAATTTTGTATCGAAAAGAAATGTAACACAGTAAAGATTCTTTTCTTTCCCTGGTAGGAGGGAATCTTTGAACTCTTTAAAAGTGCGGGTCTGTGATACAGTAAGTTAGTGCAAAATGTCGAAGCGGAAATCCCTTTCTATAAGTGAAAAATTGCAAATTCTCCGTAAGTACGACGAGAATTGTACACTAAGTCAGAAGGATTTCTCAGAATCTCTAGGAATTCCCTCATCCAGTCTGAGAACAATAATAAAAAATAAGAATGGAATTACCAATGCAGCGAAGGGTGGTTGCAAACGTAAAAAAAAGTAAAGTGTGGAAAATATGAAGATGCCGAGGAAATTCTAATTGAATGGATTCATCAGTCTCGTGATGCATCAATGCCATTAAATGGCCCAATCATTCAAGAAAAGGCGCGTGAAATAGCAGGCAGTGCAATAAATCTGCTCCGTAAATATATTAGTGTTGCTCCTAGTGGTGTATCAATTGATGATTATAGTTACTTGAACCGCATTGAAAATGTCATAATTCATAACAGTAGCACACACACATGGCAAACCACAATCTCAGATTTTTTTATTAGGAAAACAGCTCACATTTGCACTATATCTATTGCAGAATCAAGTATCTTTACTGTAAAATGGTGTCTAAATGTTTCCCCATCTCATAAATCATTTCCCGCTTATTACACTTGTAAGTCATGGTCCCTTGACGAGCGTAATAACGGGGTTTTACTGTATTTATTTTTGGCAACGTTAAGAGGAACTTTTTTTTTACTGATACGATAAAGATTACTATGCGTCGTCTGCGATGCTGTCTCTGTCCCCTCTGCACCGACCACAGTGTTCGGAAACAAAATAGATGACTGTTGAAATAATTATTCTACTTACTGTATGCTTATATGACTTAAATCAGTATTCATTTAAAGGAATGGGGATTAAATAAAACAACACACACTCAAGTATGTTTTTAATATGTCAAATCATTTTTTGTAAAATAATAGCGATCTGCATTTTCAACACTTTTTTTAATTACTCGACTCGCATTTTAAAAATACTAGACGGATACTCGAAAACTCGAGTACTTGCCCACCCCTACAGACCATTAAATTGATCTAAAACAAGGTGAAGTAATGATTTATTCTTCACTTTAATACAAGACTAGATAAAGAGATTTATTAAGGAAATAAAAACATATCTGTAATATTTTCTGGAGTCTCTTTTAGTCAGAGATTAAATTGGTTCCATTTCAAAGTACTTTCAATTTGCTCCAGTTAGTAATGGAAGACAATTTGTTAATTTGATCTAAAATTAATAGTTAATGTTTGGTTGATTTTAAACATTTGTTTTATATTTTAATTTTATTTCTTTTCATTTTAGATAATTTCCTTTTTTTTTTTTTTTCTTTTAGCCTGAAAATTTACTTTATTCCAAAAAAGACAACACGGGGATTTTGAAACTGACTGACTTTGGTTTTGCAAAAGAAACAACCAACTATAATTCCTTACAGACCCCCTGTTATACACCCTATTACGTTGGTAAGTAGAAAGAGACCCTTTCCAAGTTAGTTGTTTTGTTTAGTGTTTTAGTTTCAAATTATGTTAAAAATTTATTTATAAAAATTTAAAAAACCTACAAACAGGAAACTTTTGCGTCGTCTGAGCCATTCTCCTCTTATTGTTGAATGCAATTCTTTGGTGGAAGAAGAACTTGAAAGTTTCCTGTTTGTAGGTTTTTAAAGTTTTATAAAGAAATTTTTAACATAATTTTAAAATGTGTGTGTGAAGATTTTTTTTCACATTTTAAATTAATTCCAAATTGATCAGAAAAGAAAACTACGTAATGAGAAAGAAAATGTTTTGAGCTGAGCTATTTATTTATTGATACAGATCATTTGTTATTGATTATTTAAATTGATCTTCAGTAAATGTAAATAGATAATTTTGGAAGGAAATGGATTTGACTGACATTGAGTTGATTAACTTCATCTTTTCAATTGATTCCCTTTTTTTCTAATGTCCTTTTTAATTTTTAATCTATAAAATAAACTTCATTACTTGTAATCATTAAACTAAAATTTTATTGGAAACTTATCTTTCCTTTTATAAGTTACCCAATGATAATAATTTTTCCTTTCTTTGGCAGCTCCTGAGGTGTTAGGACCTGAGAAATACGACAAATCTTGTGACATGTGGTCCTTAGGGGTCATTATGTATATTCTGTAAGTAATTCATTACTTTTTAAATGTATAAAAGTTTAGAAAGAAAATTGAAGTGAGACTGAGGTTCTTGTTACAATGAATCTTTCATCACAAATATCTTTAAAAAACTATAATTGTACAATAAATAAGATGGAGATCATCAAAGGAAATGAATGATTAAAAAATACAATGATATTAAGGCACAGAATTCCAAGATCGGATTCAAATCATTGGCAACTGAGTCTTGTTCAGTAACGCGATATTTTGCTATAATTTCAATGTCATTTATTATTGGATTATTAAATAACCAGTAAATTTTGATCTAGTTTAACTTTAGAGATAATAATTGAGTTAAATTAATTAGTAGTTGAGCTAATTTCAATTTACTGCTAGAAAAAGTTTGTCATCTGATACAGTTGTTCTAGTATCGGTACTTTTGCAGCTTAACGTATTGGACACAAAGTTGAAGTGGAATTTGTATTGATTATCATTTGCTATATTATGATTATGGAAATATTATTTCTTTTTTGACATAACTTAACTTTTTGATAATCTTTATACAAATTTATTTTATTTTTTGTGTAGATTATGTGGGTTTCCACCGTTCTACAGTAATCATGGACTTGCCATTTCTCCTGGGATGAAGAAACGCATTCGCACTGGACAATACGACTTTCCCAACCCTGAATGGAAGAATGTTTCACAAGATGGTAAATTAAGATCAAGTTTTGTTATTTAATGTTGAATTTGTTGAGCTTTCACAACTAAATATTTAATATTTTTTTTTTTTTTTTTTTTTTAGCTAAAGATTTAATAAAAGGTCTCTTAAATACGGACCCCACCCAGCGATTAACAATCGAAGCAGTGATGAGTAACAAGTGGATTGCAGTGAGTATTAATATAACATTGATTGCAGAAGTTTCATAAGAAGTTATTATTCTATTTGCTGACCTATTACATATAATTGTTTTACAAGAAAACTATTGAAATTGGTTTATTAAAAATAAAGTAGCATTTTTTTACTTAACTTTAAATCAGTCTTTAATCAGTAGTTATTATTTGAAATGGACAGAAAACTTAACAGAATATTCTGGAAATTATTTCATTTCCTACTAATTATTAGATCAATTGGACAAATTAGAAAAAATAGATAAAACATGTCTTTTAGTCTTTTATTTCAAAAAAATCAAAGCACAATGAAGGAAGGAAGCATCCAGTTGGAATAAAACTTTGTAAGTACCATTTGGATGAAGAGAATTGGAATTGATTCAAATTTCACAGTGAAAAGAATACATTTTATTGAATACAATAACAGCATCGTTGTTACATTATTAGTACAGTGTTGAGCAGCCTCTAGCTTGGAGTGAAACAGTCCTGAAGTTGAATTGTAGCAAAGCAACTACTTTTTCAAATGTCAGATATTCAATGATGGGTGCCGTTGACATTCTACCATGTCCCAAGCATGCTTGAGGGGGGTCAAGTCTGGGGAACTGGCTGCCCAAGGAATGGTTTGAATTGCTTTGGCAGTGTGTGAACGTGCATTATCCTGTTGGAAAATGGCAGACATGGGACACAAAGAGCAAAAAAACTGGTTGCAAGACCCCCTCACTGTATATTTAAAATTTCTCAAATCACTATAAGAGGAGATGTACTTCAGAAGAAATGGCTCCCCACCATTATAACAGTTGTCATGGCTGTATGCCTCTTGACAGAATTGTCAGAATTTGAGCAATGCCCAGTCCACCTCCATATGCAGATGCAATGATCATCTACTGCAAGGAAAAAGCGAGACTCGTCACTAAAGCACAATACGAGATGAGTCGAGAGCAAATCATGTCCTGTCAGGCATGGCACCACTCTAGACAGAGCCTCCAGTGTTAAAGGCAAGTCTCTTAAGGGCAATGAGGAGGTTTCTGCAATTCATGTAGCAATGATAGATACTGGTTGTTGTATGTCTCTGAATGGGAGAGAGAAGCTATCGAGGCAGTTAAGGGCTGAGCTGGTCAGTGCTTTGGTGACATGAATGAGTGTCCCTCACTCAAACATCGATTCCAGGACCTTCCAATCTTAACATTTTAGAGTGGGTGTCGGTGAAAACAGTGTTCGGCCCATTCTTCTTCGCAGAGAACACTGTGACAGGTGCCAACTACCTTGACATTTCACTTCGTTGAGATCCCGTGGTAAGGGCGGTACAAATACCTTGTCTTTAACATACCCCCATAAGAAATAATTGCAGGGAGTGAGATTTGGAGAACAGGGAGGCCAAGTCGACAGCTGTTGTTCATTTGTACTTGCATGGCTGATCCACTGTGGTAACTGTTCATTCAGGTGGTCACATATGGCTGAGTGGAAATGGCACCTGTGACTTCATTCTGCAGTAAGATGGGGACCACCCCATTTCCACTCAGCCATATGTGACCACCTGAATGAACAGTTACCACAGTGGATCAGCCATGCAAGTACAAATGAACAACAGCTGTCGACTTGGCCTCCCTGTTCTCCAAATCTCACTCCCTGCAATTATTTCTTATGGGGGTATGTTAAAGACAAGGTATTTGTACCGCCCTTACCACGGGATCTCAACGAAGTGAAAATGCACATTTGCACTGCAATTACAACAATAGACTGAGCAATGCTATGTCGCATTTCAGAAGATTTTCAGTACCGTTTGGACATTTGTCGTGTTAACAATGGTGGCTATATCAAACATTTTTAAGCTATGCATACAAAATAAACTTGAACATGCTCTATCCAACTGTAACATTCGTTGCATCATAACTACAATAGCGATGTTACAGGAAATTTTTGAAATCCTTGAAATCATTTAACTCACCCAGTATATATGTCACAGATTTATTATGAAATTTTCTTGATTAAAAATTTTAAATACACACAGAAAACATTGGTTTATTCCCTGGGTTTTGTTACATCTTGGTTTTTTTTATTGAAAACTTTGTTTAGTGGATCTTGACTGTTTCTGAACTGACATCCATTTCCTTGATGTCCTGATGGAATCTTTTGCCCAATTTTTTTCACTCAGAACTCAGAGATTTTTTGTGGAAATAGTCCTAAAAGAATTTTAAAAAATTCCATTTTGAGGCTTATATTACAGTGAAGATCCTGAATTATGGCTGGTAAATTCCTAGTAATTTTCTAATGGGTCAGTATTTGTAAGAAACCATTTGTTTAAATGAAATCATTCCTTCTATCTGTGGCTTCTCTTATCCCTTCTTTTAATTCAGACAAATCTTCATCAATCTTTTGTTGGTTTCTGATAAACTGTTTATTTTGACCTGTTCTATTGCAGCCATGTTTTCACTGTCATCTGGTTAAAACATGACTCTTTAGTTAACTAATGAATTAATTCCATCAGAGACTAAATAAGTTAATGACAAAGTGGAAAAAGGTCTGTGGTTAGAAGAAATTGTAAAAGGAAATGACATACGTAGAGAAAATTGAGTTACATTGTTTTTAATTCGGAACCAAATGTATAAAAGTCACTAATAATGGGGTAAACAATTTTTGCATGTATAGAAATCAATTTTAACTTTTAATCTTTTGTTGAACATCCATTTTTCGGTCTTTAATGAATCGTCTTTACTGGATTTTTTTATTATTTCAAATATCAGTATTCATAAATTTAGAACAAATGGAAAAATGAAATTAAATTTCTTAATGACAATAACAATTTTATGTAATGTTTCCTAATAAAGAATAGTGGCGTCTGATAGCCAAGTGGTTTGGTGTTGGGTTGCCTCAGTGGATTTTTCCATTCTCTTTCAATGAGACTTAGAATCTACCCAAGCCTTCTGTAGAATGCGTATCTGGTTTCTTTCCCAGACCATCTGACCTCCTCTCAGTCCCATTTTAAGATGAAACGGAGCCTTTTTCTTCAGCTCCCTGAGGAGCCTTTAGACAAACCTAATAAAGAATAAAAAGTTGTACAAATATTCTTCATCTCTTTTCTATGATTTTTAGGTTTTTGTTGAAATTGGTTTTCTTTTTATTAAATTAACAACAATTAATAACCTAAATTTAAATTCCTTGTTCCTCTAATCTAACAACAGAAAAAACAAAACACAGCCACTGTTGGACACAGAAATCTGAAATGGAATTGGATCGCCAGAAGTAAAATAGTATCTTTTTAAAAGTTCATTAGGAAAAGTAAGTTTTTACTGAAACGCAGACACCTTTTAAAAAGTGACTTCCAAATCCTGACGATCATAAAGACAGAGGAATTGTTCTCTTTCTGATATCTAAGGATAATTATTGATTATATTTGTAATAGAGTTCAAACTAAAAATTTCAAAATGAATAGTTTTTTAATTTCAGATTATTTTGTTTCAAACAATAAAAAAATGAATTATTTTTATATGATCATCTTATATATTGAATTAATTTTGTTGATTGTATTTTTTTTTTAATTTTAAAAACATTTTTTATCATTTAGAAATATACTGAAGTTCCTCAGACACCGCTTTATACGAACAAAGTTTTAAGAGAAGAAGAAGAAGCTTGGCCAGAAGTTCAGGTAAATTAAGAAAGAACCCATTAATCAAAGACCTTCTTAATTTTTCTTTTCAATTTCTTTTGAATAATTAGTTAAACTAGCCTTTTATCAACTGAAAACGAGATTAATCTTGTCCCCAACTTCCACAACAAAAACCTATTTTATTTATTACTGTTGTTGCTTTGAAAGTATATTCTAATAAGGATCTGTTAACCAACAAATACAAAAACAACAAATATTCAACGGAAATAAATATTCTTAAAATGAAACATTGGAAAGCCTCAGTTTCTACTTTTATAAATGTTGTTCACTTAAGAAAGGCACTTTGTTTCCTCACAGAAGGTGGTTTTCATTGGGAATTAATTAATTAGTAGATGAATTAATTTGGTTGTCTATTTTTTCTTTTTTTTAGGAGGAAATGACGCGGTCTTTGGCCACAATGAGAGTTGATTATGATCAAGTAGTTATAAAAAATCTGGAAAACTCCAACAACCCCCTTCTGAATAAAAGACGGAAACGAGTTCAAGAAATGCAAGAATCCTGAAAAGAAAAAAGGAGGAAAATAATTAGGAATAAAATTTGTGAGAAAAACAGATTGTGAATCTGACCTTTGGGATGTTGTTTTAGCCATTGAAGCCGCTCCAGAATTCAACATTTCATTGGATCTTACAAATGAACTGGAGATTGAAAGCTACACTAGTGCCATAGACTCTTTCCTTAGCTCTCCCATGTATTATCTTTTCATACTTTATTATAAAATTTCCAATAATTACTATAATTATAATTTCTATTATTGGAATCCAACTGCATTTATTATAAAACTGTTAAGAAATATCCAAGTGTTGAAATTATAAATTGCAATAGTTGAATTAATATTTGCACTAGGACACAGAAATATCTCTTCTAAGATGTCTGTCTGAAAAGATTGAAGCTTCAATTTAGTTGAGAGCAAAGTTGGAAATGAATTTACTTAAAAGAAATTTAGTGCCCCCCCCCCCCTCCACACTTTCAGTCTCATAATTTCATAAGGATTTTTTTTTCTTAAAGACTGTAAATATATTATTAACTTTGTCTATTCCATTTGTATTTGAGTGAATATATTCTTAAGGTGTGTAAATACGTCACCTGTCGCCTACAAAGAGGTCACTGTTTAATACTTTGTTTTTTAAGTTCTTATATTTGCAATTTTTAGATGACTCTAGACAAGGAACTTATATTTTAGTAATTAATATTTAGATACCGAGATATCTTTGAAAGTCAACTGCTTCTAAATTATCACTACAAAGTTGGCCTTATTATCTGTCTCGGAGATAAACAAAAAAGAATCATTTAGTTGTTTCTTGATAGGATATTACAATGACTCCTATGGTATTATTTTAAAGAAAATGGTTCCATTCAAAAAGTTACTTTTAGTAAAATTATTAAAGAAGTTTTTTTTTTTTTTTTGTAAATAACGAATAAAGGCTTTTTTTTTTTCCTCCCATTGGGAAAAATTTTGGATTTTCCTGTGTTTATTAAATTGAAAGAAAACTAAATGATGATATTAGTGTGGAAACATTTACAAAGAGATTTAATCCACAGAAGAATAGTGTCCGTTATGTAGCAGAATCCCTTTATGGTTCCAAATGTATTTCTATTCTAATGATATAAAAAAATGACATCACAGAAACAAAACCAGCTATACTTGGAAGAAGGTGTTTCAATCAATCCTTTCCCATTTTACAACGGAGATATTTCCTAGGTCTGAATATTTCAATTTATCTGGTTTTAATGATAAATGTATGTGATCTTTTATTTCAAGTATTTCAGTGAAAAAAGAAAACAAAACTTATTTTCATGAGAACCCATTGTCCTGAGGTCCTTTGACAGCAAACAAAAGATTTCTTATAATTCAGTTTATTAAAAATAACTAAATAAAGGAAGAAAGGATTTTCAAAAAGAAATTTGTACAATTCCTAGCATTTTCACTTAAAATAGAAAATCCCTTGTGAAAACAAATAAAACAATATTGGTTAAGAAAATATGTATAAGTAGATGCCAAGAAGTCAAATGGAACGGTGATTTTCTTTTTGGGTGCAATTGTTTTTACAAAGTGAAAGCCAGATCATTTTAATTCTGAACATTAATTATTAATTATGTATCATTCTTATGGATATTAATTTCTAACAATAATGTCCATTTTTTTTTACATATGATATTTAATTATTTTTATTCTGTGTGATCATACAAAAGGAGAAGAAAACATACACTTTTCGATTCAAATCATATGGTTTTATTATCCATATAAATGAATATTTTTATTTCTTTTTGAGTTTTAGAGCATTTACTTGGGGATATTTTCAGGATAAAGTATTAAGGAATATGCTTTGTCCCTGAAGATACTGAAAATGAAGTCCCCCCCTTTTTTTTTTTAAAAATAAAAGATGTTTTCGTTTGGATAGGTTAGTTTTATATTTAAATTTATAATTTTAGTTTTAATCTTTTAACTTTTTTAAACTTATAAGTGCATAAATATATCTAAGATTTTTAGCCATATTACAAGGTTTTATAAAAACCTATGCTTTAGTAATGATGTTATTAATCATTTGGTTTAATCGATACTAAATACAGTGTGTTCCCTCAAGAAACTGAAGAACTTCATCGGGTCATTATTCTCAGCAAAAAGGACAATCGATAGAACTTCATTCACCTTCATTCCTGATACAAACTAAAAGGCCATTTCACCATCGTTAGCACTGCAAGTGTGAAATATGGGATTTAACTTGTTCGGGGTGTGTTATTGATGTAACTAATGATGTTATATGATAAAAAGCCTGCAACATATTCAGGCAAGTCGTATGCCTAAATGGTATTTACATATGGTTTTTGCAATGGCAATATCGAGACCACTGTCCTATTCGCATGATTTCTCATGATGCGACATTTGATGTGTATCGGTGTTTGATAGAGAGACTGGTTCCTTTCCATGTGCTACAGAGGCATGATGATGATGATGAAGTTTTAAATGCTGTACAGTGAAGCCCAACTTCAATTGACTTTCACATACAACATGTGCTGCCCCTACTCAAGTATGTAGAACTCTACATTCTGATGGTCTTTATCTGTAACCATCAGCAGAAAAAGCCCAACTCCAATTACCTGGCGATTATGAATCTCATGTGACATTTTCTGAATGGGTTCGAACCAGTTTGGATTTGATTCCATACATCGGTAAAATAAAACGAAAATAAAGTAAGAACAGTGTAGACGTAGTTATTTAACCTCCTAAATATTTTCAGGGAAAGGACAACTTTATAGTGAATACAAGCAACGTTGAAAGGAAAAAGTTTTAAAATTTCCTATTAAGTTATTATTTTATTACAGGAAAAAATAAAAATATTATTTTATTACACATAAAAATGTACAGAACACGAATTTATTAAGAATAAAATAAAATGAAGTAACGACACTGTAGACAACAACCTGGTTCCCAAGTCCCAGGTCAATCATTTTTACCCCCTAAATAAGTTTCCCCAAAGTTAAGACTTAGCTAAATCACTTTCTCACACTTGAAAACAACAGATTCACTCCATTTCATCCAAATCCTTAGGCCAATTTTCAAGATAAAATTTCCAATTGCTTTCTTTATAGTATTTGATACATGATTGGACCACATTTTTTCAAGGGACATCTTACAGGAGACGCTTATACAGCTTTTATGTTCAATTACCTACTTCTGAATTAGAAGATGCAATACGACATCACTTGTGGATGCAACACAACGGAGTCCCACCAAATGCAGTCAAACAAGCGATTGCTGTGCTGAAAGACGTTTTCCAAATAATGAATAGAATGGGGTAGACCAGTACCATATCATCCAACCTATCATCATAAGATTTCCATCTGTGGGATTGTAAGAATTCAGGAGTGCACAAGATTGACAAGCCTGAACCGTGTTATTGCCCAATTACTAAGGGCAATGCCTGACGCTGCTGTCACCATTAGTCATGACGTTGCTGATGTTCCATGGATGCATTACTGGAAGCAAGTATAACAGGGTCATTCAAGTGCTCCAACATGGTTGCCCATTTTTTTTTTTTTTTTTTGTCCAATAACCTTAGCAAGTTTGGAGTTGAAAATGACCGTTTTAATTTTATTGTTTTTGGTTTTTGCATGGCGGCCATATTTGTTGTTTGGACAGTGCAATTTTAAGTTAATGGAAACGTAAATATCTCGGCCTCTATTTTTTCAATTAATATGTTGTAAAAAACAATTTTTTTTTCAGAAAATAAAGAGCTATAATTTTGCTTATATGGTATTTTCGCCTATAAACTTAATCCAAAAGAATGTAATTTCAGCCTAAAGTCCTAAAACCCAGATGAAGAATATCTAGTTGAACCAGAGGTTTTCTGTAGGCAAATCTCTTGTCTTGGTTGAAACTATCTTGACACGATCAGTTCTGTTTGCAACTTACGTTGTCAGGGATTTCTTCAGTCTTGTTCTTGGAACAGTAATTCAACTAGGTATTCTTCATCTGGGTATTTTTTTTTTACCATAATAAGAGAATATTTTTATTACATATGCATACATTGAAATAATATATATTTTTTTAAATACTATGCATACGTATTGTAATATTAGCTTTTTTGATGTTTTGTCCTTTTATCTACTTGTAGTGAAATGTTTATCGTCCCCCACCCGAGGTAGAAAAGTGCCATTCTTACCAAATTTCCAAATATTGAGAATTTTTTTAAAAAAAGGAGGACAAATCTTAGGATTGAAACTTGGTGTATGAGGACAAGTAGTTCCTACATGTTTGTAAAAAAATATGACTCTCTGCCTGCCTGAAAAAAAATCCTCCTGAAATCGTTAATGTTGTTGAAACAAAGGTAAGACTTTAGGCTGACATTACGTCCTTTTGATTAAGTATAGGTGAAAATGCCATATAAACAAAATTGTAGCCCTTTATTTCCTGAAGAAATTGCTTTTACCCCCCTATTGACAGCACAAGTAGAGGTTGAGAGATTTACATTTCCATAAACCTTTAAATTGCAAAAACTGCACCGTCTTGTACAAAAAATATGGCTGTCATATAATAGTCATCTTGAACTACCAACTTATTAGTCATTGAATAGATGGGTCAAGTAACCACGTTTGAACCACTACATATGGAATGATCCAGCATTTTTACAGCATTGAGGTAGAGTTGAACAATACCTGTGAAAGTGATTTCATTGTAATTGCATTTCAGATCAATAAATGGTAATCAGATGGTTTTCATTCTTTAAAGTATCCTTATCTGGAACGTAGTCGAATCACTCCTGATGTATATTATATTTTTTTTCCTTAAAAAAAACAAACAAACCACGAACATGATGCCAAAGTTTTGTGATGGAACACCCTGTATACAATGAGATAATCTCTTAAATATGGTTTCAAGAGGAATCAAGTCCAAGTTATTAAGAGACAGACCGACTGATTGGATGATATACAACTGAAGATTCAATTCCAAGTTCAAAGAAGGGAAGAGACTGATTGGGTCCCATTGAGTGAAATACTATGGGTTTATCTTAGGAGTGTCAATGCACTTTTATTTCTATTTGACAGTTTTAATAAGTGCTTTTAGATAGATGTTTTAATCAGTGAAGTTTGTATTAAAACATAATCATGAATAATCAAAAGGTATTTAAATTTTTATTTATTTTCTTTATTGTTATATTTTTATATAAATAATTGATGTTGAAGATTATGATTTCAATTTGAGTATTTTTAGACACTTCTCTCTCTAAAAATTGCTGAAATCCTGTGTAGCTTTTAAATCCGAATCGACCCATGGTGTATATTATAAGTTTTGTGCAGAAATAACCACTTGAACCCACTGGTAAAGTTTGTTGATTTGCTGATGGAACACACTATATATTTCATTTCACAATTCGTTGATTCTATGTGAAACACGTTGATGATTTCCTTACGTAAGATATTAATTAAAAAAAAAAAAAAGAATTATTGAACAAATGCGGATCCATCTTTACACCTTCTCGTATATTCAATTCAATTTATTGCCAATAAAATTTTACAAGATAAATGTTTACATGACATTTTGACAATCCAGTCTTACGGGGGATCCTGAATTCAAATAATTTTTTTATTTTTTGGCAGTACAGCAAAAAGATACAATCTATCATAACTTTTTAAATTTCATTGTTGTTCATTTATTTTTATTGATTCCGTTGAAACAAAGTTGTAACAGCTGTATGACTTCCTTATATTTATTACCACAACTTATAGCAAAGCATTGTTGGTCTGAGTGGGGCTTATAAAGCCTTTCCTTTCCTCATAACTTTGGCTACTTAAAGATTTAAAACAAAACACAGCCGATATCCTAAAATTACTGTTCACATTATATTTAAGTTTTTAAAGTTTTCCCTAAGAAAGATTTAACCTCTGATTTTAAACATTTCCTGAGAATCTAATAATTTAACTAGAAATACGTGGGCAGATCAAAAAGTCATTGCATCTGCAGTGGAAACTCGATTAACCGTTGCCTTCGGGACCGGGACTGTGATGGTTAACCGAATAGACGGATAACAGAAATTTCGCAATAAACATATACAGTAACGAAATTTCAATGCTGGTTTGGGAGGAAAGGCAAACAATAAATTAATACAAAGAAAAATCTATTGGTAACAAATAGATATCGTCAAACACCAAACAAATAATAACAAAAACAATAGAAACATAACAGTAGGCTTACTAGATAATAAGGTTTATATGTTGAAGCTGTAATCAGTCATCATCTTGTTTCTTAGACGATCGAGCTTTTTTTCGCGGCAATGTCCTGTATTTGACAGAGAAGTAGGTTTTGCGATCTATAACAGTGTGACGGTTAATCGAGTGTCCACTGTATTTTTTTATTAAGAAATAAACAAAGTGTAGGCCATGTACAATATTGTAGCTGTTAAAAAGAATGCTCCTTCATTACTTCAGGTAATCATGAAATTTACTTATGTACTTAACCAAACATATTAGTAATTTGCCTATTGCGTAGAATATGGCAACTGATTATGTAGCACACGTGGGAAAATGCGGCTCCTCGTTAGGTTAAGTGTGGCTCCCAATATCTCTTGATAAAAATACAGAATTAAAAAAAAAATACAAAATAATTAGTCCAAAATTTAATATTTGTTTTCTTTTTCATTTTTTATTTTCTTCTGTATGTATTTTTCATACATTATATAGCAGTAGAAATGTAATTAAATTTGAATTTGTGTATTTAAAACTATGGAACAGAGACTATGGTGCGGCTCTTTATACAAATGAAAATCCAGAATGTGGCTCTCTATGATCTCATGTAAACCCATACTTGGAACAACATACAGAACAACAATTACTTCCGATTGTCGACACGGTGTGGCGCCACTGTGCAGAACAGCAATTT
>JAFIDM010003189.1:65697042-65714364 GCA_023159025.1 Thereuonema tuberculata | reverse complement strand
AATTTAGTTCCGATTGTCGACACGGTGTGGCGCCACTGTGCAGAACAACAATTTAGTTCCAATTGTTGACGCTCTGTGGCGTGGCGCTACTGTACAGAACAACAATTTAGTTCCAATTGTCGACACGGTGTGGCGCTACTGTGCAGATCAGTAATTTAGTTCCAATTGTCGACACGGTGTGGCGCTACTGTGCAGAACAGCAATTTAGTTCCAATTGTTGACGCTCTGTGGCGCTACTGTAACACGTGGGCTACAGTGACTACAGAGTACAGTGCGGCCAACCACCAGCATCCGCCATGTTGTTGCAAACTGGAGCACAAGTTTATATAGGCCACAGTAGGGATTTTTCACATTTTAACTAAATTTTTTGATTCACAGTTCTACTGCCTTTGATTGAATTTAATGTTAATTTGAGAAACACAGAAATATTTTTCTTTCAATTTTGCACCCTAAAAACACTAAAATATATATATAAAAAATAAAACAAACCTTATATTTTGTGAGCAAAGCCTCTTATTTATTTATTTATTTTTTGTGTCATTTATATTTTTTTTATTGACACTCATACAAAATACTATCAGTTATTTGTTACATAAGACAATAAAATACAGTAAATATCTCTTTGATATTGTTGAATTTTAATAGGAAAAAAGGTGGAAATAAATAAAGGCTTTCTATTGCTTATTATCATTATTTATTGTAACAGATTTTTATAATTATTTTTATAATTTATTTGTAACAGATAAGTTACTTTAATTATAACCACCTTATAGATTAAAGATGGGCTTGATATATATTATAAAATACTTTATTAACCCAGTTAACTGAATTTCATCATCAATTAAAAGTACACCACTTCTTTGAATCATCATGGTTAGTAAACAATTTGAGAGAAGAAAGAAAATTCTTAGTAAGTAAGAAGGTTTAACGTGCATTAAATGTTTTTTCCATTTTCCTATTACAAGGGAATGCACAAATTCGTTTACTTTTCACGCATTGAGCCATCATCGACAGCAATCTGGGACAGCTGTTTCGTCCTTATTAGGACTCATCAGCCAGATTTAGCTTCGATGATCAAGCTCAGAATGCGTGAATACCCATGGTTCCTTCTCCTGCTCTCGGAAGTGGAACCCGGCAGAAAGCAAACAACAAAAGAAAAATCACTGTAACAAGTTACAGAATACAGCTATTTTTCTATTGTTGTTTGCTTTCTGCTGGGTCCCACTTCCGAGAGCAGAAGAAGGAACCATGGGTATTCTGAGCTTGATCATCGAAGCTAAATCTGGCTGATAAGTCCTAATAAGGACGAAACAGCTGTCGATGATGGCTCAATGCGTGAAAGCAAACAAATTTACGAATTTGTGCATTCCCTTGGTTTTTCCGTTTTCAAAGAAAATTCTTTACTGGCTAAACTAGAGCACAGGAATTTAAATTCAACCCGAATTAAAATAAAAGCTTTTTTTCAATGTCTTAGTCTGTGGAAAATTACAGAATCAGGCTGTCAGTTATCTAGCACTGCAGCGAACGTACATATGTATATCTCACTGGCTTGATGGATTAATTATGCTACAGTGATACTACTGCTAGTAATATTAATCTGCCAGGTAACTATGATCAAATAATGCAAGAAAATAGGAGAAATTGTTAGAAATCTGTTTCTTAATTCATGTGATTTTTCATCTGTCAATGTAATGAGTTGGGATGTCCTGTGGCTTCTGTCAACTATCTAAAAAATTATCATTTACAAGCAAAAAAAAAAATCTAACAGAGCTGTTTTAAATGTGGGTTTTATAAACTTAGAAAATAAAATATAGTATTACAGTAAAACCTCGTTAAGTCGTCACTCAAGGGACCAAACATTTTTGACGACTTAAGCGAAGTGGGGATTTTTGAAAAAAAAACCCCACTGAAAAACAGTATTTTCAAGAAATGCTGTAGGATTCGGTGAGAAAAACAAGATTTTCAAAAATCAATTCATGCAAATGAATGAGTGGAAAAAAAAAAAAAACTTTTTATAGTTATCATATTTTAATTGTTTTAAAAGAAAGGCTATGTCTGTCTTTGAAACGTTTCAGTCAACCATTGCTGCCGCCGAATGTTCAACTCCTTAGCAATTTCAAATCGGCACATTTTGCGATCTGGCATGTTTTAGCCATCGAACTAAAACCTCCTCGATCTCGTCAAACTTCGATTTCCTCATTCTCTTTCGTTTCTCTTTGCAGTCAGCTTCTTTAATTAATTGTTTCGATGAAAGAATAGCGTTTAATGTAGTCCTGGGAATATGGTGTTCTTTGTCAAAAGCTGTTTTCGAAACATTTGATTTTTCAAAAAGTGCAATTAAGTCTTTTTTTTCTTTAAAAGATAATGAGGTAAGTTTTCGTTTCCCTTGTATGTTAAAAACGTAATCAAAAACCACGAAATTGCAAGAGAAAAAAATAGCCCTTAGAGCTGGGCTTACTCGATATAAAATGAAGTCACACTCGCGAGCGGTCAAGAAAAATGTCTACACTTTACACAGTCGCAGCGAGAAGTGTGCTTTGAATGATTAGCAGCGAGATTCTAAGAACCCGAAGGGGTAGGAAAGGAATGAAGTGACAGGCGTGATTGAAAATTCCTCGTAAAGGCTTGGCTTTCTTAAAGTGAAGGGGCGGGGCTGAAAAGACAACACGATGGCATGCAAAATGGAGAAAAAAGATGCTTTTGGCCATTTTGAGGGCGACGAGTTATCCGGAGTAGAATTAAATTTGGTGACTGGTAAAGTAGGGTTATTTTACATTATTGTGTATGAGACCTTGTCGGGACCAAAGGAAAACGATGAATTAAACGGAGTGACGACTTTACGAGGTTTTACTGTAGTACAATAAACCTGACATTTCAGACAAATATTATGGTTAAGAACAGTCTTCAGGTTAGTATTAATACAAGCAGTGTAAATTGCATTGTCATGTTATTAAAAATAAAAAGCATGCATTCAATGTGAAGCATTTTAAAAAATGTAAAATGTTAAACATACTTATAAACTAAACATAAAGACCTTTTAAAAACTTAAGTAATGAATATATTTCTTATCCAAGAATAGTTACTTAGTAACAATAAGCATTTACTACAGAATCACCAAATTCTTCAAAAATCTTTCTCCGTTTCATCTTTGAATATAATTACATATAAACAACTTCTATTCTTCCATTAGTATTTAAAAATATTTATTTTAAAATACATGTAGCAAATTTTCGGGAACGTCCGCTTTCCCTCTTCTGTTTTTGATCTAATGTTGCCACAAATAAAGGTTTCAAAAGAGAAATGAAGAATGTAATTCCTTATAATGAAAAATATCATTAACTCTGTATGTTTCATTATTTCAAATTATATCATCATTACATTTTCCAACCTTTGCACTGATCAGAGGATGTTAAGTCAGGATCTATCTAATTGCAGACAACAGGTTTATTTCATTCCTTAGATGACTGAGCAGAAGGAAAGGGAGGTGATTGATAAAACTGCATTGGAGGATTGGCATCTAATGTTGTAGGCATTGGTACGAATGGTGGACGAACGGCCCCTGGAAACATTGGCAGTGGAACCATCCCTGGTGGTAAGTTCATGTTTGGTAAATGTGGTGGTCGGAATGGAATACCATATGAAAATGCCATATTAGTGGGCATACTTGCATTAGGAAATTGAGGAAGCTGCTGAACTGGTATTGCAGATGGAACTGGAAAAAAAGGTGGCATATTGGGTGGATAACCTCCAACAGGTATCATCATGCAAGGGGGAATGGGGGTTGAAAAATGCTCACTTGTAACTGGATAGTAAGTATTGGATGCCTCTTCATGTACTTGTGATTGTGCTGAAGTACTTGGATGGCAGCTGTCCGATACGTGATCGTCCACAAACCCATTGGCCTGTTCACACGCTGAAGCACTTGGAAGATGCATATTAAATTCGTCACTTGGCATTTCGGCAGAAGTAGATGGCAAACTGTGAAATCCTGATTCATCTGTTGGCAAAGAGGGTCGATGTGATTGAATAGAGAGGTTTTCTTCAGTGGTTGAACTGGATGCATTATTTAAGTGATCGTCTTCAGAATACGACTCTTCGTCATCATCTTCTATACTTTGTTTGGTTCGAGGACTGCAGATTTTCTCAAGCCAACGTAGATTCTTTCGATCAAATTCCTGCATTTCTTCAACTGCTTGCAACAACTTCTTTCCTTCTGAAAACTGTTGAAGTTTGGCTCCAGGCATTTCTGGTGGCAAAACATTGTAGTGAAATTGCCTCGTTTCATTGTTTAAAAAACATAGAAGTTTATTTAAGTCCTTATTTATCTGGAATTTAGGAAGTAGATTTAAGGTTTCTGTTACTTTTTGCTTGGGAAAATAACTAAAGAATACATTGCACACAGAGTTGTTTGTGAATGGCAAGGCTACTTCTTTTGCAAGATGATCATTAAGTTGTTTCAGAGAGTAACAGAAGTATTTGCTTGCAAGATGTCCCTATCAAAATAAACAAAAATAAATAAGTAAATAAATGGCAGCAGCAAAAAGAGCACTTTTTTAATAAGTTTACTTAACTTTAAAAAAAAAAAAATAATTATGAAGAATTTAAATTTTTTTGGATAAGAAACAAGTGCCAAAGTGTGATGTAATGGTGTCTGTTCAGAGATAATCAATGAACAGTGTAATAGTTGCTCACATAGGCTGAATTTGTTAATCCTGAAAAGATGAATGGATTAATTACTGGGTACATTTCATTAAAACAATCAACCTATTACTCAATACTAGCTCCAATCTTCTTCAACATTGATGGTCATAGTTTGTGCAAGATGCCCCTGCCAAAAGATTTACACAACCTTTAATAGCATTTTAGAAACATTCCATTCCTGACATTGGACTCAGAACAGTAATGCTTTTAAAGTCTGCCCAGGCATCAGTGAATTTCAGAATAATGTAATCTCCCTGAAATAGTCTTCAGGAATTAATCATTTTAAGCTACTTTAAAGAAATTTTGTAGGCAGATAGGAGGACATTTTTTCTTGTAGATTTGACCGCAACTATTTGCAGTGGAATAATTTGATCAATGGAGAAAGCTCAAATGCTGATTCATCAACAAGGGAAAAACAAATGTGATAGATATCAATGATAACTTGCTAAAGAGCTGTGGACACACCACGATTTATTTTATGGCAGGGTTTATTGGATTTGTCCATTTAGGACTTTGCCTTTTCAATATGGTGACAACTAAAAATTGCAAGTTTCTCATTGTTATTTCCTGAGTTAAGATGCTTTACTGTGCAATCAAGAAGAATTTGTAGCAATTCACTGTGCTTTTATTAATTTTTATTATTGATGATTATATCAAAAGGCATGAATTAAATTTCTTCTTTTTTTTATGTCTTTCATATGAAGCCCACTGGCGTGCGTTGACCGTGCGAAGGTAGCATAATCATTAGTCTTTTAATTGTAGACTGGAATGAATGGTTGGACGTAATAACAACTTTTTTATTTTTAAATATTGAATTTTACTTTTTAGTGAAGAGGCTAAAATAAAACCAAAAGACAAGAAGACCCTATCAAGTGTTCAAAAATTTACCAAAGCAAATCTCTGTGGATTTGTGATCAGTCTGTTGTTCTAAATTCAAAATGTCATGGTGTCAACTTCTGCGGTGGTCAAAATTAAAGATAGCTGCCTTTGTTCAAAATGGCGGTAAGCGGTATGGATTCAATCGAGAAACGCATTGTATCTTCTTTCCTGGTCCTCTAACATACAATTGTGTTCAGATAACATTGATTTTTAATTAAATTAAAAATGCAACAAATTTGTTACAATATTTGAATAATATTTACCGAATTCTACATGAAACTTTAAAAAAGGCATATAAAGTCTGTTTCTAAACAGGAATTGCAATGCAACGAAAGCTGCCACTTGCTATAAATAATGGAAAGTGTGAGAGTCTCTTGTTGCTGTTTAAAGACTTTATAAAGACAAGATCCTTAGAAAGTGACAACTCCAATTACTGTAATCAGTGAGATGGTAGAAATCCTTCTTGACAGTAAACTATCTAAACGTGATGGTCTTGGGAATCTGCATTTGCTTCTAAGCATGTTTCCATATTTTTTTATGTTGAATCATACCAACTACATTATTGTTCTCAAAATGAAAGATGACCGGCGGAAGTTTGAACTGCGCAGCCCTTCCGGTAGCTGATCAATTATGTTTTCCTGTCACAATGGACGCCCGTCGTCTGTTTTCACTGAGAAAGACATGTTGATAACGCCAAATTAAAACTTCTCTCGATTATTTACCGTTATTTCAATACCAGTTGCTAACAATAAGTATTTATATAAATAAATAAATACAGTGGAACCCCGCTATTCGTACACAATCCGTTCCAGGAGGCAGTTCGAATGGCGAATCATTTTTTCAGTTAAGATATAATGTAAATTGGATTAATCCGTTCCAGAACCCAGAGATGATTGCTTATTTAAACCTTTGTAATAATAGTTTAAGCGTAAAATACATAAATACTATGAAACCAATAAATATTTAGGCATCTCTTATTATGTCTTTCTTTTTTAGTATAGACGATATGGTTGATTTCGCCATGCCATACTGAGTTGCCAGGTCAGAGACATGAGTCCCACTTTCAAACTTCGCAACGAGTTCTTTTTTCAATTCAATTGTCGTTCTCACTGCTTTCCTTTTAGGCTTAGTTGAATCAGTAATCTTTTTTGGACCCATGGCTGCACTATTTTCAATAAAAATAACAAAAAATGATAATAAAATATCACAAAGTTTCATGAAGCTTGCATGGATGATGCGTAGCGTACGGAAGCAAGCACGAGACTGAACTGAAGCCACCGCATGGGGCGGCCAGTAACAAGGTCACGCTGTCCGAATCGCGAGCAAGCGTACGAATGGCGAGTTCAATTTTACTTGAAAAAGTTAGACGAATAACGAGTTGTACGAATAGCAAGGCAGACGAATGGCGGGGTTTCACTGTATATATTATTTATAAATACAATGCTCTTTTGCAAAGTAACAAGCCTTTACCGTAATGGCGACGTCCAGTGATAAACTCATACGGAAGTGCCTGACCAGAGTAATCGATGATACATGCGCAGATCTCACAAAAACAGGGCGGCCATCATTCACTGGGGGCACAATAGAGGTTGTGTGATGTACTTGGAAGATATGCAGCACATACTTGAATGCATTAGAACAGCTTTTGAAGATCGTCTCTTTTCAGTTAAAAGAGTACGTAGTACATTTAATAGAGTAGCATCAGACCATGCACTTGAGCAAGGTTCAAGGTGGTATTATTGGAATTTCTGCTAAAACAAACACAGTGGGAAAGTGAAAACTTTTGTACCATGGTAAAAAATTGATTGACGATCCTTTGAGAACATTCTATGATTTCATATCTGACACATAGTGTGATATATTCAGAAAATGTGAATGGTCAAATATTGTGCATATTGTGGAGATTGTGCAACTAATGAATTTTATTCATTATAACCTTCCTAGAGGACCTGTTCAAAGATAGTGTTTTCTACCTTGAGCTGAGGAATATTGTAACTGGAGATTGTGCAACTAATGAATTTTATTCTTGCAAGACAAGGGGGAATTACTTTATGCAGAATTCGTGTAAAACCATTTCAATGACAAAAATGTTGCACTATCTCATCACATAAAAAGAGTATCCCACAATTAACATTTGCTTCGATGAATAAAAAGCAAAACTCCTACAATGTATCAGATGCTAAACAAGAGAAGCTCAATGTGTTCAGTCCATTATTACACTTGCCAGTGAAAGAGAACTGTTCAAATATGTATAGATATTATACCCAAGTACACAGAGGGATGGGAGTCTAAAGAAATCACAAAAATCTGATCGGCTTCATGCTATTTTGAAAGCAAAACAGAATGCACCATGAATGCCTCCGTGATTAAATCAAATGAATATTCCAATCAAGTCCACATTTTGGATGGTATGATACTACAGGGTGTCTACTGAATCTCAAACAAAAAATTTAAGGACAATTCCCGTACATTTAAGGACATTTTCACAAAAAATTCTGTTCAACCAAAAAAAAAAAAAAAGGCTGAAAATTTAAGGACATAGTCTGATTTTCCCGTACATTTAATGTTAACCCAAATTTCCGGTTGTAGACACCCTGTACTAGTATATTCGACTTCCAATGTGTCCCACATGAAAACCTTCAAGGATTTGCAGAAATTATACTGAAGAGAATTATAGAACATTTCAGCAGCCCAAATGTTTGAAGTGTACATGTTGTGTTTGATAGGTACAATAATGTGTCAATCAAGGCTGGAGAGAAGAGCATCTGGTAAGAAGCCCTTACATGTCCATATACATGGAGAACAAAAACCAACTTCCCAAAACAATTGTCCAGATTCTTACTGTTACCAACAACTAAGGAACAGTTAATCAGATTCCTAACACAATACATTAGGCATTTTATTCATTGGTTCCAAAAGAGCTTCGCTTGTTGTTGGAGGAGGATTCATAGATGGAGAAATTTGCAAGCAGAAATTGGATGATCAAGTAATACAAACAACCGACAACCTTCGCAATGACCATCTGGAATCAGATATTAGAATGTACCTTCATGCATTCCATGATGCAAATGAAAAGACTATCATCATTTACAGCCTAGACACAGACGTATTTATTATAGGAATTCGTTTGATTGAGAATGCTGGATGTAAGAATAGGCTAATGGTATTGTCGCCGGCATTTCCAATGTCACATTGCGAAGTACTGCTTTCCTGCATTGCTTTCCTTAAACCAGTCTAACAAGGGAATGGTTAGGTTTGTCAGATCGAAACATCCCTTGAAATTTTTATCATTAATTCAGGATCTTAAGGAGTTGACGTATACCAAATTTTAGCTCCTTTTTTTGCACTGAAAGGGGGTAAAAAAAAATTGTAAGAGCTGAGAGCTTGTTGCACTACGGGGAAGCATCGGGCAGCTAATGTGACATTGGAAACGCCACCGACAGTACATTAGCCAAGAAACGTTTTTAGGTAATCCATGTTGCAGCAAAAAGCACTGGGACCCAATTTGTGCAATGTTCTATCTTCAATTCACTCCTTTTTTGGTTGTGACACAACAAGCAAACTTGGCATTAAAGGTTCAAAATGAAGATTAATTATTACAGCTTGAATCATTGTCAAAAGATGCTCAATAATAATTCACCAACAATTCATGCCAGTAAGCACTTCCAATTCTTACGAAACCTAACATCACTAACAATCCTTTGAAGTTGTCACCAACTTTACACCGTTTCAAATTTCATGTGTTGAGGGTATCTGTACAGTGTTGTTTGTGGATAAACTTGCTCCACAAATTAAAAATTTGGATTACTGTAGTTTCGGATACTATTTCGGCGACAACAGAAAACTGAATCCCCTTCTGATGACTCAGGAAGCTACTCCTTCCAATTATTCAAGTGTAAGAAATGTGTAAGATCCATGTCGTGTAGCAAATATCCAATTTTACAGTTTTTGTCACTGTACAAGGTATGAATGTCAAAACCCTCTAAATCAACAATGAAATGTGATGGACAACTGTTATTTCCGCAATATTTTTTTTTAATTTAATCACATATAGCACATCAGATGCTAATGCTTCTACATTATTTCTCTGATATTTAAATGTAATGAATGTGTTATTATTGGTATTTTTTACAGTTTCGGGTGGAAATACAATAAATATTAATCTCAAAAATTTGCGTATAGTGCTGTGTATAGATTATATGTTTTCTCATTAGCTCAACATGGTAAGGTTATAGTATTTTATGGATTTTAAGGGAATTAAAATTCGTGAATATTTATTATTATTTATTCATTGAATACCTCTAAATATTTTAGTTTTAAAAATTGATTTTATCTTATGATGCTTAAAAAGTTTAAAAAAAAAATTCAATTTTTAAAAGTATTAATAAAAAAAAAATATTAATATCGAAATTTGTTGCATTTTTAACTTAATTAAAAAGTAATATCTGAACACAATTGTATGTTAGATGACCAGTAAAGAAGATACAATGTGTTTCTCAATTGAATCAATCCTGCCATCTTTAATTTTCACCACCGCGGAAGTTGACACCATGACATTTTGAATTTAGTACAATATACTGATCACAAATCCAAAGAGATTTATTTGCTCCAGTAAATTTTTGAACATTCAAAGTAATTTTATAACTCAAGATTGGAGAATACGAGACTTCCCACTCTTTTCTGTCCTTCTCCACTCCTCTATCACTTCAAACCTCTTGTTCATTAAGGAGAGGATATGGAGGAGAATTATGCACAAAAATTCCAATTTTAATTTCAATTTTCACCCCCAGGCACATATTGGTGCTAATTTATGGATTTAGCACCTTTTCAATCCCTTAGGGGTGCTTAATCGAAATCCCAATAGCTTAAACCAATGTAATTGTGTATCATCCTCATGTGTGTGGTCGGTTCGCACCGAAGTGCGAGCTTCGTTGCCGAAGCATCCGTGCTCCAGGGAGCGCTAGTGTTCCCAAGACGGCGAACCCCTAGCAGACTCCCTAGAATTACAAGGGAAAGATACTGGGGTGGTTTCCCGTGGCCTTCCCCAGATCATCATCATAATAAATACTTAAAAAACACAAAGTTTCAATATCACTATTTTACATAAATAGATCGTTATACAAAAAATAAAACAGACGTTTCAAATCGGCCATGCGATTCTTTTTCAATCTGTCCATTACAATTCAAAAAGTTGAATTGATATAATACTTGATCATGTGATTGGACAATCCTATGTTGATAAGAGGGGTTACTACAAATATAAAAAGATTCTCTGAAAGTTAAGTCAAAGTAATTTTTCCCATAACAAACAATATTAATTTTGTGGAAACCAGGTCGATGTCCTGTATCAATGAAGTGTTTAACAATATTAGATTGATTCTGATTCAACTGTTCAAACATTAATTCATGTTGTTTCCGTCTTTTTTTTTTTCAAATTCTGTGTCGTCATCCCATAATAACTTCTATTGCATTCCTTGCATGGAATGGAATTAACGAAATTCTTATTCTCTTCGATTTCCTTCTGCATCATTTTGTCTTTGAAATTTATAATTTTATAATTCTTATTCACAACATTAATATTAACTTTATTAAGTAATTTTTTAAGAAAGGGATTTAAGATTGGAACTTAAGGAATGACACAATAATAGTTTATATTGTTGCTAAAAGTTTTTGATAGTAAACATTTCCCTTTTTGCTTTTTTAAAAAACATTAATAATAAAAAGAGGAGAGGTAATCATTCCTTTAAAAAATAGAAATTAATTTTTTTAGTTTCTTCACATAAAAAGATATAATTACTACAAATAGTTAATGCTCTTTTAAAAAAAAAAAAATTAGACAAACATTCCATTTTATTTGTTTAGTTGGGCATGAATTAAAATTAATTAATCTATTAGAATTACTTTCTTTTCTAAAAACAGTAGTTTGATAGTTACCTGTCCTTATAATGAGATAGTCCAAGAACGGTAATTTGTTATTTTTCTCCATTTCTAAAGTAAATTGAGTGTCTCTATTAATTTTGTTACATGTTTCAAAGATTTCAATTAAATAATTATGGTTTACAACCAAAAACAAATCATCTACATATCTTGCTATGAAATATATAGTGTATTCTCGATATCTCGAAAACATTGATATGTCGAAAAATTATTTTTCCCCTTGATATTACATATACATGTAATCTCGACCTTGTTATCTCGAATTTTTTTTAGCGTCCCTTCGACTTCGAGATATATAGAGTATACTGTAAATAGAATTATTATCAAATAATTGATTAATGTTATTTTCAATTAATATTACTACTTCAGCTAATTCTGCCGAAATGACTGTGCCCATGAACACACCTCTGTTCTGTTTCAAAATATTATCATAGACTTTAAATTACTGCTTGTTTTAAAAGCTATCAACCAAATCAATAACAGTTTCAACTGTAATACCAACTTCTTCATTAATACAGGTCATCGTCCTGATTTTCACAAAATTAATATCGTTTGCTATGGGAAAATTATTTTGACTTAACTTTTAGAGAATCTTTTTATATTTGTAGTAACCCCTCTATAAACATAGGATTGTCCAATCACATGATCAAGTATTATATTAACACAGCTTTTTGAATTGTAACTGATAGATTGTCAAAGATTCGTATGGCTGATTCGAAACGTCTGTTTTATTTTTTTGTATAACGATCTATTTATGTAAAATAATGATATTGAAACTTTGTGTTTTTTAAGTATTTATCCCAATAGCTTACTTTTTCTAAGTACAATCTAAGGAAGAATTCTGCTAAATTTCAGTTTGCAGGCTGTATGGGAAATAAGAGAATTACATATGAGTCGGTCTCTGAGGCTTTCCCATTTATGTACGTAGAGATAAGCATCCACTACAGTCTCTTCAGGTCGAGAAAGATAAGTTTCCTGGCATTCCAGGATCATAGAGACTTTCCGCCTGGAAAAGAAACCCAGTCCCCTTTTACAGATCCATCTGGAGAAGAAATACTCAAAGAAAAAATCTCTTGACCACTGCCGGGAATTAAACCCAGGTTCTCCAGTTCGTAGTCTAGTGTCTGATAACTAGACCACCAGGCTCACTCATATATATATACAGTAGACTCCTGATTATCCGCGGACCTCTCCGGTTTCCATTTTTTTTTTACTGTACAATAAATTACGGAATTAACAAAAAAATTTTAAAACTAGAATAAGGTAAACAATAAAAAGAGGCAGATTTAGTGACATCCAAGTAGGGGTTTTCATGTTTCGAAACGAAAAAACAAAGACAATTAACCAATTTTTTTTTGTTAAAAAGTTAGAAATTAAAGTAAATTAAAATAAAGTAATTGTTTATAATGAATGTACTGCCATTTTAAAAGCATTTTTGTGTTGATTTTCGTCCTTTTTTGGACTATTTCGGATTATCCGCGGTATTCGTTTATCCGCGATTGCTGCGCCACACAACTCCGCGGATAATCGGGAGTCTACTATATATATATTTACCTGTGAATAGTGATGTAGCTTGGTTCAATATTTTGGGGTCATTTATATTTGTAAATGGTAAAGCAATAATTACTTTGCAGAATTAATGTTGTTCAGGAACCATGTCTACATTACAGAGTGATGAAAATTTGTGTGTGCATTCTATCTACCTCCTAGACCTTAAAAATGTCTTTGGTACATTTTTTAAAAATTTACCTCTTCACATAAAAGTAATTTTATGCTACAGCCGAAAGCAAAAAATGGTATTTCAGAACTTTTTCTTTTGAGCTGTAACTTTCTTCCAGTCAAAGCTGCATGGCTCAGTCATGCCTCATTTGAAAGATAAAAAGAATATCTTTTTTGTGTGTGTTATTACCAAATTTGAAATTTTATCACGACAAAGCCTATTTTTTTAAAGTCAAAGTTCACCTAACAAAACTAATTTTTTACCAGTTTTGGAAATTTTAAAACTTATGAAGGGCTTGGAATATCAAGTTAATTTTTTTTTTTTTACTTAAATACATGTCGATGGGTACTATTTGTGTAAAAAACAATTGGCTTGTTATTCTGAACCCTTCATAAGATATGATCCCCAGAAGTATTGAGATTTTCTGAAAACGCAGTCTTTAAGGCAAAAAAAAAAAAAATCCATATGGGGGAAGGGTAAAAATATGTTTACTCGTACAAGCAAATGTACTTTTTACCTGCTTCACATAAAAACAAAAATTGATTTGTTATTCAAAGTTGTTTGGGAGTTATAAGGGAATAAAGTTCTAAAAAAATTATACTGAAAAAAACATGTTTTGTACTACTGTTGTGGCTTAATAGATGGGATTGCAGTGGGACATGGGTGTGAGGCTAAATGTCCGAGCGATGTTGGACTTTGGGGGAAGACACACGGAGAGACTCCATCTTTTCGTGTATGCGTGGAGACTGATTGCGAGAAATCAGTGCACTGTTTTGAGTTCGAAACTCAGTCAACAAATTAGAGCAGCTCAGTCTAGTTGTTTGGCGCGATGCGTAAACATCTACTGCGTGAATGCTGTCTACAATGACGACAAAATTATGCAGCAATGAAGCAAGAAAAGTTAACGTCGAACCATAGCCGACGAAGCTATAATTCTCCAAGGGTTAGAAATCGAAACTTTAGCTGAATTCATCCCGAAGCCTGTTGATAGAACGAGAGTTAACTCAACTACTCCGGAGTGAAAACCTGCTACAATTTGGACCCCAAAGAGCCATCTACACACTAAGTAAGTGTCCTTTCGATCCTATTATATTGAGCCACAACAAAGGGGAATTTTTGTTATTGCATTAATTAATTAATTTCTTATAATCGATTCGCGGGTGTTGCACGTCAGAGACGTCAATACGCTCCATTATACATTTGAAGAACTGAATACAGTTTAACTCAAATTGAAGCCTGTTTAAATTCAAGACCTTTATGTGATCCTAATGATTTTCAACCTCTTACACCAGGGCAATTGATCAACCACTTTCATCGATTCCAGAAACCAATTTAACAATTGAAGGGGTCAGAGAGATATAGTCATAAGCCACTCAAACTTAATTCTGAGTTATTAGCATTTTAAAATTTTGACAAAAATCTGTAAATCTGCAATTCAAACTGGAAAAATTCTTTTTATATTAAATGATACTTCAATATATTATGAAACATACTGTAGTATATGGAATGTTATTTTTGTCACTGTATATTGTTTTTCTATTTTTTGAATTGTCACTTAAATGGCAAAGTCAAAAACTTCAATCTGTCACATACTGCCATCTATTATGAAAACTCCAAATTTCTTTCTATGGCTTTAAAGAGATGGGTTTAGAGAATGTAGTGACATAAGAATCTCAAATACGATGAAATGGTGGCTTATGACTATCTGAGTCCTCCAATTGGTAAAAAGTAATCAATTGGCAGATAACACAACAACTTGTTCAACACTTCTGGAATATTTAACATAGTAACAACAACATGGAACCAACTTACAAGCTTATACTCATAAAAGAAGACAACATTCCTCCATTGAAGTGTCCAATGGGACATATTCAAAAAACACATCCTGGTAAAGATGGACTTGTACGGCTAGTGACTTTTAAGACATCAATTACAGTCATCACCTGTCCAATTGTTAAAGTTTACAAACTACCTATAACTAATGATCAGGAAGATTTGCAATCATTTGTGATCATTACATAACACCTAATGTAAAACGGGTGAAATCTCAATGTATAACTATTAGCAATTTTCTTCCTAAATATTAGAAAGGGATTTTTTTTTTTAACTGAAAACAAAATTTAACATCTACAAAATAAATTACTGAACATAAACTATCTTCAGTGGACTAAAAATTATGTTTTTTCACAGTCTGGGCCATCATCGACGGGAATCCTGAACAGCTGTTTTATCCTTACTAGGTCTCCTCAGCAGGATTTTCCCTTGATGATAGACCGTGCAATAGCCTATGAATACCACTTCCCTCCCGACAGTGGCAACAAACCTGAAAACAATAGAAATAAAACTAAAACTGTGAACTTCACAGTATTTAAAACCCCTTGTTTAGAATTCACTGAAAAGCTCAAAGGAGTTTAATTATAAAATCCATCAGTAATTGAAAACAAAATTTAACATCCAAAATTTAATAAATTATTGAACAAAAAATATCAGATCGTGTTGAAAGCATAATTTTTGGATCCACTAATGTTATTTTTTGTTCAATAACTTATTTTGTAACGTTTAATTTTGCTTTCAATTACTGACTGATTTTATAATTAAACTCTTTTGAGCCTTTCAGTGACAAAGGATTTAAATACTGTGGAGTTCACAGTTTTAGTTTTATTTCTGTTGTTTTCAGGTTTGATGTCACTAGCGGGAGGGGAAATGGTATCCATAGCCTTTAGCACAGTCTAAGCCTAACTCAAGGGTAAATCCTGCTGAAGATTCCTAATAAGGATGAAACAGCTGTCCAGGATTCATGTTTAAGATGGCTCAGATTGTGTGAAAGCATAATTTCTGGTCCACTACTGATATTTTTTGTTAAATGATTTTTGGTTTTTAACTAAATTTATCCACACAGTAAATTTATTAGTAATCAATTGCTAAAAATCCTGGAAAATTTCTCCATTTTACAAAAAATCCCCTTTTTACTTACAGGATCTCCTGAGAGTTTACAGTTCTTCTTCACTTTGGCCTCAGCTCCTTTGCTCCAAACAACAATGATTTTATCATTACATTCAATGTTTTTTGCCAGCCATTGGACAGAATTCTAATTAGAAAAGGAAATTAAGTGAATTAAGGCTCATTTTATATATATAAGAATATATTCCCTGAAATATAGTGTTCATAAGAAACAATACAAAGCAATATCAGTTTGTTTGTTTTTTTCCCTCCCCATATTTTTTTTTTTAGATATATTTTTACATCTGCTATTTTAAGTCAGTAACTGAAATCCGAACAGGACTATTCTGAGAATGAAACCACATGATTACAAAAAACTCACCCTCTAAAGCAAAACAGCAACCTTTTAGTGTCTTTGACAATTGGTCAAAGACATGAAAAATCAAATGGTCTGGGCGAAATCTTTTGAAACCTGAGGAAATAACCCACTGCTCTCCTAATAACTCAAGACTGGGCATTCCCTGTTGGTTGGTGTCCCTCTTGGTAACACAATAATGGACATAGGTTGGAATTCAATCAATAAAGATTCATTCCCATCGAAGAAATCGCTCTTATCTGTTGATGTTCAAGGCATCCTATTCTTCAATGTCAGTGTTTTTTCCATTGGAATTCTGACGGAACTCGCTGTACAAGACCAAAGCTCTGATAAATGAGAACATTTGGCAAAGTAGTGTTCAACTATTGATAGCTCTACGTGATTCCTGTCCACACAGCAAATGATGTCTTATTTTGTTTGTTACATTACGTGCTACTCATTTTTGTCATCGTACATCCTAATACCATTGGAAACAAATACAAAAAAAGTTCATATCATCAACATTCCTTATGCAAGAAATAAATAAGTTCGACCAGGTAGAAGTCGAAAGTGAGTGAGCTCTTCTTGGGTTGAAAATATGGCTATGACTGTCGTGGATTTATCACATCAATCTCCATGTGGTAGTGTAAGTGTACTAGCTGTTGCCTGTGCAGTGGATATGCTGTATACCATTAGAAGGATAGTGATGCGTCAGATATTGCAGTACTATCCATACAAGCTATGTATGTATGTATGTATGTATGTATGTATGTATGTATGTATGTATGTA
>JAFIDM010003189.1:65628087-65697032 GCA_023159025.1 Thereuonema tuberculata | reverse complement strand
GTATGTATGTATGTATGTATGTATGTATGTATGTATGTATGTATGTAGTGAAGGTGGGTGGCAGAAGCCAAGCACTGCGACCAGAGGTCTATTGTACTATCCCACGGAAATATGGACAGATGGAGAGAAAGACTGAGAAAGTATGGTGGGAGAAGTGCAGGGGAAACGGGAGAACCCCGAGATAACCTGCCCAGCGCGGATCGTCCACCATCACGAAACCCATATCAGAACCGAACTCGGGACTCAGAGGTGAGAGGCCGATGTCTTAGCAACAACGCCAACCGCGCGGCCATCCATACAAGGTAAGAAGTCTATCAGCAGCTACACTACACTGACATTGAAAATCGTGTAATACTTGGGTTTCAGTTCCTGGCGCGAATGACAGTTGATATCACTTGACCATGGAACATTCTTTGGAGTGACAAAGGCCACTTCCGTGAATACTCACAACTGTCACATATGGGTAACAGAAAATCCTAATGTTATCCAAGAAATCCCGTTGCATTCTCCAAGTGTCTGTAGTGTGGATTACAGGTCTAATTTCATCATTGGACCATATTTTTTTGCAGAGGTAACACCAACTGTGTTGCGCACTTTGTTCCATAAATGGACAGTGGTATTATGACAATGTTGGCGAATTTCATGATATCAGAACTTGAACAACGTGAGTGCCTTCAGAAAACCATGTCCATGCAAGACGGTTAACCACCACATCACCCGTTGTGCTCAAACTTGGCAGCACTTTACAAATGAACGGGTTATCAGCCGTTATTTCCAGACAACTTGGCTTCCCCGATCACCCGATCTCATCCCGTGTGACTTCTGGCTATGGATTTTTTGAAGAACCAGGTGTATCATGAAAGATGTCAAACTTTGTAAGATCTAAAGGACAGCATTGCTAGACGTCATGTTCTAGCAATTCCAGCAGACTATGATAGAAACTGCTGTTTTGAGAATGGAAAATATTATTGACAATAATGGTGGAAACATTGAACATTTGTAACCCTGTTCAAGTGATTTGTGCTGCTACAGGAACATTTATTGGCCATATTTTTACTATTTTTTTTTTCAATAAACGACGAGCATGTTGTATGAAGTACCTGTTGTCCAAATTTCTTTCCATTTTGAGTCTTACAACGCGCTCCAGAGCCCTCTACGTAGAGGAACTTTAATGTTAACAACCGTGTACATTTTCCATCACAGAAGAAGTACCAACATTGCTCTTATTTGCTGAGTAACAAATCTTGCAAAAGGACTGTCCATGAGATTCAAGTGATCCCTATAGGTTTCATCCTTTTATAGTGGTAGTCTATTGTAGATGTAATCTGGACCTATATGCTGACCATCTGTGAGAGTTATTCTGGAAAATGAAATCTGTAGATACCTACTTCCTATGTCATAGGATGCCCTAACATGCTAAGTCCTTGGGGATAATAAAAAAAAGCTCCATGAACACGTATAAATTCATCTCTGCTATGATATATTAAATTATTGAGTGTAAAATAATTTAATTATTATGAGTTGAAGTTTTTTTTTTATTAGCATTTAAAATGCTTGAAAAAATTTTTTTTGTTTGCTTAAAGTGGAAGTGTTTCATAGTGAAATTTAAATATGCAAATTGGCCAGCGTCACGTAAAGCAAAAGTGATGTCATGAGAAGCGAGAAGTAATTATTAGAACAGTTAGTTCGAGATCAGTAGAGGAGAATGGACTGAACCTTTTGACAGGGACGTTTCAGCAGATCGAAACGAGAGCTCGATGAGAGTCGAGTCGATTCGGTGAAGAGCGGTCAGAGCTTAAGATTCTAATGACAGAGACGAAGTGAATTATGGAAACCTAATTGAAACTAAACGAGGTGAAGGAATGTTTGAACCTCTAATTTTGGGACTTAAAAAGGGTGGTCAGCCAAAAGACACGCACAAGAAGAGTGTTTAAAACACGAAGTTATAAATGGTCCAAGGAAGTTTTGAAGTAGACGGTTCCATAAGCAGAAATAATTTAAGAGAAGATTATTTCGAGAAGACTTCGATAGCCGTTGTGTTAATTGGAAGCAATAGAGTAAATTGCGATGTAAGAAGACACCAAATATTGAAGCAAATAATGTATGGGAAATTATTATTCATCTCACATTTATAAGAACTCAGTTTTTGAAGAATGAAGTTCATGCGGAAGCCTGATACCCGAACCCGAAGTGGAATGAACCGAATCAAAAGATTGCCTAAGTTTATTTTCCTAAACGAAGAACGGGAAGAATTGTGAGAATATCCTGTCATAAGAAAGATAGTAATTACCAACAAAATTGTTTCGGAAAACTAAATTTTCCTTCGGGTGATTAGACAATTAAAATAATATTATTTTTGAACTACAGTAAGTTACCGTTAGTTCAACGTTTATCTTTGACAGTTCGTGAAGAGCTCAACGTCAGAGGATATTATCGTAAAGTTTACGAACCCTCATTATTAATTTAGTTCCGTGTAAAGCAGTAAAGTAAACATTTCTGAATTATAAGTGCGATAATTTTGGAAGTGCAAGACCATTACCCCAAGGCATTGTGGGTACGATATGGTGAGGATGCCATGTTCAACTGTGTGTACCGAGGATTATAAGTGCATCAGATATTAACTCCAGGATTCTATGAAGTCTGGTGGAGTCTACCTTCGATTCTAGCCAACGCAGAATACTTCAAATGATGAAGACAGCGAGAATTTCTTCGAACTGTAAGTAATGAACTTTAATATCATTATTTTGGATGGGGAAAGCTACCTAATAATTATCGAAGAAGCAGCTGGTGCCATATTAGTGCAAAACGGAACGTAACTTTGATACTTAGAGAATAGAAGTTGATTCTAATTTTCACATAAGGTGAATAAAACCATATAGTGAGATTCACATAAGTGTTTATTCAAATCTAAAAATATAGTGTTCATGAGAATGTGAAAATGAAAATATAATACAAGTGTTGAGATTAGATTTTATTTTGCATACGAGTGAAAAGTTAATAATTTGTGCATTGTTAACAAGAGTGATTAATGCAAATTAGAATAAGGAGTGCTACATATTGATAATACTCATATATTATATGTATGATGTGAATTAAATAATTAACAGTAAGCTGTGGTTACTAAATAATCCATTATTGTGCTTCGTGTGTTAATACAACGATTGAAGATACTCTGGAAATCGTGCAGTGTGATTATTAGTGAACATTTTGGAGTTTATACCAGTGCTACTAAAGTGTTAAAACTTTCAGTGTATTTTGTGATATTAGTCATCACCAGTGTATATAGTTTTGGAAAAATTTTAAAAATACCCCCAATAAATTATACATGAATTTTATCGCCGTTTTCTTATTTCTATACATGCCATTCTACTAATTATTAGGGTTCCGCACCTATACCCAGCAATCTCCTTTCAGCAATGTACAGGATTTCCTGGTTCTCTCTTTACCGAATATTAGGCAGATCTTGGCCTTATGAATAAAAAGAAAATGACGGGACAGTGTCATTATCATTGGTTCCATCTGTGTTAAACCACAGTTAATGCTTGGACTCACAATGGATGTCAGATTGTAGTTATGAAGTCTACTGAGAATACTTTGTGCAAACACATTCTTTCTGTGGCATTAGAAACCTTGCTTTTTGTTAACCTCGATAGGATCTGTTCTCTAATCTCCATCTTGTGTATGCAGTTCAAGTCCTTAAGATACTGTTGCAGCTCCTCTACCAAGAGTGATATCTTTTGCTGATACCTACAAGTGTTACTACACAAATGTGATTAAATTAAGTAATTAGAATTTACAAGAAACTAAGCTAAGGTTTCAAATAATGTTAGCTCCCTGCTAAGATGAAAATTATATTTGGTGGATTTATTTCCTTGGGAACTACATCAAAGGAGTATGGCTTTTAGAAAAGAGTTACAAGGATTTTTGTGGAAGGAAGGTTTTTTTTTTTTTTTTTATGTTGTGGATGTACAACAACACAATTTCTGAAAATGTGAATATTTTTAGTTCAGTTGAGCCAATACACCCATTTGTTACAGTTTTATTTCATATTGTTTCTTGTAAAATGGAATAAAATGGTTTTTGATGTAATAATTTATTAACAAAATGTTAATGTAATATTCAAGAGAATTTAACAGTCATTTAAATTATGCAATTATAAAAATAAAATAAATGAAAAACTTTGGAAAGAAATATTTATAATTTCTATTATAAAATTTAGTTAAACACTTCATGGTCTTTGTCCATTCTACAGGCAGCTATAGATTCCCTAAATTTATGTTGCTTGGCAATTCTGTGACTTTACCATTGTTTGGTTTCCCTTTTGTAGGAGTTTATGGGAGCAGCGTGAATGTATGGGTATACTATTCTAGTTAAAATAATCATCAATAGATGGCATTTGCTGTAGTTAATATCTCACAGAATACCAAAGGAAATCACAGTGTCGCCATATGTTTGGGAAGTCTGTGTATAGTGTTTTCAAAGTATTTGGAAATAGCTCGATTTTTATATTATTTTAAATATAATTATAGCAATATAAAGTATAATTTACGTTGTTTTGTCATATTCTGTAATTTTTTCCTAATAGAGATATCATGTAAAACTTCTTTTTGGTATCTAAATTTCTTGTTTATACTTACAATAAAATACTTACAATAAAATATAATACTTACAATAAAAATCTAATATATAATTTTGAAGACAAAGATTAGCTCTTTATCACTGATACAAAGTCATTTCTAATTATACTTGTGTTTGTGATACTTTGAAAAATAGCACGACCTGTGGGGAAAAGCAGGGAAGCGAAGGGTCCTCAAAGTGTTAAAGGAAAAAGGAAAAGTATATTTTTAAGTTATCATTACTTGTATCATAAATAAATGAAGTTTATGATAACTGAAACATAAACGATCTCTTTTGAATAAAATATATTAATTTAGCAGAAGAAAAGATAAATGAGTTTTAAAAACTGAGAACTTACATTAGTTCCTCTTCTGCTAAAATAAGATATCACTTTCAAAAGAAATTATAAAAAAAAATTATCTCGTAACTTTTCATTAAATAATAATTTTAATTTACAGTACTTACATCTCCAAAACAATTCTTGTAGTCTGCTGTTACATGACAATAACAGTTTTTTGAAAGATGTTCGCAAAATGCCCTGACAGCATTAGAATGTTTATCACAATCCCAAGAATACAAAACTAGGACGTTCACTGCTAAATGGAAGGGAAAAACAACAGATTAATTATTATTATTTTTTAAATGAGAAGAACTATAAGAATGTGAAATAGAAATGTGTAAATGTAAAATGTATCCCACTGCCTCCTTGCTCAATCTTTCAACATCATCTGGCTTAAGGCCTACAATCCTATCATTCGTGGGCAAACACCAATCACTATTGCTAAACCCCCATAATTTGCTTTACATCCTCCCATTTCCACTATGTTTTCTCCCTTCGTATTGTCCTAAATGTTTGTTCCGTTCCCGAAAATGGAATCTGCACAGTTTTCCGAAACTGTTGGATTATTTCCATCCTGTTTATTCATTACCATGTAAGTGCATTTTATTTTCAATTTCTCTCCTTAATTTCATAAAAAAAAAAATCTTTCATTTCTCAAATAAAAACTGTTTTGTCAAAGCCACTTCCCTAAGGTCTTACTTAACAGAGGCAGTCAGAACTTTCTCCATATTGCAGAAATCTGCCATTTCTGTAATATTTCTTTTAAGACCCCAAATAGCACTTGGAGTTACATTATCTGATCTGGCCTACGAAGGATTAAACTAGCCTCCTACCCTTTCAGACTAAGAAGGTTTTGCCTCAGAGGTCAATTGCTATCAGAGTAGTAGGAAAAGGTTAGACGATTGACCTTCATCCTAAGACCTCCATTTACCAGAAGCAGAGCAATGTGTAAGCAAGATGAAAACAAGTAGTAGTGGCTCAACTTCCAGGAGTTTCCTATCCTTAAGACACCATGCATATTAAAATTACATGGGTGGGAGGACCTATGGAGGCTATCCTATGAAAGAGGAAATCTCCTCATGACAGACAGACATCAAGGGGAATTTGAAATTGAGCACCTGAAATCTCAGTCTCTGAAAACTGGCTTGGTTCAATTAATACAACTCAAAAACAATTAAAAAACTTACAGGCAATCAATTATAATTTGCACAGCTTTATTTCATGCAACAGTTTAGGATTAGGAGAGTAATATCTGACATTTATTTTCTGTAATGAGTATTGGTATATTTATGTAAAATGTGTCAACAACAGATATAAAAATATCCAATAATTACTTTGTACAGATTTTAAATACATTGCTCACAAAATTTAGAGGATACTGCGAAATGAATATAATACACCCAAAAAGACAGAGGCAAATGCAAAAGGCAGAGTTTATTTATTAAAGAACAGAGAAGAAAATGACACCAAAACGGAAGCTGTCTGAATGTGCAAATATGATGCAAAATGTTAATTTGCATGTTTGTCTACAACCCTGTATAAAGAGGCTGGCGCTGATGGGTTATATCCACTTTCCTGGATGAACAACAAGTGGCAGAATCGTTGTGTCGCCTGAAAATGCCCCTGCAACGTGATTTACCCGAATTTGAAGCATGGAGAGTCATAGGGCATCTTGAAGCTGTACAAACACAGATGACAGTGGCAGCAGTGGTTAGAACCTTCAAACGCATGATTAGCAGACTATGGAATCCTTCAGAGAGACTGGCACAGTACAAAGAAGACCAGGGTAGGGCCGTCCACGTGCCACCACTGCAAGAGATGATCGCTACTTGATGCTGAAAAGCATGAAGGAACCGGCGAAGCAATGCAACTGAGCTGCGAGGACAATTTCTCGCTGCTACTAGATGACGGGTGTGTACTCAGACCGTGCAAAATTGACTATAGGTCTGGGGGTCAATGGTATGCAATCCGTGAACTGCTGAACATCGCAGAACCCTCAGAAGAGTTCTGGGCTGAAATGCATCTTCCTTGGACCCGTGAAAGTGGTCCACGGTTCTCTACAGTGATGAGTCAAGATTCAGCTTGGAGCCTGACAATCGTCTTGCATTGATCTGGCATGAACGTGGAACACAGGAGAATTGACGTTTCAAGCAAGAAATATATTCCTTTGGTGGAGGTGGAATTATTGTGTGGGCAGGCATCAGCATTGTTGGTCGTACCAACCTCCATGTTATTAGAAATGGAACGGTGACTGCTGTAAGACATCGGGTTGAAATTCTACAGGTTATAATGGTACCCTATGATGGAGCAGTTGGGGCCAACTTTCTTTTTATGAACGATAATGCATGCCCCCACTGTGCGCATCTCATCAACAACATGCTCCAAGAGGCTGGAAATGACCACATGGACTGGCCTTTACGTTCTCCAGACCTGAATCCCATCGAACACGCTTGGGATGCACTAGGAAGATGTGTTGCCAGTCAACAATCACCTCCCATAATACTTCCAATGGTGTGAAAGTGGCCACGAATCCCACAGGGACTGCTGGATCCTCTTGATGCCTCATCGCTGTCAGTGTGTTGTAGCAGTCTCAGGTGACCATACACCCTACTGAACATTCAATGTATGATACATTTTTCACGTTTGACATGCGATTGTTAATGCCTGTCTATGTGTCATATCCTGTTCAATCCCGATAAATGGATTCTGCACCTCATTTGCATATTCAGACAACTTCCATTTTCGTATCATTTGCTTCTCTGATGATGTTCTTTAATAAATAAACTCAAATGCCTCTGTTTTTTAGGTGTATTATAGTCATTTAGCAATATCTCCTAAATTTTGTGAGAAGTGTTTATCTACCTTGAATTTACTTACTTCTAAAATGATTTTATACTTTTGTTTTTTTATATTTATTTTTCTGGCATGATATATGGTAATGTAAAACAAGGTGAACATCTGGGAAGAAAAAACCCTGGGAGATTAGAAGGGAAACTGAATTGGTGAAGGAAGATTAGTAAACTATGTAACGAGACCTTTATAGTGAGTTTTATTCTTCTTTAACTTTTCATATTCTATCCATAATTATAATAAATTGACAAATGGACATAAATTTTCAAAAACATATTTGACTTACTTATTTTTTTTACAAATTTAAAATTACTTTTAAAATACAAATGATGCCACACTTTTCATTAGCTGCTGCTATTTTTCAAGTAATAACAACATTTGATTACTAGCAGTAAGTAGACTTTAATGTTCAGAAATTTTTTAGTTCCACAGTCTTATGATTTTGAAATGTTTCGTGAATTTATTAAGTATTTTCCATTTTTATTTAAAGCATTTTCTATTCCTTTATTTTTCACTAATTTCTTTAAGTTATTATTAGATTTATTGTCATTATTTTGTAATTATATTTTGATATGCCAATAGTTTACAGTTAGCATTACATAAATTTTATTTCAATTTTTTTAATTGTCATACTTTCTTTTATTTTTGTTTTTTTTATGGAAAATCACTTTCTTTTGAAATACCAATGTGGCCACACTTTTCAGTTATTGCTTTTATTTTATAAGCAGTAACTGCATTTACTATTATTTACAAATCAAGTATTGTTTTGTGTCGCACCCATGTTTTGTCTGACCTGCAGTGGAGATAGGGTGATGTCATGCGTGGCTTGAAAAGAGTAATGACGCCACATTACTATTTCTTGTAACTTAACAATTTTATTTTACACCCATCCAATGCCTATCAGCACGTAAAGTTTGGTATAGAATAACTACTTCAGGTCCTGAATAAATGATAAAAATTTGGGAGGTTTTGACCTGTCAAACCTAACCATTCCCTTGTGAAGCACTTGAATGAAATGACCCTTTCTAGAGAAAATGAAATTGTTTAAATAATAGAAAAGAAAAATGTATAAAATTTATGTTGCTACAAGGGCAGCTAAGTTTCCTTATCTGAACTTTTGTTCAGATTATTTCTAATAAATCTTATTTGTTAATTAAATTTGAGTGGATATTGTTCAAATTTGATGAACCTATTTAAGAATTAAATGCTAATTTATTTAATAATAAATGTCAACTAATTTTACCTTCACTTGGTTTTCTGGGAGATCGGCTCTTTATCAACATAATAATAATAATAATCAATAATAAACCTACGGCACCAGCTCCAAGATAAGGCAAATATCCTCCTGAAAATCAAAGTGAATAAGTTAAATACTACATAGGCATATCAAACTTGAAATAATGCTAAAATGTTGAGAAAATAGAACAAAATATCTAGCAAATAGCCATCATAATGCAGGATCTGTTTTCCTTATATTAATGAAAATTATTTTTTTCAAATATACTCCATAGTTTAGTCTATTCACAATCAGTGATTGATTATAAATTCATTGATGTCCGTATATGCTCATAAAGTTACAGAATTCAATATTCATTGAGATTTAAATAATTGTAATATTTCCCACCGAAGATTCTGAATTGCAAAGAATAAAGTTTCAAATGCATAAGACTGTTATTAAACCAAAACTTGGTCCTTTAAATTTGGGATTAATTCTATCAGCGTTTGGGCTTCCCATTGCAGGTTCATTTCAGCAAAAATGATTACATCTGTAAGCTGTGTGTCATGCATTGTAGAATGTAGCCACAAAATGCAGTAACCACAATATAAATATGAAACATTAATGCAACTAAAAGCTATACAATCATTTAAAAACATTACTAGATGCATGGATTGAAGATTAGCTGGGGGACAACATGAAATATCATAAATAAGAATGAAAGACTGCCATCAGTTGAAATAAGATCACATTTGAATTCTACCCTAGGACAAACCTGCCTATACTCTATTAGCTGCTCAAAAATAGGAAGGAAGAGCCCACCATTGCAAATAAATGGCAATGAAAGTAGGCACCTGTTTGGTGACATGTTGATCCATTTCAATTTTGGTCTTGTGGAACATTGTAAGTTCTGTAGATATAAACTAATGCCAAGATGAATGATGGAATGTTTTATTAACTGCCCTAAGTAGAAAAACGTAGCAGGTGATAAAATGGCATTGACTAGTCACTCTGAATGAGGCATCTACACTCTTTGACAAAAAAAAATCAACACACCCTGAAAAAATAATCCGATCATAATGAAACTTCATAATGATCAAAAATTCGCATCGAATAAATGAATAGCCGGAGCTACAGCACATTGGAACTGAGCATTGAGATGATGTATATAAAGAGCAAATCTCGTTTTAGGAACAAAACTTCCAGTGGATTTTCATTGTGTTTTCTTACCTTGACTGTAACAATGCATCGCCAGTGAATTTGCAGCTACAATATGACAGAGTTGGAAAGAGGTCGTGCCATCGGACTAAATGAGGTTGGATGGACAAACCGACAAATCAATTGGTATTTGGGTCAGAGTGATTCGGCAATTAGACGATGCTGGCAGGAATGGGTCCTGAACGGCAGATTTCAGAGACAAGAGGGCAGCAGATGGCCTAGGGCGATGACAGAATGGGAAGATAGAGTGATTTGTCAGAGCAGCTGTTACAACACCAGATTGATTGCCACCAACCATCCAACGGGTGTTCAATACTGAAGTTACCACCCGGACCATTACTAGAAGACAACAGGAGCAGAAACTACGTTCATGGACCTCTGACCAGTAGGCACTGTCGAGAGCAATTGCAGTGGTGTCAGGCACAATCAACATGGAATTATGCTGAATGGGGACGAAATGATTTAGTGATTAGTCTCGTTTTGACCTGAGCCCCCACGACCAGTGCAGACGTGTTGGTTTTTACATGTGTCGGCCCAGACATCGTCAGGATCCCACTCTTACTGTTACACGTCACAATGCCGAACAACAGGGAATTACAATGTGGGGTGCCATTTTGTTTGATAGCCGAACCCTCTTGGTAATCCTCCATGGCACCCTCACAGAATAGTAGTACATTGATGAAATTCTACGACCCATTGTGTTGCCGTTCCTTTTGCAGTACCCCGGCTTACTTTTTAGCAAGATAACACCCGGCTACATATGGTACGCCTCTCCATTGATTGTCTTTGTACTTACAACACACTTCCTTGGCCTGCCAGATTGCCAGATCTCTCTCCGAATGAGCAAATTTGGGATATGATGGGGCATTGCTTGCAATCATCCCAGAATGTTGATGAGTTAGCCTGCTAATTGAAAGTCGTATGGGAAGAAATCACACAGAACACCATCCACCAACTGTATCAATCAATGCCACGTCCGGTGACAGTTTGTATCCAGAGATGGATCAGCGCCATACTGATTTGCTCACTTTATGTAGCTGTTTCTGTCCAATAAATCATCCAACTGTTCTGAAATTCTAATCATTTCGTTTTGTGTACATGTGCATTAAACATACCAAATTTTGTCAAAGAGTGCATTTACCTCGATAATTGCAACATAGAACCACAATAAAATGAGTGTAGTTTGTGCAGCAATGTGAGACAAGTTCATAAAAGATTTCATAGTGGCATCCAGATACCAGATAGGACAACTTGCTCATTGGATACATCACAGCATAGCTAAGGTAAAATTCACATACTTCCAGAAGAATATAATGGCATATGATTTACAAGGTGACAAACTACAGTCGTAGGATGGTGACTCTGAAAAGGTGAAGATACAAATGCATAAGTCTTTCAGCTATACCTCTGATCACTGATATCGAGCTAGGATAGTAGAGGAACTGCACAGGATTCTGACTGCCTATCTCAACAGAAGACTGTTACAATGGAAACTACGCTGGCATTGTGAGTTAAAAGTTCAAGGGCATCATCTTGAACTCAATCAGAAATGAAGGGATAGACTAAAATTCAATAAGTAATTCAGTTTTTCACTGAATTGACAAGGATTTGGAAGTTGCTTTTTAAAAGTAACTGTGTTACACTTATGCTTACTTTACGTTACAAGCATTACAGTTAGCATTACAGATCGTACATAATTTTCACAATGGTGGGCGTCTGACGAACTTTTGTTTTTCACGGTGACTCGTGATGACACCACTCATTCAATTGGCATTTCAGCTTTGGTTCATAGGATCTGGCCCACATCTCATTAATTGTAATGATACGCCGTAAGAAGGCCTCTCGTTCACACTCAAAGTGCTGCAAGTGAGTACGAGCAGAGTTATATCGCAGCCATTTCTGACAGACATGCATGTGAAACCCATCTTGAGGCAATTTTTCGCATTCTTAGACGGTCCTTAAGGATGTGAAGCACAGTCGAAGATGCCAGTCCTGTATCTTTGACTAATTTACGAATCGTGGAGTTCAGAACCGTCTCTACTAACGCCAACACAGTCTGCATATCTTCATCACTTACTGCTGGATGACCAGACCGAGGCATGTCTGACACATTTTCGAGTCCTTTCGGAAGGCTTTTATCCATGTCGCTACCGTTCAGTAAGGTAATGCAGATGCACCGCAGGCCTCTTGCAGTCCTTGGTGACGTAGTTGTGCTGTGCAACCTCTAGCACATTCAATTTTTAACCAGCTCCTCTGCTCCTGCTTCGAAAACATTGCGACTGTATTCTGCGACCGCTCGTTCACAAGTGCTCTGTTCTTGTTGTCACTGCGCACGGGCATGGAGGGGAAAGGGTAAGTTCATTTGCTCGGAGGGATGGTACGCATGTAGCTAATCTGTGGCATAAATGGCATTGCCTGACTCCAATGCATGGCATCGCTATAGCATTGTTGCCACTACAAAAAAAAAAATCAACCCTCTTACATACTTTATAAGTTATTATGATTTTCCTGTGTTTTTTTTTCCTTAATTACTGGAAACCAGTGTATATTCAATTATCATAGTTTCATGAAATTTTCACCCATCGATGTTCATTGTAGCCATTCGAAGTTATAGGCATAGACAGCTTTGGTACATTGTTTATACTAGAACCATGACGATCCATTATGATGATGAAAATAGAAATGGGAAAAAGGATTAACAATGAACATATATAGTCTCCAAAACGATAATCTTATTCAATGTCTTCAAACAACTAAAATGTCTTTTTTTACTATATACAAACAAACCATACTTCTTCCTTAAATCTTCTCTTTTATAATAAATATTATTAAACATCATCCACCAGAAAATAAATGTCATAAACTACATTTATTAACTGAAAAAAAAAAAACGAATTTTCAAGGAGATAAAATTCACTGTCTCCTCTTTTTCAAGCCTTTTACATTATAATAATAAATAGACGAGATTCTTTTACGACAATGACCTTAAAATATTGATATTAACAATTAAAAAACGTTAATACAATAATAATAAAAGATCATAATCTACAATATAATAATCACACATTATTAATAATCACAAATTCCGTATCTGAATAAGAACAGCTGGAAATTAAAAGAAATTGGTAAAAGATATGGAGTAAATTTAAATTTTGAATATAGAAATAAGTTAAAAAATATTTTGTGTAAAAAGATAAATAGCAATGACAAGAAGTTTGAAATGGGTACATACATACATATCCTTTCCCGTTCCACCAACTGTGGGTCTAGGAATTAACTAAGCCTCTCCACCTCTCCCTGTTCTTCCAAGCCTCTTCTCTACATATTCTTTCCCATGGGATGCCTCTCTCTTCCAGGCTGTGCTTCACATCATCCAGCCATCGCTTACGCGGTCTCCCTCTTGGTCTCTTCCCTCCTTCTTTTAACTCATGCCAAACCTTAGGAGTCCTACCATCTTCCATTCTTTTCACGTGCCCGAACCACCTCAGCCTTCCCACTTCCACCTTTTTCCTCAAACTTTTTACCCCCAACTCCTCCCGGATATCCTCATTTCTCATTCTATCTAATCGAGTCTTCCCTACTATACCTCTAAGAAACTTCATCTCCCCAATGACAAGAAGTTTGAAATGGGTGTTGTTTATAAATTAGATTGCCTGAATTGCGATTCATTCTATCTTGGGGAGATGAAAAGAACAGTTCAAGAACGCATGGGGGAACACGAATATTATATTAGACAAAAATTAGTAAAGGAATCTGAAATTGCTGAACACTGTAAAGACAAGCAACATTGTATCAATTGTGAAGTAAACATTTTATATAATGAAACAAATACAAAAATTAGAAGGACAATAGAAAGCCTCTATATCCGAAATTCGAAAGAAAAAAATCTCAATAGATGTGATGGAGTTAAAGTTAGTGAAAATTTGGTAAAATTGGCTAGAGAAATGATTAACAAAAAATTGGTAACCTCTAACAAAAAGGTAATAATCAAAAAATTAAAGTGTTAATAGGCTTTCTATTGTCCATCTAATTTTTGTATTCGTTTGATAAGAATTTGTGATTATTAATAATGTGTGATTATTATATTGTAGATTATGATCTTTTATTATTATTGTATTAACGTTTTTTTAATTGTTAATATCAATATTTTAAGGTCATTGTTGTAAAAGAATCTCGTCTATTTATTATTATAATGTAAAAGGTTTGAAAAAGAGGAGACTGTGAATTTTATCTCCTTGAAAATTCGTTTTTTTTATAGTTAATAAATGTAGTTTATGACATTTATTTTCTGGTGGATGATGTTTAATAATATTTATTATAAAATGTCTTCTTAAAATTCTTTTCTTTATTCACAATATTTCGTTTCTTCAATAGAAAACTTCTTCAGGTTAAATTGAGGACAAGAAATCTCCTTCTTCCTCCAGAATTCGTTAAGATACATTTAAATTGGGTATGGGTTGTACCATTAAGTTTTAAATGTATCATAATGAATTCTGGAGGAAGAAGAAAAAGATTTATTGTCCTCATTTTACCTGAAGAAGTTAACGAAATATTGTGAATAAAGAAAGGAATATTAAGAAGACATTTTAATTGTTTGAAGAGATTAACAATGAAATAAAAATACAAGATTAGAAGCGAAAAATCATTAATTTCAAGAAATGAAAACGAATTGGCTTCCTCTACATAGAAGTTATTTTATATGATATGAAGGAAAGAAATCAGGGAATGCCCTTCCATAGAAGCCATGAACAATAGTCTTTTATACTGAAAATGAACAAAGAGAAAACAATGCCTTCTGTTTAACCATAATACTAACAATGTGATTTGTCCACTAAATGCCTCTCCACATTTAAGGAGATTTTAAATTAACAAAATGATTTAAACGCAATTAAGCTTGTGGTTGGAATAAGACTCAAAGTCACGTAGATCCCTACAGAGAACTGACAGGAGTACAAATCAGTGGCTTCACAACTTTTTCCTTTTTAGACCTTTTCTAAATTCTAGACTTATATACCTTTAAGTATAATTCAATATTACAGTATATATGTTTTCGTACATGCTAGAAAGCTTCCTGATAAGTTGGTCTCATGAAATGAAGGAAAAGTTAATCGGTGAGGCAGAAATGGATTATTAGAACAATGAATAAATAGAATATAAGGGTTCTAGGTTTAGCTGTTAAGAAATGCAGTGCAAATGAAAAAAACACACCAGGTGTCACTGGAAAAACTTAATGAAAGTTGAAATAAAAAGCACAATCCCCTAAATGAATGACAAATGCCACAAATATAAGAAATATTTTCTTCAGTTGATAGAGGATAAATCTCTTGACTAGGATGATAAAAAAAGGGAAGATGAATAGGTAGAAATGGGTGACATTCGGATGGGTGACAATCACTCACTCACATCCTCATCCATACTTGTTGAGTTGAGGCTTGTCCATGGAAGTGTTTGCCGTTCCTCTGCTACACGTTTTTAGTCAGAAGAGAAACAAACACTGAAGAAGAAAGAAACAGCAAAGCCCTGCCCCGGAATTCAAACCCAGGTTCTGACACATCTGTCTTGTGAAAGGCAACCATCTACACCACTAGGCTATTCAGCAACAGTGACAATCATTCATATTTAAGTCATAATATTTATTTAAGTATTAAAAAGCCAAGTTACTGTTGCCATCCAACTCAGTTTACAAAGTTTTCCTCTTGAATTACAGAAATTTTAATCAGCCAAAAAAGATAAAATTGCTTTGACAGAAGATCCCTGTTCAAATAATCAAAACAGAATATGTTTATTCTCCTACTGCCATGTCCAGACATACGACTACTGCTCAGAAATGCAATGTAAGAAGAACTAGGAATTAAATTTTAAATCTGGCAGAAAATAAATAAATAAACACATTAACCCTTTGCGGTCTTATGTTGACATATAATCGACATTGAGGAAATGCCAGTCTGGCCCATTGTCGATATATAATCGACAATGTCATTTTTGGATGCTGGCGTTGTCTTTTGTCGACAATAAACCGCTACGGAAGTCATACGCTATTTCTAGTGTCTTTTGTTGACGTTTTGCGCCATCTATTGAGCATCTGCTAAAATATTTTGTGGAAAAATCAGCCGAAATACCTGTTAGGAAACCAAAATGGCAGGTCCTTCGTTGAGCGTTCCTAACATGTGTAAACGAAAGCACTGTAGTGTTTTAGATGACGATTTTGAAAATAAAAAGCACAAAGACTGTATAGTGTACAGTAATAAAAAAGTAAAAGGAGGAAGGAAAAATATTATTATTGTAAAACCTGCACATTTCTTCCTGCAATGTGTCCAGGAGAATGCTTCAAAAGATTTCACATAATGATAAATTTCAAAAAATATTAATTTTTTTCTTATAATTTAACTATTATATATCTGAATTCTATTGTAATTTTCTATATTTTAACATTAAATCTTGAAAAAAATCTATAGTTTTGAAAAAAGACGTTTGTCATTACGCTTCCCACAACACCCTTAAAAATACGATGTCCTGGCTGTGGACATTTTGGGATTTGCCTAAGACCGCAAAGGGTTAATGGAAAAGGACATTAACAATATTAAACTGAGAATATTTTCACTAACCTTTATCCGGATTCTCTAAGTAAACGACATGTGACAAGGAAGTGCAGCATCTGTTGTTGGTACAATTCAAACAATTATCAATGAGTGGTTTAACTGCAACGACATAATTATTTCCTGATTCAATATTGTCAAACACAACTTTTGAAAGAGTAGAGTGATTACTGATTTTGACAGTTTTCTCTTGTTTAACAATTTCAGTGTCATTAATCATCAAAAAAACCCTGTAGTTTTCAACGTTAAATTTGGGTGGTGCATGTTGGAAAAAGGCTGTTAATTTGTTATTAGGAAGTTCATGTGTTTGCAGGAATATAGTTGACTGCCACTCGGTAATTATCTGTGGATCTAATTGGGGGAAAAAAAACAGGAAATTAGCATAAAGGATTTCATGTGAAAAACTTAAGAACTAAAATATGTTGTAGGTTTTTTTTTTAATTAATGATGTTATATATAATAGTAATTAAAACTATTTCCACGGTTAATCAAGAGAAATTTTGATAATTCTTCACTGACTGCAAAAACAACGGAAAGAAGACACTGAGTACAATTACGATTTATGTCATTTTCTTTTAGGCTTATAATTTGTCAGAATTCTGCATTTAAAGTAAGACTTGAAATTTTAGATAAATAAATGTCCAAGTTTAAATGTTTAGAGTCTGTTTGTAATCAATTGGAATATGATTGCCTCTAATGCTCTACAAAGAACCCACATCATAAAGTGAACTGAGAGGTTCCTATTGTTCTCTGAAAAGAGCACTTTTCAGCTCAAGGGCTATTTAGAAGCATCAATGTCATACAATTTACTGTTCTGATGATACCATAATGGTCAACCTCAACTTGTATAGATCATGTTGGAATGTTAGTCAAGTGCATGTTTTTGTATGTGAACTCTGCAGAGCCTCAACATGTCACCTTAGAGTATTATCTAGCAACCTCTGCATAATTGATTTGCTTCCCATTCTTCCAATGCAATCATGAGGATATATGGAACAAAAATTGTATGACACAACTACTGTGGTGGTGCTAAATCTGAAAAGAAATAAAGTGTGAAAAATTGTTTTTATAGGTGTTCCTAATTTATGTATTGTATTTGACATTGCATCGAAACATCCACATAACATTGTTACCGTTGGTCTGAGCCAACTTTCCTCCTAAGGAGTGGAGTTACCCAACCCAACTTCCCTATAGAGAGCTGGCTCGTCCTGAAGCCAGAGTGAGGCTGGAGATGGCCTTAAATAGGGATGCCGAGTCAGATTAAGCAGTTCGTCCTTGTGGCAGTAAGCCACACAGAGTTCTCCATCCGGTGAAAGAAGTGACGAGTCCGTTGTGTGACAGCGAATTATGCCGCAATCTTCAGCCAGTGCAAGCCGCACCGATAAGCGGCATCAGAAGGAGCCACCCAGCTCAATGAAAAATATCTACTGAGAAGAGAAGCCGTTTGACATGCAAGCCGCACCGATAAACGGCAGCAGAAGGAGCTACCCAGCTGAACAAAAGTTATCTACGGAGAAGAGAAGCCGTTACCCGTGCAAGCCGCACTTATAATCGGCAGCAAAAGAAGCCATACGGCCCAACAGAGGATCCAGACGAAGATGAGGCGCCATTACCCGAGCAGGACGTTGCAGTGCGCCAATCAGAGGATTCCAGCCCAACCAGGATGACTTTGCCAAAGGAAGGTGATCTTCAGTGTATGCCGCCCATGGTGTGGACAGAAACAAGGAGTTAGGAATACTGGTAAGAAGCCAAACCGGCCCAAGTATCCCAGGACAGAAGAGATAGAAGAAACAGAGGGGATCGTTGCAAGGACTATTGGAGACATATCAGACTATTAGTTTAACTGCGTTAAGGCCCCCTTCCATTAGAATTTATAGAAAGGAACAGGGAAATAAAATTATTCGTATTCTTAGTCCAGAAATTGGACTGAACGCTTTTTAGTGGCCTTTCCTTTCTAATCGAAAGAACTCTAGACTACTGGAGATTCCTAAACAAATTAGTTCAGTTGCGCCCTATTCTTGAATCATCGAACTGTTGTCGCAAATCTAGGTAGCAATATTTCACAACTAACAGGGTTAGCAAATATTAATGTGACCATAAAACTCTTAGTCCTAATAATAATGAAAACATGTAGTTTTATTAATATATTCATTCAAATGAGCCATTAATTTCTAAAGCTGGCCTTTGATGTTTCTGTGATCTTCTCACTGGCCTTACTGCAATCTGACACGTTTGTATATATATTACATTTCATAACAAAATCAGTTTTTAAACTGCACATCTATATTAATTCTTTCTATATCAAAAAAATAATAATAAATAAATAAAAAAAAATAAAAACAAAAGTAGTAAGTAGCTGTCTTACAACAATTTAAATACCAATTAAAATTTTTACAAAGTGGGTTACTTAATCTTCATGAAGTTTTGGTTTTCTTTTATTAATGAAAGGATCAAAATATAATGACTTTCAATAGAAGGAAATAGGAAAAATTAATCCTCAAATAAGTGATACAAATTTATCTTTTGTTCTTTAACTTCTTTATATTTCGAAGCTGCCTTGTAAACAGATGTCTATAAGTCCACAATTCAATTCTAATGGCTGCTCTTCTGCCACTTGCTCTAAATAAGGTATGGTCTGATTTGGGGCTGGATTTAGAAGCAACTTGACACCAGCCAGCTTATGAGGTGAGAAAAATTTATTTAACTACAGCAACGCTACCATCCTATCGAAATCTGGATATTCTTTGTTTAAGGTGTCCATCCACCGTTTCATCCATTTTCTCTTCTTTGGGGATTTTTTTATCTCTGCTGCAGGACGATTTTTGAGAATTAATAGCTATTAAAAGCTGCAAAATCAACTTCTTTATCACTTCACTGAACAGCATTTTAATCTTGATATCAACTACAGCAAAATGAAAATTCCAACTGGCTTGTATAAAGCAACAGTTTTTGCTCAGCTGAAACAGGCAAATTTTCTGGCATATTTCAGACAAGATCAATAATAAAGCAGAACATAAAAGCAGATTCAGAGTAAGTTTATTTACAAAACAGTTCCTGTATCTAAGCAAGCTAAAACATCTCTAAAATGGGATTATTTAAAATTAGCACAAAAGTTAAAAGAGCATAGAAAGTGTCAATTAGGTATTTCAATCAAAGGAGAACCATCTTTTAATCCAGAGTTAAGTTCTCAGGAAAGACAACAATTAAGTAACCTTTTGTGGTGGTCTCCTCACTCCTAAAGCAAATCTTCACTTACCAACTTCTCTTGCTGCGGGTATTTTGAATGTATATGCTTCTGTTGCATTACTAGGTAGAGCTGTAACCTCTAACTTGTATCTGTTATGAGTATCTTTGAAATCAAAGAATGGACAATCATACCATACGGTGACCTAAAATTCAAACGAGAAGCTATTACACATACGAGACTGGTTCTTATTGGATTCTTCTGCAAAGGAAAACATTCAATTGACAATAGACTTAATTTACATTTCATGAAAATAGTTTGAGTTTAGCTTATGTTTCTTATGTTGGAAATCTTAATTTGGATTTTCACCCAACCTCTATAGAAGACATGTCTCATCTTCATTAACTTTGCAGAATTATTGAAATGGCCTTTTATTTTGTTACAACTGATTTAAACTCAATCAAGATTCTGATAAAGTACATTTGAGAAAGCAGTAATTGAGGAATTAAAAAAAAAAAAAAAAACAAACTTTCTTCAATCAATAATGATAATCAAAAACCAAATTTTCTGCCCCCCCCCCAAAAAAAAAGTATTTTTTTTTTAATCATTATATAAATTGTAAGAGTGGGAAACAAGTTCAAGGGACTCGCCGACTTCTGTTTGGGGAAATCAGTAAGCAAAATGAAAAATGAACAGGGTTCCTGATTAGCGATACCACACTTGGAGTGATGTTGACTCTCCTTCTTCTTAACTGTGCCCTCCGGTCTCTTTCCCTCAGGGTCCAGTCTTACATACCCTTGGAGGGTGGTAAGATATTTGTCCCTGACAGGGCTGGATTGCAGCCCAAAAATTATATATACTTTTAGGTGCGAATATTTTATATGTACCGGTCAAACGCAAAACCTGATATCAGTGTCGCAGAAACAATTCTAATTAGTAATTTATTTTTGTTAACTTTCAGTGGCAGAGGAAGCAATTGCTTAGGGCCCCCAGCTGTAGAGGGGCCTACTAATTATTATTTATTTCATAAAGGAGATTCCATTTTTCTTAATTATATTTATTTGAATTAAAAAGTTTCCTATGTTCAATGAATTTTTTATTTTTTTATTTTTCTAATTTCTTCAATATGATGCTTGATGAGGTTTGAAGTTGAATTGAAGCCAGTGTATATGAATTTAAGAAATAACATTCCAAATACATTTTTATACTGTTGCAATTAAGGAACAATCACAGGTTGAAGAAAGGAACCTGAAGAATCGAAATGAGTTGAAATTAAAATTTAATATTTCGGGACACCTCATGTCAGAGGATGAAAAAAAGGATCTTTCCTTTTCCCCTTCGTTATCTGTTAATTAGATCTTTGCTACTCAATAGAATCACCCCTTTTGAACTCTTTTTTCTCCTTATTTCATTCTTTTCCCATCTTTTGGAACACAACAATCTACTCATTATAAAATACATCACTTTTAAAACATTTAAAACAATCACATTTAAAATGTGAAGTGTGCTGGGCGCTGGCACACGTACATTTTGGTTTATGCTAAAAATAAGCAAAAAAAAAAAAATCCCAGTCCTCCTGCCACTAAAATTTTCCGCTCTAGGCAGCTGCCTAGGTTCCTATTTGGATGAGCCAGCTCTGGACTTATCTACATTTTTCAATTTAAATAAATAATTAAAAAAAGCAATTGGGTCTCTTCATAAATGAATCGTACATGATTGTGACCACTCCCACTGTAAATACTGAACTGTCCTACGATAATATAGTTAGATATTTCAGGAGACAACAGAATTAAATTGGTCAAACTGAAGAAGGCTAACCACCAGAATTGTATTTTGTAATCGTATATCTAGAAACATTGAATTTTTTTAAGCAATTTTATTTATTTCTGTGGATTTGCTATTTTTTTTTAGAAGGAATTACTTCACACAGTGAAATTAATAACGAAAATACCAATTGCCCAGAAAATATCTGTAACAGTAACAGATCCGTAAATATCTGTAACAGTTTTAATAACTAAGACGTCGGAAGAAATGTGGCACCCGCAAAAGTTAAAACAAACAATAAAAACTCGCCGAAAGGACAAATGGCGAGAAAATTTATGTGCCGCTACATGCGGCCTCTATGAATTTATTTAGCGCATGAAAATAAGAAAGCGCAGGTAAATATTAATAATAATAACAAAGGGTGAGACCAAGTTGTATACAAAATGACATCCTGGTACAGTTGTTTCACGCTAATATGGCGATCATCAGCCAGGAGCAGTCATCAGTACACAACCAAGTCTCAATACACGGGGTCTATAAGATAAGACGTCTACTTGCGCTTTCTTATTTCTTCAGACGTCTTATCTTATAGACCCCATGTATCGAGACTTGGTTGTGTACTGATGACTGCTCCTGGCTGATGATCGTCATATTAGCGTGAAACAGCTGTACCAGGATGTCATTTTGTATACAACTTGGTCTCACCCTTTGTTAGTTTTAATAACTAATCGTTAGAAAACAAAATTTAACAATAATTTGGATGCTAGTGAATGCACTTGAGTTTGTGGCTTATATTTAAAACTCCTGATTGTGTCTAAAAACCAAAAACCAAAACAAAGATCAAAACTTATAATTAAGTATTGCTTATGGTTAAAAATTCTTATAATATTTATGTATTTCAAATTAACAAATAATTGGCAAAATCTGAAAGTGACCATTGTTCACTTGTTGAGAAAATCATTTGTTCAAAGTCCAGATAGCTTTATAATATGATTTCTCTCATTTTTATAGTGATTTTATGTTGCAAAACAGTGGTATTTAACCTTTTTTTATTGATATATCTAGTGTACCTTTAACTAAAAGGTAACCCACAGTATTACCCATTGTTATTGGTGGATATTTCAAATTATTCTATTAACTTATTTTACAAGAGGCAAGAACTTTAGATGTAAGGAGGGACTCAGATGGAAAACTATTGCTTCAAAATAGAAAAGAGAAATAAGATTGAAAATAAAACAATCAAATAAAATTTCTCTTGCCTCAACAGGTAATTTTTTCAACTCACGTTATCAGTACTAAAGTAATTTACTTAAAATAATGGAAAACAAGAAAACCCTCAGACAGTGCTTTGGCAGATTTTTGTTTTCCCCTTAGATGTCTTCTCATACCCAGATTGAATATCACCGTTCTAAAAGATTTTAAATGTGACTGTGGCAAAATTCTATCTACAAATATTGCTTTTATTTATGAATTTAAAGCTTTCTATTTCTTTTCTTTTAACCATACACTTGAATAGATCACTTACCACTTCTTTAAACTCAAGAGAATGAAAATCCATGACACGACACAAACTGTAATTTCCGTTGGTTTCTTGTTTAATACGAAATATTATTCCTGTGTAAGCTGTAAAATATAAAAGAAGGATAAGGAAATGTTTTAGGAAATACTGCTATCCACAGAACTTTTTCTTCTTCTTAATATTTTATGTTCATAGGATTTTCAACAACAAGAATTAGATTAAATGTCACTTAATGAAATTTAATAGTTTTTCTTTTATTAAAGATACATTAAATAAGAAGGAAAAACAGTTCTTTCTTATATATTTAATAAAATAAAGCTATTTTCACAATAAAATCTCATCCATTTGAAATAACAGTTGCTTCCAGAAAATCCACTTCTCTCCTTTGAATGAATCCTGGTATTTGGAAATCTTACCTGATTTTGTGTCAACATAAGAGATTCCTCTCTTAGGAGTGAGAGGATGTCAAAAGTTTTTGTAAAAAAAAGAAGAAGCATGTTTTATGATGAATCCTAGCATTACTCTATGAAAGAAATTGTTAACTTAAGACTTAACTTATTTCAGACGACTTAATATTGACTACTAAAATTCAATATCAAAAATAATCAAGAGGGATTGTTGAATTACCTATGTCATTTGCATTATAATGGCAATAAAATGAAACTAAAATAATAACATTAATTAAAAAAATATCTTTCCATTTAGAATTTCAAATAGTTTCACAATAACCATCAAATTTATTATTTATTGTCTTATCAAAATTTTAGAAATGCTGTTCAAGATATCCTTTTATTTAAACAAACAATATTATAACTAAATTCATCTAATTCTACTAATAAGGGAATTCCACACACAGCGATTTCATTCATAGTTACAAGGTACATAGAATGTAACTTGTCACTGCACAATATAATGGTCGTAGGTGCTAACTGATCAAGTGTGACAGCTAACTAGAGGTTTCAATTTAAACATAAATACAAGAACCTCAGTGACCCAGTGGTGAAAGGTGTGACAGCGTAATCCAGTGGCTCCGATTCCATTCCAGTTTCAGGCACAGGTTGCAAATTTTGTTACTGTTGTAATTTTATTGTTTGTAATCATTTCTAAATATCTAATGTGTTGTTAATAAATTATAATCTGTTTTTAATTTTTTTTTGGTGCTAAAGTAAGTCTACATACATATTTATAAAACATTTACTTATTCATGCTAGGTACAGTGCATGCTAGTGCTCTATTTTTAGAAATGCAATAAATACTTGCTGCAAATCGAGGGTTATTTCATTAGCTGTTTTGAGGTTATTGAATACTGGTCATACATTTTTATCCACAGTATCCCAAAAATACTCTCGAGATAATTCAAAATTAATAACTGATTTAGATAAACTAAAAACTGAATTGCTATTTGATTATTTCAAAAATTTGCTACTACGTGACAGGGATGAATATGAATCCATAGAATTTTACAATGACTACACTGACGAGGATGATTTGACGAAAGATGAAGACAAACATCAACAAGAGAGTGACAACACTTTAAATATTTAAAAATGATTCGCCAGAAATGGATATCAGCATTCAGTAAAAATTATATCTAATTCAGTAAAAGCCATTTTTATCTAGTACTTCCAGGATTGAATGTTTGCTGGATATTGTACAATTTTTCACTTACTGAGATGTTATGTTAGACTATACTTAGATTTGAACTAATCTTACTGCTCTCAACTCTTTTTTTTAAAGAAATTAGTTTTACAAATTTCATCTCACAGTGTCTGCTTGACTGATAAAAAATGAAAGGAAATGCATTCCATTCTGAGTCAAGTATTTGGCAAATAGGAGACAAGCACTTTAAAATCTCAAATATTTAATTAGAAACCATTCATAAAGAACTAAGTTGTTCCAATTTAGAACACGACAGTTAGTCAAGGCCTTTGTGTTTGTAAGACTGAATGCATCATCTCATCTTTTGTGTAAGTTGTAGACTGTGGAAGATTCAATGCTGTATTCTTTAAATTATGGTTTCCACCGTTCTCACATCTACTGCATGTGCCTATTTTTGCCATCTATCATTACTATTCGTCTTAATTAGTAGTTTCCATCCTACAGAGTAATAAGAGCAGCAACTGACACCAAGAATCAATAGCAAAAAGATAATCTCTTAGAAGAACCACACAAACACTAGAACTTTTCAAACGGACTCAACTGGAATTTGGTCAATTTGGAAAAGATACATCTAATATTCTTTCTGAGATTTTTGATTAATAGAGGTTTCTAGATCAGCTAAAATACAGTAAATAAATCATCTTTTACTATTATTAATTATAACTGCTTAGTTTTCTTTAAGAAATTTTTTTCAAACAGTCAAAACAAAAAAAAAAATAAAAAAAAATAAATAAATATTAACAAACAACTTTTTTTACTGATGATGTTAAAAAATATATATATTTAGAAATATGTGCAAAAACTTTGGCTATTTTGGCCACCATCAGATAAGATTTACCTCTGTGTATGTCTATCAATGACCACATTACAGTTCAAATTGGCTGAAACATTTAGAATATTTAAAATAGAATTTATTTAAAAGCCTTTAAATGCTGATTTTAAAAAATTCTCTTAATGACTGAATTTAAAGAATATGTTTAAATAAAGTGTTTCAATTAAGGGAACAATCTTAAATAACCAGCAAACTTTATTGGGAAGGAAAATTGTAATACAGAAGAGTCCCGAAAACTCGGCACTCGATAACCCGGCAGTCTGGGTAACTCGGCCACCCCCGGCAGGGCGGAAAACCCCGCGCGCAAACCCTTTATAAGTTACATTTATACAGTGGAACCCCGCCATTCGTCCGCCTCGCTATTCGTACAACTCATTATTCGTCCAACTTTTTCAAGTAAAATTGAACTCGCCATTCGTACGCTTGCTCGCGTTTCGGACAGCGTGACCTTGTTACTGGCCGCCCCACGCGGTCGCTTCAGTTCAGTCTCGTGCTCGCTTCCATACGCTATGCATCATCCACGCAAGCTTCATGAAACTTTGTGATACTTTATTGTTATTTTTTGTTATTTTTATTGAAAATAGTGCAGCCATGGGGCCAAAAAAGATTACTGATTCAACTAAGCCTAAAAGGAAAGCAGTGAGAATGACAATTGAATTGAAAAAAGAACTCGTTGCGAAGTTTGTAAGTGGAACTCGTGTCTCTGACCTGGCAACTCAGTATGGCATGGCGAAATCAACCATATCGTCTATACTGAAAAAGAAAGACATAATAAGAGAGACCTATATATTCATTGTTTTCATAGTTTTTATGTATTTTACGTTTAAAGTATTATTACAAAGGTTTAAATAAGCAATCATCTCTGGGTTTTGGAACGGATTAATCCAATTTACATTATATCTTATGTGAAAAAATGATTCGCCATTCGTACAAATCGCCATTCGAACTGCCTCCTGGAACGGATTGTGTACGAATAGCGGGGTTCCACTGTATACAGTTCGTGTATTAGGCATTTTCTTAAGTTTATTTGGACAGTTTAAATTTGAGTTATAGCATTCTTTGTAAACTGTTGAATTCTCAAGCAACAAATAAAAGCATTTCATACTTATTCTTTTTTTAACACCTTTCCCAATAAGTCGGCAGTTTCACAAACACAGCCACCATTCGGTCCACATTAGGCCGAGTTTTTGGGACTCTATTGTACTTTCATTATTAAACCAGCTTAACAAACACCTAAATGTTCCTTCTCAGTGTTCAATGACCATTGATAAAGATGTGCTTATATAAAAACACAGTACAAGGTCATTAAATAAAAATGAATTGGCTGTGTTGATGGCATTATATATCTAACCACTTGACCACTCACAAATTAACACTTGTAACAGAGAAAATCAGTTGGTTAAATTTAAAACTACAATTGGAAAGAGCAAAAAAAAAAAATATAAAACTCAAAAGATAAACTATTTACTTACGGCTGTTTTTTTTCACTTTCACGGTGATATTGAGTCCTGAATGTGTATATGCATTCCCACAAAATGACTGAACAAACATAATAGGTTCCACAGAAGGCTTTTCGGAAGGATTCACTTTTTGTTTTTCATTCAAAAGAGATGAATGAAGGTTCTCGCAAGCTTTTAAATAAGAAAAAAGAAATACGATTATAAATGTAACTTTTTAAAATTATTTTCATTTTATAATTAAAAATTTTAATTTTATTTCCTAATTTAAAAAAAAAAAAAAAAAAAAAAAACGTTCAGAATTAACTAATTACAAAACTAATGAACTTTTTAAAAGTACTTTCAAAATATGCAGTTATTATTATTTCTTTCAACAAAGTCCAAAATCAAACATCTTTCTTTCAACAAACTCTAAAATGATAATTTCCAATTATGTTACTATAATGATTTACAATAACAGCTTTGATACATTAAACTACGGCCTGAAACTGCAGTTTCCACAAAGGGATAACCGAAATTCCCATTTATAATGTCTTCTGCTCCTAATCTCTTTCTTTACATTAATGGATGAAATCGACTTGACCTTCTATGGCCTTAGGCCTCAACAAGCCTATGCTTGGTTGCAATCATTGAGATCGATTCATGTCTTTTCTACGATGACTCCCAACACCATCTGCTAGATGAGTTTTATAGAACTTATGATAGTAAAATACATCCTTCATTATGTCCTGGCATTTGTTTATGTTCATCAAGGATGTGCAGATTCTACATTGATTAGCTTGGATGACTTCTTCCTTCAGGTAATGGCCAAAGCGTTTTGAACAGCTATTAAGTACGACAGACTGTGATCGCCTTTGGGTACAATTCAGATAAGAATCTTTCTCATTTAGTGGCAGGTTTCTGTTCTTACTTATAATATTTGATACCGTCTTTCTGATAACCTTCAACCATTGAACAACATCTATGAATGATTGCATAACTTCATGTTACATTTGGAGCAGAAATATAACTTTTCCATTTTCATTCCATTACTGCTCCACAAGTACATTACCAACAGATTGTATAAGCTTGTCACTTGACTTGTGCAACATTTCATTCCACAAAGTTGATAAAGTGTAATCAGTGTTGTTCTTTTGCACTGAAATGACCCTCCATACTATCCTCAACAGATGCAACCAGAGGCTGAAATTGTTTAAGTCATGTGAATGGTATGGGAAATTCCTTACAAACATATGGAAATGTACTATGATATGAACTGTAGAGTCCCAAAACAACAGTAATCGCTGAAGGTTTGGCCCCAACAGATACATGTGAAACTCATCTTTGAATTTGTTAATCGTCTACAATTCATTCAGTCCAGTCAAAACTTTTTCCCAGTCAGTTTGTTAGCTTATCATTGTCACGAACACTATTGGTGCCCTGAGCTTCGCTCATCTCCCTAACATATTTTTAATATTTTTAATATTTCTAACACATTTTTCTTTTCCATTTCTAACCTCACATATCTCTCTCTCGCCTTCTCAGTCCTTGGCGTCTGTAAGTCTGAAAGTCCCCGTCAACTTGGCACCAAGAAACTTTAAAACAATGGTTTAACGACTTCGGGAAGGGCCCGAGAAAGCTGCTCAAAACGGTCCACAAAGGCTATCAGGCCATGAAGCCTATTGTTCACCATTAAAAGCTTTCTCCCAACTTTCTCCCTTTTGTTATGTGCATCCAGAACCCGGGAAAACAAAGGCCTGATGTCACAACAACGAGTGGTGTTGCCACAAGCGGTGATGGGGACAGAAATGTCTCGCCACCCCTCCCAGGAATATAATGGCGACCCCCGGGAGTATCGGGGCAGTAGCCGAGCAGTATCCGGAGAGCAGCGGCCGAGAGCAGGAAGCGAGGTTTGGGGAAGGCGACACAGTCCCGCGGACAGCGGCTCCAGTCGCCAAGAACCCCACCTGCATTTTCCCTGCCCGGAGTTGATCCACGACGGAAGCAAGCAGCATTTGAGAAGGCGTGGCGCAGGTAAGACGGCCCGAAGTTCACGCGGCAAGCGTGCACAGTCGTCGCAGAAAACCTGCCCGCTTTCATTTTCACTTGGAGCTCACCCCCTAAAGAAGGTCGACGGCAGTGCATATGCGGAAAGGCGGACACCAGAGGAGACATCGCTGACTCGTTCAGAAATACGCTTCCGCCAGTCTCCAACCCAGCCGCCTGTCCGCTTTTAGCTGTCGACATCTCCGGAGATACGGAGACCGAATTCAGTGCTCGCAAGTGTGCCTCCGCTGTGCCCAAAGGATGCCTCCGAGACCGTCTCAGCCGTTCATCCCCGTTAGCGAAGGATCTCGTCACTGTGCCACCCATGAGAACTTTACCAGACCAGGACTGAACATACAATTTGAGAGTGAATATGTGACTTATCTTTTCCTTGTTATCTTGTATTTATTCTATTAGTTTAATTCTGTAATAAAATCTTTCCTTAACCCTTTATCTGAGCTTTGCCCTTTCTCTTTCATCTGAAAGGTGCGGGCCACTGTCTCTAGGCTGACTTTCCACGGCACCTCCCCCCTTTTCCCGTCCAAACACCTCACTCCCACCTTACACACCTCTCCCCCCTTGTCCCGTAGTCGTGGTTTGCTTAGGGATGCATCAGGTGGCGAGCGCCCTAAAACAACATGTAACATCATTATTGATGGAATCTTAAATGTGTAAGAGAATGACTCTAGACAACTTTTCTTTGAATCTTTTTTCTTTCCTATACTAATACATTTTCTCTTGATCTTATGTTAATGTTACTAATACTTGAACTATTAAAATTTATGGATAAGAGTTGTAATGAAACTAAAATTTCATTCTGTTTTTCCCTCCTGTTTTGATATTACTAGAAGTATCCACTGTTTTTCTCTTTAATTACAAGGTTATTGTTAACTTAGATAGTTTGTTTTTGTTAATTGTTGTTTTGGTCCTATGATACTGCACTTTCAGAAGTTTCACAAGTTTCTTGTGCATATAACAACTTTTTTTCCCAGCAGAATTCTCTCCTTCAAGGAATCTTTGGTTTTTTTTTAATTAGTGAGTGAATAGTCTTCTTCTCAGTCTGAAATGAATAGCTGACGGGTGGAGCTCATCTCTAATTGTTCATTGTTGATGTACAGGAGCAAACTGTGATGTGAGGCTACTGATAAAAATCCCCCAGTGTTACTTTGGGATTGCTGTACATTATCGCTCGGAGAATTGGACTACATGGTTCAAGCAGCATCCAACAGTCGTAATCTTTTCATTGTGAGTCAAGCAAATCAATGAAGGGATGATCCAGAGATAATTTCTACCCGTTCCTGTGTGAATCCATCAATTTTCTAAACAAAATGGAGGACGTTTGAATCATTCTTCTTCATCTTCTTCTTTGAATAGAAGAATAATGCTGTTCTTCTATTCTGATATGTAAACATCCAGCTTTTCTCATCTTTATCCAACAAGAAGAGGATTTCTAATCTTCAGTGTCACTCGAAAAAAATATTAATTCAATGAATTGTTTGAACTTTTATTTCAGTGCTAACCTATGACCTCATGATTTGCATTGGACTCTTCCTACTGATTGTTCACAGGATATGCCACAAGCTGTTTTGCCCGATTTTGTTTATAATCATTAAACTAGTGGTTGTTCTTAGGTTTTGGACCCCAAATATATAAAGATGTTAGGGGTTCAATGCCTTACACAGTATGGCCCAAAACAAAACGACACTAAACCGTTTTGAATAGAAAACGCTGCAACCGAAAGAATAATCAATGGTGGTTGTTGACAAATACATGTTCAATGTGATATCCTTGGCGCTCTAAGGAGTACTTGTAGCGGTTGCATAGGTTGTCCACCATGTCCCGGAAGAGAGGTTGTTCCATTCCCCTAAGAGTTGTCACAATCTTTTGTCGCAGTTCAGCAATGTTTGCCGGAGGCTGGCCTTGAAAAAGCATTTCCTTCAGCATTCCCCAAACGTAAGCAACAGGTGGAGTTAAATCAGGGGAATGTGAGGGATATGGAATGTTTGCTCCATGGGATATCACATGATTCCCGAAGGTGTCATGAAGTAGCCGAAGTGATTCCTTTGCCGTATGACAAGTGGCCCCATCCTGCTGAAACCACTGGGAATGAAGACGTAGGTGTCGTGCTCGGCAGAAACGATGGAGATCCCTGAGGAACAGTGTGATTACCAGTTTTCTAAACAAACCTGATTTATAGTCACTGGATTCTGTTGGTCATCATCAATGAAGTATGGACTAAGGTTGCCTTTTCCAGAGACAGCACACCATATCGTCACCCTTCACTGTGGAGTGGTGTTTCAATAATAATGTCTGGTCGGGAGAAACCAAGAAATTGGGTTGTTTGTTTATTGATACAGCCATTCAGATGAACATGACACTCGTGCGAAACCAAACATTAGCCAAAATTCTGGGATCGTCATACACCACTGCTAACATGGAAGTACACAACTCTTGCTTCTTTATCGACAGGTTTCAATGGTTGGTTAGTCTGTATCTTGTAAGAGAACCAACCAATGGTTTTAAACATACTTCGAACTGTTGTTTGACTCATGTCCAGTTAACTGCCTTTCGTCGCAGACTTCGTTGGCGACCGCAACACCTGCTCAAAAAGTAAGCTGTGATTTTCATTCGTTGTTACTGTTAGTAACAAAAGGCTGATGCAACCTTTCCGCCGTGTGAATACACTTCTGGTTCGACGGAATTTATTGCGACGTGGGTGATGAATGGTTAAAACGATCCTGAAATTCCATAGCAACGTGTAGCAGACTAGGCCCATTGCCTGTTGTGTAGGAGCAAAAATAGATCAAAGAAGACTGAACATTAATTAATTGATATATATTCATCTAGGTCAGTTTTAAGTAATTTAAAGGTATTATTTAAAATAGAAAGAGTCAGTAAATATAACTACAACAGACATTAAAATAGATGAGGCCATTGATTGTTTCGAAGGCTATAAGAATTACATGAGATCAAGTTTTTACAAATTAACTGTGTTAATAATTCTGTTGCAAATGTTCCAATGAGAACAATCTTTTATTGAGGTCAAGTGAAAGATTTGATTCACTTCAATTGCAACATTTCAAGCAAAAATGAAAGAGGAAAATATCTATAGGATATTTATAATTTTGAATGTAAGTTAGTGTATGACAATAGGATTCATCCACGCAAGTTACTGAAGGAATCGCTGAATAGTTTAAAATATTAGCTGGGGAACTGAAGAAAGCAGAGTGAATCATTAGGTAAAATTTCTTAAAAAAGACAAAGTAGTGGATGTTAGCTAACGTAACAATATATAACAATACCTTTATTAATTGAACAGGAAAAGTTGGATGCTCCAGGAATCTGTAAAATAAAATTAATAATAGTTAGAAATTACAGCACATATAATAATTTCATTCAAAAAAATGGAATAAAAAAACATGTTTGACTATACTTGCATTTCTATTGGGAGATTCTACTTTATTGTAAATATCATAGGTGCAATTTGGAATAGTAGGGGTTATGATGATGATGTAGTTGTTCAATCAAAACAACAAAAAAAAAAAGATAGCTTTTGACCCAAAATGTTACATTTCTTTCATTTTCAGATGACTGTGAAGGAGCAGAGTTACAAAGCCTTCCACCAATCCCTCCCCTTGACACCTCAAGGTATGACTTCCTGAATTTTTAATCTCGCCGATTTAAACTTCAAAGTTTGGATTTCATAAATTTAATTCAGTTCATTGGCAATGATATTTTTACAATATAAACTTATAAATAGTTGAAGCTGCAGTTGCCTTAAGGATCTTAATAAATATTTCTTGTTGCTTCTCCTTTTTTTTTAGTAAAACTAAATTAGGAAATAAAAAGAATAATTTCTCTATTAGGAAGATAACAAAAGAAGATAAGAACTGAATTAACATCAGAAGGAATCGAAAAGCTAAACTAAGCAATAAAAATCTCTCTATAAGTTACAGTATTATACTTCTTCAATTTCCATCTGCTTCTTAACATATTTGTAAAATAAATACTTTTGCAACGCCTCTTACTATATTAAAACATATATTTAATAAAAAAATGTATTGTTATTGTTAAAAAACTTGAAGGAGGAAGAAAGGAATTATCTTCCGAAAATTCATATTAAATATATATTTTAATATAGTAAGAGGTGTTGCAGAAGTATTTATTTTACAAATAAAAATCTCACCCAAAGGATAAATTGCAAGAAAATTAATGTACATGTTACATATGGCTGCCATGAATTTTTTTAGCGCATAGTTGTGCTAGTAAAGATTAATAAATTAAAGGGCAAGACCAAATTCTGTACTAAATGATATCCTAGTACAGCTGTTTCAAGCTAATACGGCGATCATCAGCTAGGAGCAGTCATCAGTACACAACCAGGTCTCGGTACTCGAGCCTATATGAGAAAATGTCGGAATCAATGTGGAACCCGAGATTTAATTTAGTAACTGAATTACTTTTTAAAATTTGTAAATTCCCCGGCAGCTTGAATTTATCTAGGAATAATTTATAATAAAATTTTTAACAAATTTACTTATTTTACAAATTTTATACTTTTTAGAAATGGATGGATTCATAAGTTAAAAATGGATGAATTTTCAATAGTTACAGAGTGCAAAGCACATTCCAACATTAAGAGAAAAAGACCAGACATAATCTATACAGGAATAGAAGGAGAAGTATTGGCTGGTGTTACCTCCAAAAGGGATAGGATTTTAAGTTTTAAGAAAGTAAAAGTTTTCTGCAAGAAGATGGAGGAATCTCTTGTGTTAGTGCAGAAATTGGTTTTATATACTATAGACGGGAAATGATTTATGAGATGGGGAAACATTTAGACACCATTTTAAAGGAAACATACTTCATTCTGCAGTAGATATAGTGCAAATGTGAGCTTTTTTCCTAATAAAAAAATCTGTGATTGTGGTTTGCCATGTGTGTGTGCTATTGTTATGATATGACATTTTCAATGCGGTTCAAGTAACTATAATCATCAATTGATACACCACTGGGAGCAACACTAATATATTTTCGGAGCAGATTTAGAGCACTGCCCGCTATTTCACGCCTTTTCTTGAATGATTGGGTCAACTTAATGGGACTGATGAATCCATTCAATTAGAATTTCCTTGGCATCTTCATAATTTCCACACTTTACTTTTTTACGTTTGCAACTACCCTTCGCTGCATTGGTAATTCCATTCTTATTTTTTATTGTTCTCAGACTGGATGAGGGAATTCCTAGAGATTCTGCGAAATCCTTCTGACTTAGTGTACAATTCTCATCATACTTACGGAGAATTTGCAATTTTTCACTTACAGAAATGGATTTCCGCTTCGACATTTTGCACTACTGTAACACAGACCCGCATTTCACAGAGTTCAAAGATTCCTCCTACCAGGGAAAGAAAAGAATCTTACAGTGTTATATTTCTTTTCGATACAAAATTTCCGATATAAAAAAAGCGCTACAAGCGGGATTTGAAGCGTTATAAGAGGGTAAAAGTATACAGAGTTACATAGAAAATTCCAGGGATTGTATGAAAGGAGCGTAAAGAACGGGATAGTGCTATAAGCGGGAGCGTAATAACGGGGTTTTACTGTATTTATTTTCTGATCTTTTATTATTAAATTGATATAAACAATTTAGTTATTCTGATTAAAATAAATTGGTTTATTTTGCATATATATATATATATATATATATAGCCAAGCCGGACAGCTATCTGAAACTTAAAATCCCAATACAAATTTCAGAAAACTGTTTCTGTGAATGTACGGTTTCTAATTACATTCACTTCATCAGTGGCATCTGGTGTTAAATTTTGAAACTAAACTAAAATTTGGAAAACACTAAAATGCATTATTTAGAGAAATTTGCTCTTTCTTATTGTAAATATTCTTTTTTAGGTTTTTTAATTTCTTTTATATAATATACTTTTTTGTTTTTTTTTAAGTTTTTTTATACTTTTTTGTATACATATAAATAATAAAAATAAAATAAAAATAAAAATAAATAAAAAATTAAAAATTAAGTAGATGACAGTTATCGAGTCAAACTCAAAACTTCCTCAAATAAAGGATTTAATTTTGAATTGTCATAAGATAACTTAAATGATTATAATTTAACAAATCCTATCTTGAAGAATAAAATGATTAAATAAAATTATGAATAATTTTAACTTTATATTTTTTATAAATTTGAAATTTAAATTTTTTCTGAAATTGTAAAATATATGTATTTAAAATTTTATGTGGAAAATTATTATTTGTAAATTCATTGATAAGATAATTCAAATTATCTAAAAAAATCTTGTAATTTAGAATTAATAATAAGATATCTTTTGAGTTCTTGTATGAATATATTTTTAAATAAATTTAAACTCACATTACTTGTAAATTTATGAAACCTATTTATTTTGAATGGAAATAAAAATGTTTTATTAAATAATTATAGCTGTCATCTATTTAATTTTTTATTTATTTTTATTTTTATTATTTATATGTATACAAAAAAGTATAAAAAAACTTTAAAAAAAAGCAAAAAAGTATATTATATAAAAGAAATTAAAAAAAGATATAAAATTAAAAAATCTGAAAAAGAATATTTACAATAAGAAAGAGCAAATTTCTCTAAATAATGCATTTTAGTGTTTTCCAAATTTTAGTTTAGTTTCAAAATTTAACACCAGATGCCGCTGATGAAGTGAATGTAATTAGAAGCCGTACATTCACAGAAACAGTTTTCTGAAATTTGTATTGGGATTTTAAGTTTCAGATAGCTGTCCGGCTTGGCTATATGTTTAGTTAATTTTATTCTTATATTCTTTACGCTCTAAATTTCTAAATTGCAAATGATTAATTGAAATCTTTGCATCGCTAAACTCGAAATTATGCATCATTCGAGTTTGGCCATTCAATATATATATATACAGGGTGGGCAAAGTAAAAGAGGCCCCGGAAAAAAAAGGACAGAGTCCACTATCGCAGGGGAGATTGGGTTGGTTGAACCTATTCTTCTCACAAGGGAGACAGCGTCGGTCGGATCCAACAGAAAAAGATATGGGGGAAATTGTACAGTTCCACAGGTAACAATGTATCAATTATTGACAATAGGACTGACCCTTGTTAATGAACTGCCTTGTTAATGAACAGAAAATGCTGGAAACCATAACTGCAATGCAGCAATTGGTTGCGGTCACATTCACATCACAGAAGATGTTGAAAATGGCCACCGTTTACGTCAATGCAGCGCTGTGCTCGATTTATCAAACTGAGACCCGCTTAGCAGCTCTGCCTGAGGGATAGCAGCAATAGCGTTTTCAATGTTCTGCTGTAGCGCTTCCAGTGTGTGAGGATTATTGGAGTACACCTGACCCTTCAATTTGCCCCACAGGTAAAAATCACAGGGAGAGAGATCGGGCGATCGAGATGGCCAGTTGATTGCACTGCCTCTGCTAATTGTCCTCTCCTCACCGAATACCTCATGCACTCGTGACAAGGTTGTTAAGGCAGTGTGTGCTGTAGCTCCGTCTTGCTGAAAATATCCATAAAGTCGCTCATCTTCTGTGAGTTGATCCACATATGGATTAAACAGTGTCTGGACATACCGGTTAGCATTTACAGTTTGGTGAAAGAATCGTGTTACGATGCGGACACCAGACATTGCGCACCACACACCATTCTTGAGATTATGCAACGCCCTTTCGACGTAGTGATGGGATTTTCTGATGCATAATGGCGCGTGTTCTGGGAGTTCACATACCCTGACAGGCTGAACCAGGCCTCATCTGAGAAAATGAAAAACTGGGGATCCAAAAGTCCTGACCCCACTTCACTCAGAAACCACCGGCAGAATTCAACACACGGATTTACGTCTGGCCGCTTTAACTCATGCACCACAGAAAATTTGTAAGGATACAGATGAAGGTCCTTTTTGATAATGTTTCGACACGATGATCTCTTAATTCCCACTTGCACAGATAAACATCGTTGAGATTTTGTCGGACTTCGTTCCAGGCTTTCCTGCACTCGTGCTATGTTTTCTGGTGTCCGAACTCTTTTCGGATAGCTACGGTGTTTATTAGGTACCGAGCCCGTTTCCCGCCATTTTGGCAATATTTTTTGCATTGCAGACTTTGCTGGAGGTTTAGCCAAAACATGTACAGTCGCAAACTCTTGCGCAAACAGTTCCGCACAGGTTTTCCACGATCCATGCTTCGCATAACACTCGATAATGAATACGCGCTGTTTTATCGTGAGCACCATTCTGTGTTGCTTTCAACTGGTCACTAAACACATCTGCTCCTCTCAATCATTAACATGAAATGACACATTGACGTACTCTTGATAGAGCATGTGGGAGATGTGCACGCGCCGACATGTGACAGCAACCGATTGGTGCATCGCAATTATGGTTTCCAGCATTTTCTGTTCATTAACAAGGGTCAGTCCTATTGTCAATAATTGATACATTGTTACCTGTGGAACTGTCCAATTTCCCCCCTATCTTTTTCTGTTGGATCCGACCGACGCTGTCTCCCTTGTGAGAAGAATAGGTTCAACCAACCCAATCTCCCTTGCGATAGTGGACTCTGTCCTTTTTTTTTTTCCGGGGCCTCTTTTATTTTGCCCACCCTGTATATATATGCATATTTTGGTTGTATTATGGAATATCTTTGCTATAGATTTTATTTCAAAAATACGCCGAGTAAAAATCTGCTTTTGTATAAAAAAAAGAAAATTATATTTCTAGCATTATTTTTCTGCTCCAAAATAATATGTGGTAAAAAAGGTATTTTAGATTAATATGACTTATCTATTTTTAGACAAATATAAATCTAATATTACAGGTCCTGTTGCACTCTCCAACTGTTAATTCAATCTGTTTTATATAACAGCACAATTTTACAATTCACTCATAAGGAAAGGTCTTAATGTTGTAGAATTTGATTGGGAATTTGGCTGTAAATCTATCCATAAAATAAGACGACACCTGTCTTAGCTTTCTGTTTCAAAGAACCTTTCCAAGAAAATGACAAAAAAAGTATTTTACAAAAGTTCATAAATAAGAAAACCGTTAATCTTTGTAACTGAGAAATGTTTCAGATTAATGTTTCAGTGATGAAATAAAGAAGTTTTGTGCTTAAGGTATCAAGTTCAAATCTACTACATAGTGAAACTTTTTTTTTCTCCAATTATACTGATGTTGTACTGTATGATATACCATGTGGTGTTGCAAATTGTTTGAGTGAGAAACTTCTTTAGTACTGACTCACACAAATTGAAGTTCAATGAAAAGATAGATGAAAATAGCAGTACATGTAAAGAATAACTCTGAGCAAAAGGATATATATTATTATGTGCTACAGCAACTGTTATTTAAAGGAAAAGATATGTATTTTAGTGTTACAAAGAAAGAAAAATTGTGATTTAACTCCATAATGCTTAATCAGTTATCAGAAGGGATAAAGCATTATGGACAAAGCAGGGATACTAGTAGAAAAGTGTTTAAACATGAACTTCTCTAAAATGATGCTATAATTACGTACAGGATAGTTGTTATTTTGCAATACAACAGATAGAACATTGGAGATTACTTATGAAGCAAAGAAGGAAACTTTTTAGATTCATACCTGGCATGCAGTAGTCAACATTCAAGATATTTGAAAGCTAACTTAGCAGTAACAGAGTATATGATTGTAGTGATGGTGTGTAAAACATCTCCAGCAAAATGACAACAACATTGTTTCCACATGATTAACACAATCTGCACTGATGTAGACAGGCTGATTGAAATACCAATCACTATTTTATTGGATAAAGATATATCTTATAAGATTATTCATAGCAAATACACAAATATTTACTTCAGATTCATCTCCTCAAACTTTATTGCATTAAGAATAATTAAAAAGTCTAAGATATGAAATTTTTTGAGAAAATTATAATAAATTATTTAAAAGCCAAAGGGGTCCAGTTTAGCCAATTACTCTGATTTGAACAATTTTTGAACTTACTACCTCAAAGGCTTTATTGTTATTTATGTTTCCCCTGATTGTACTTCCATAATAAATATTTTTTTTTATTATTTTCCTTAATTTTGTTTCTTTTCAACTTAAAATTTATAACTGTATTAAGGAGAACGTGCAAACTTTAAACCACTTCAAATGTTTCACTTTTAGCTAATCTCATGATCTTTGAGGCATTCTATAACAGCAAGTTTTTCTGAAGTAAAATTTCACTGAATTCTATATATATCACTTCTATTTGATTATTAGAATCAACTGTATGTCTTTCTGCTATGTATAAAATTAATGATGTAATTTAACAATTTTGTCCAAACATCACTTTAAAGCCATATTTTTCATGTATATTGATGCAAAGTCAAAAAGCCTTCCCGATTGGTCAGTTAAACTGCCCTGTGATTGGCTGAATCGGGAGGCCAATTGGCTACGCGCCGAGTCCTCTCACCAAGTGGCAGACCGAACAGAGAGCTCCGCCGCTAGCTCTCTCTGAGTGACGGACCAGAAAGAGAGCTCTACCTTTCATTCTTGGAATCCAGTCCGATCTGTATATATACCTGTAAATAATTGTAAATAAAATGTTGTGCCTTAGACTAAACCATGGCGTTACTCTGTCATCTCGGGATTCATAATGACTCGGCAAGTGATAGTTCCCCAAGAGACCAATGCTTACAATTCCTCTCAACTTTTGAACAGAGGGGAAAAAAAAAAGTGTGTCAGTAGATTCAACAAAACAAAGACCTGAACCTCCACAGAATTATTACCGAAGTCGGTGCATCAAAAAGGGCTATGCTTTGGTAGATGACATGCTCTTCAAAGAGAGCTCCGACCCCACATCCCAGCGTTGGCTGCTCGTCAAACCACAGCATCTGTGACGCCACATTGTCGAGTCATGCCACGAGGACCTCACCTAGGCCCCGCCAAGACTTATGGCCAGATCCGCCAAAATTACTATTGGCCTGGACAGTACAAGACGACTCGCCATTGTGTTCTAAGGTGCGACGGCTGTCAGTGCCGAAAATCCCCAACTTATCTGTCGCCAGGACTCCTTCAGCCGCTCCTGTTGCCCGAACAACCCTTTAGCTGAATAGGCATTGATCTGTTTGGCCCACTCCCATTGACAAACATTAACAATCGATGGATTGTCACGGCAGTTGACCACTTTTCCCGCTTTGTGATTACACAAGCCCTGCCAAACGCAACAGCCTCCGAAGTCGTCCGTTTCTTTGTGCGAGACGTTGTTCTGCGAAACGGTTCCCTGGCTTCCATTGTCAGCGATCGTGGCACTCAATTCCTCAGCGCAGTGATGCGGGAAGTACTTCACATCTGCAAGATGCTCCATCACCTAATATCACATTTCCATCCCCAGACAAATGGAGCAACGGAGAAGCTGAACCACTCCATTGCCAATATGTTGTCGATGTAAGTTGACAAACCTCATGCTAATTGGGACGAAATCCAGCAGTTTGACATGTAAGCCTTCAACACAGCTGTGAATGAATCTACATCCTTCACACCATTCTTCCTGGCAGTAGCGTACCAAGGAGGGGGCGGGGGAGGGGGGCGGTCCGCCCCGGGCCCCCGCCTGGGAGGGGCCCCATCAACCAGCCTTATTTCCTTTCTTTCTTTTGGTTGTAAAAGCAAGATTTTTTTTTTGGTTGTTGAATAATGGAACTCCCGCCTCGCGCCCCCAAAGGCGTTGGTACGCCAGTGCTTCCTGGTCCATGGTCGACACCCAAAAGCACATTAGACATCCTGCTAGCCCAAGCCCCGGAGATCTCCACTGACTATGCAGCCGCCTACAACGCCGACTAGACAACGCACACACCATAGCCAAACAGTTAATGATGGACGCACAACGGGATTCCAAGCTACGCTATGACTGCAAATCGTCATGAGATGACATACAACCCTAAAGACCTCTTCAGCCCGACTTGCTCAGTAGGCTTCGCCGACAAACTGCTCCGTCGCTGGCGAGGCCAATATGCCATCGTCTGTCAATTGTCTCTTATCACTTACGAGATCCACCGTTTGCAGCCGACAACTCATCCACAACAGATGGAGATAGCCCACGGCTGAAGTTCTACCAATCGGCAGACGAGGTGCCTACCTGGTCCAACACAGAGCACGAGCCCCAGCAATCAGAAACACTTGAAAAGCCGCAGCCAATTCACAACCATTGGACAACTCAGGAAATGGACACCGCCGCCATCTTTGCCCCATATATCCAAAGATGGCGCCAAAGATTAACTAGCAACCTGGGAAAAGTGGATTATCCCAACCCACGACTGCTTTTAGAACCAGCAGCGAGTGCGTCTATGACATATTTTTATTTTTTATAGGGATTAGAATATAATCCCTAATGGATATGACGGATCAGAAGGTTGCAGGTTCGATTCCCGTAGCGAACTTGTAGAAATTATTTCTATTTTCACAAATCGCAACAATTGAGCCAAACAGACAGAGAAATAAATGATTTTATATAATAGATTATTCGTTTCTCATTATGTGCCTGGCATTAACGAAATTACGCTTACAATTATGTTAACAATACCAGGCAAAACTAATTATTTTACGAACATAAAATAGGAATTTACTGTTTATTTTAGCATAAAAATACAGCAATGTCTTTACAGAAGGAGGAATCCACTAAAGAGAACAGCTTGTAAGGTCACTTTCTACAAAATAACCCCCGAAATCAACAATAATCATTGCCTTCAATTTGTAAGAAAGGCCAAATCCTAGGTTGAAATACACTGACAATAGAAACATTTCAATCCTTTTTGTTACTTACTTGTTGATGACAGCTCACTTGTGATCGATTATTGCATCTTTGATCGTAGCAAACATTTTCTGCAAAACAAGCAGAAAGACTCACCAAGACGATTCCAAATTCTACAATACTAATCGCCATTTTCATTTTTAGAAAAAATACATCCAATGTCACGATTGTTTAATTGCTAAAAAGGGCATTTTTAGACGAGTCCACCTTATCGCCACTATCAATACAGTATCTCGTTTCCTCGTACGAGAGGTCTCGTCTGATTGGTCGAAGATCGGGGATTTCCAAGCACAGGGTTTACTAGATTCCCTCCATTTGCTCCCAATTGTATTTTGAAGAAACAAAGTGTCAAAAGCAAAATGATCTTTAACTTTAAGTTAGGAACCCGGAGGCGTCCCTAAATAACTCTTCTTTCAGTTATTTAATAACAATTTCAGTTATTTAATAGCAAAGAATCAATCTCATAAGTTAGAAAGGAAATTGTGTCCTAATAAACAGGGAGCAAAATGGCAGATTTGTTTTTTCAATTACGTATTTCAACGTCATTTCAAAGATATTGTAGAATGATTTTCTGTTTCTTATAATATCGTAATAAAAAATGGAAACAAGCAACAGAAGAACAAAGGAAAATCCTGGCCACAAATGTTTCTAGGAAACGAATAGATTCTGATGTTAAATCCAACGCCGTTGGTGTCGCTGAAATGAAAACATTTTTATATTTGTTTTCGGTTTCAATTTTTATTTTAATTAAGCATTTTAAAATCTTTTCAGAAACTTTTTCAAATTACTCTATATAAAAAATATATATATATATATATATTAAAAAAAAATCTATTCAAAAAAACTTCTAAAAATATATTTTAATTTCATTAATTAAATTTTCAAATAACCAATAATTACAAAACACAAAAAATTGTATAAAGCAAATACATTGTTTTTTCACTTTTTTTTTTTTTTATTCATTAAAAATATTTACAAATGATTAAAAAATGCTATGCGTAACGTATTTCTTCTTCATCTCACTCCTTCTAGACATATTGTTAATCATCATCATCTTCTTATATCATAAAATAAATGTAAAATTAAAAATAAATTTAAAATACATTTATTAGACAGGAATTTTCGAAGAGATTATTTCCTTCTCTTCTTCAGCTACAATCATTTTTAACAAATATGGGAATTGAAAATCATGATATTATAACATTTCATTGTAGTATACACTTATTCTTACATTTAACATTCATCTATTCTTACATCGAGATTGTTTAATTATTAAAAAATATGGGAAGTGAAAATTATGATATTATAACATTTCATTTTAACACTTCATCTCATCTATTCTTACTTTATTAATACAGTGAGATTGTCTAATTAAATCTCTCGCCAAGTTTGCAATAACATTACTAACCTCAACACCATTGCTTCTATTTATATTTTTATCTTTGGTATTTCGTATATATAAACTTTCAATTGTTTTTCTCATTTTAGTATCTTTCTCATTATATAAAATTTTAATTTCTTTATTAATACAATGGGTTTTCCTGGAACAATGTTCTGCCATTTCTGATTTATCAAATAATTTGTTTCTAATGTAATATCCATGTTCCTGGGCCCTTTCTTTAATAGTTCTTTTGCTCTCCCCTAGATAAAACTTGTCACAACACAAACATTCTATTTTGTATACAGTCCCCATTTCTCCTTTTTTGTCACTTTCATTAAGTTTTTTACATAAAATTTTTTTTAATTTATTATTAAAATTAAATCCAATATTAATGTTAAAATCTCTGCAAATTTTTTTCAATATTAAACTATTTTGGTTAAGGTAAGGAATGAAAAATCTTTTCTTTATCTTCGTTTAATTCTTTAATTTTGAAAGTATTATATTTTTGGATATTGGAATTAATGAATTTTTCATTGTATCCATTTAAATTTAATTTTAATTTTACATTTATTTTATGCTATGCGTAAGTTGCCATTAAGTAAAAGTTCAATTTTCTTGTAAAACTGTTTATAATATGCTTTAGTTTTTTTTTTCCATTGCTAACAAAAAAACTTTTGTTTAAATCTTCTAAAATGAAATGTTGAATTCCTGAATGATCACACTGTATTTATTATCGGAATACTAAACACAATTTATCTGCAAATCTATTATGTTATTTATAAAAATCCACAAACAGCCTTGAACAACTTATTTTTCTATTTCCAACTTTTCTGAACATTATCTTACAATTCTATTGAACTTATCTTATAAACTTTTGGGAAATTGAAGTCAAAATCTAGAGTCAATTGATTTACCTTTGATATTTGATTTGCTTTAACTAAAGTTTCAAACAATGACTCTGGATCCTCTTTAAGTTGATTTCGTCAAATTTAAGTTTATTTTTTTAATCCTTATTTTGTAATGTTTGTTTATTAGCAATTGTAACATTTTATTAATAAAACTTTGAAGAAAAAAAAAAAAAAAAAAGCTTTCCTGTGATTTTTGTTAAAAAACAAGTTCAGAAAGAACTTAAAGCACATTCTCCTTACAAAAAACAACATTTTTTTTTTATCTTTTTTTATTTTGTTTGTCTTTTTTAAATGGGGATGAAAAATAATAGAAACGAAAGCCTCTGTTCAATTAGAATAGTTGCTACTAATCAATATTCTTAAGAAGATAATGAAACGGGTATCACGTATTTACTTTGTCTAAATCCAATTAATTATATGAATAAAACCCAAAGGGTTGAAATGCATTGTTCTAAAGCCTTTTCTGTGGAAATTTTTATCACCCTCACTTGCTATTTCTATACAAGTACAAATAAAAAATCAAATAGATTGTTTTTTGTCGTTAATTATGTATGTCAAGTTTCAAGAAGCTCTGGTTTTAAAAGTTATTAGAGGAGATACCCAAACAGACAGTTGTAAGAGGAAAGTAGTTCAGCAATAGTAAAATTAGTTGGGGGGAGGGGGGGTCTTTATTTACTTACGCTAATTTTGTTTTGAGAAGATGAAACTGACAAATAGGGGATGTTTTTATATCAAAGATTAGCATAGGAAAAGTCTTTGTATAGTTTTATTAATTAATAAACTACATTTATTGAGTTGAAATTAGACTTTATCTTTTAAAATAATATTTATGTAGTAAAAAGTAATTGTGCATTATACTTTAAAATTAACGAATAATTATATATTAGAAATGATTTTTATGAATATCTGTTGATAATTATTTATTGAGTAATTCGTACTTTGGGGGTCACTGTCTTCATTCCGATGCTCTGTGGTTGTCCTTGGAAACAGAAAACAAAACAAAAGACAATCGAACGCTGCTGCCATGGAGTGAAGGAAGAACAAATGGAGCCCAAACCCAGGAAATAGGTAAGGATTAGGAATTTTTTGTCTCTTCTTTACAATTTTCATGATAAATAGAGATATCGTACGAAATTAAGTGAATAACTGCTTTTCAATTCCATATTAATTTAGTACAGATGTAATACTGACTTTGAATTACACTTGCAAATTACTATCTCTATTGATATTTATTATTTCTATCTTTTGATTTTATTTGAAAATTTCAAAACATTTTTGCAATTAAATATTTTTTAAATAATTATTTAAAATTTAAAAAAGTTGTCTGAAAGTTTTAATGATTTTTTTTTAAGAATCAGATGAACAAATAAAACTACAGAGCTGAGTTCTTTACTGGCTGCGATCAACAGAAAACAAAACAAAACCCTCAAAGTTTGTTAGTTCTGTCTAAATAACCACACAGTTGGTTAATTACTTTTCTAAAGTGACATAGGTTTGAATTTTGAATAGATGGATGTTACTTTAGTCAACTAAATAATAATAATAATAATAATACCCAACTCGAAGCACTGTAACGCATAACACACACTACATTCACGAAACAACATGCACCATCCAAGTCTGCAACGGAAAGGACGATAACCCTCCTCCTAAAGCAGGCCGTGGTCTCCTCAACCTCATCACTCTATACGAAAAAAGAAGTACACACACTTAGAGACACTTCCACTAGAGAGCACAACACTCCTCACTCCGCTTAGCCATTGTCGAGGCCGATACATACGTTACCCTCCTGGATCTCAAATCTTTGCCCAACACTCGCCATCCCCGACGCCCAGACTCAGCAGCTACGTGAATCATGGGCTAGTAAGGAACTCCAAGGCAGACATCGCCACTAACTCAGCCAGCCTCATGTCGACAAAGAAGTGTCGAACAGCTGGCTGACTAGTGGTGAGCTGTTCGGAGAGACCCAAGGTTCATGAGCGCGATATAGGACCAAGGCGTCCCCACACGCAATTACAAGAAACTCATGACTCAAACATGCATGACGGCACGTGCAGGAAATGCCACACTACACAAGACGATCGACCACATAATATCAGGCTGCTCCCTTCTCTCCCAAACAGACCACCTCCACCGGCACAATCAGGTAACGTCGATCAGCCATCAACAGCTAGCACATAAACACTCTCTTATTATCATAGTACATCACAAAGCGTCTTAGAGTCACTCACATATAAGCTGTACTGGAAACACCCCATTCACACAGACAAACCGTACACCACAACAGACCTGATATCACACTTGTTGATAAGACCAACAAACAGACCTATCTCATTATCTCTTGCCTATCAGCAAGAACATGCAGAAAACTCACGCAGACAAGATCAGTAAATACACAGACTTAGCACACGAGCTCCAGAAGCAGTGGAGTGCGTGCTGTACCCATCATCCTGTCCGTCACTGGTCTGGTGCCTCAAACATTGCACCACAGTCTCAGCACACTAGGACTTCACGAAAACACTTATGCACAACTCCAGAAGGCTGTGGTACTCAACACAACACACATAATTAGGAAATTTATGGACACAAAACACACATCCCTAACCCGCCTTGAACACTTTTTTGTCAACATGTGCTTTTGTCCTTGACCCGCCATTTTGTCTTAGAAGGGGAAACCCAAGAATAGAAACATTTCAATAGTAATAATAATAATAATATAAATAAATAAAAAAATAAATGAATAAATAAATAAATAAAAACAAAGAAAATAATTCATCACTCATTTTTAAGCTGATGATCTTTTCTGTTGTTTTTGCAATGGAGATTTCTCCGTCACTTCTCTTTGACTCGATAGTAATTGTAATTTGTCGAGATGATTCCCTCCTTCTAGTTTTCAAGGTATTCAGCGCTCTATTACTCTTCTAACTTTCTTTCACAATTCTAATAGGATGAGACATTGGAGGATTCAATGAAGGTTCCTCCAATCTCCTTTTAATGTACAGCAAAGGTTAAAAGCGGACGAATGTCGGACTGGGCTTCAACGTGGTCCCATTATCAACAATCTGGAAGTAAATAAATAAATAATAGCAATACAAGAAGAAAATGAAATTAAAGGATAATTGTCTGATGGTTTTCTTCAGTGTTTAAAAGACTCAATCATGGCGCATCCGTAGAAGCCGCTTTTAATATTCTGGGAAAGATACTGAGGTGGTTTCATTTTTGCCTTCTTTAGGAAGCCATTATGGAATGATTCAAACCTGAAGAGAAAGTATAGAAGAAGGAGATAAACACAGGAAAGGAAATAAACATCCATACCGATGCCGGGATTCGAACACATCTGCCTCCTGAAAGACCGCCTCCTTGACCATAAGGTTAAGCAAGTTAATACATAACAGAACTAAGACATCATTGCCTAGTAAAAAAATTCACTCCTTTGGGAGCATTCGAATTGGATCAGAAACAATAGACTGGAATGAAACTGAACTAAAATAGAATTTAAAAGATAATTCATTTCCTAGTTTACTAAAAAAAAATCTTTGGATGAAATAAAAAAAAAAAAAAATCATCTTTAATACTATTGATTGAAGTTGTTGGAAAATATTTTTTTTATATAAATAAAATAACTCTTTAGAATCTATATTTATTAGCTCTCTTCATTTCTTGATTTCCTATAAAATCAAAATAAAATATAAAAATCATAAAACTAACTAGCTTATTATGGACGAAGTTTCTTTTTTTAAAACCTCTTGCTAAGAATGTTTTGTTTTGTTTTGTTTTTTTCTCGACATTTGAATGATTCTCAGAAACTAAACATTTTAATAAAAAAAAATAAAAACCACAGAAACAAATACACATTTAAGATCTTTTTAAAAAGCTTTTTCCTTTATTAATTTCTCTTTAATAATCCTTTTTTCAGACACTATTCTTCAATAAACATATATAAGAATAAAAATTCAAATGTTAAATGCAAATGATTTCGATTTATTTTTATCAAAAATATTAATTACTACAAAGAAATTATTAATTAGACGAGCGAAGAGAGTCTCTCCATTCCCAACATTTTGTGAATCGTTTTATTCAAACTCTACAGTAATTAGAAATAGGAAATGTTGCATGTCCACGTAGAAATCCAGGAACAACATTAAAAATAATCAAAGATTTTCAGGCCCTCCCATGTCTACGGGATATCACAAGTGTGGATTATAAAAACAGAAATAAAAGGAGGGATGCTACGGAGCATCTGACCCAAAAATACCAGATGGCAATTCAAGAGATGGAGAAGAAAATCCACAATTTGAAATCTCAATTCAGGCGAGAACATAAAAAAACTGACCGAATCAAAGAAAAGTGATTCTTCCCCTAAAAGTGCAGTTGGTTTGGTTACGACCCATTACTGCAAGGAATGGAATCCTCTGATATCTATAGTGCATCTGGTTCCTAGGTGTGAACGCACGACATTGTATAGCGACAGTCTAAGGACAATGTACTGCAACTGTCCCTATACAATGTCCCTAGGTGTATACTAGCCTTTTAGAACTCGCTCTAGAACCCTCTAGGTAGAGGAACTAATATTAATAACCCTACATTTATTTTATGCAAATTTACGGAAGTTTTTTCAATAGTGGGCGATTCCAGTCAAAGCCAAGCTTTCTGCGAGTTATAAAAAAATATTTTTTTATGTCAAAAACCTAAGTTGAACTATTTTTTAAATAAAAGTACAAAAGAAATCCATATTGAAAATAAAATAACAAACGTATTTCATTAAAATTGTTTAAACAATCGGAATTAAAATTTTCTAATATATTTTATAGTTTGTCAAAATTTAGTTTACGGCCCCCTCCAAAAAAAAAAGGGAAGTTTCATAGAGAAATAAAAAAAAAAGGGGGGTTTATTTACTATTTTTTATTATTTTATTAATTTCGCTTTCTTGGTTTTGTCTCCATTTGACTGAAGTACTTAGTTTGATTGTCGACAAAGTGTGAATCCGGTGGCCAGTGTTTGACTGAGGCAGAGAACCTGCTACATAGACAGCGAGCGTTCAATTCTCTCCCAGACAGGTCCTAGCGTCATCTGTAGAAGGGTGTCCGCCTCCAATCGTCGAATAGACACTCCTATCTGAGCCAAGTGAATTTCACTTAGCAATCCCTTGGAATCAGTTTTAAAAATGGTTCTTTTCTACTTGATTCAATTATTTTACAAGAGAAAATTATAACGAAATAGGATTGAATTATTTCAGTAGCAATTTCATTTATTAACAGATTAATGTTTCTTAGAAGACTCTTTCCATTGTTTACTTCTTTTAATTACAGCATTCTTAATAAGTCCCAAGTTTCGCCTAAAATCGGTAGCCATTTTGCTGTGAACAGTTCTTTATCAAAATCAGCCAGACCTCCCCCATCTCCATCGAATTATGTAAAAAAAAACAAAAAAAAAAAAAAAAAAACAAAAAAAAAAACAACCTGAATCTTCACTTATCGCAGATCATTTCTCAAAAGACTAATACGATAAACAATAAGTTGATTAAACAATAAATTAAGTTGTTTACATGTCATATAAAAAGTAGCTGTAAAAGTAACTGAAATAAAGTAGCTTACCTGTGAAGAATATAGCGGCGACATTGGGAAATGCACAATGGTTCAACTAAAGTCAATTTCCATTCATTGAAGAAAGTTCTGTACGAGGAAATAGTAATAAAAGATTTTATTTTGTCCTTGGAACTTTCCCTTCCCTCGAGGGAACAGAGTTTTTACTTGGAATGAAATTCTTCAGTTATGAGTCTTTTGTCTCCCTCAACAAAAAGAACCCTTTTATTAGACTGAATCAGATTCATTTATTACGTTATCAGTATTTATAAAAATCACTTTTCTAATTTCGAATCTGAACTTTAGTATTTAAAATTTAGCTTAAAAATCTATGTAATGCTTTATTCTCTACTTTCTCTAATAACAGTTATTAAGTCTCGTGTTGGCAAGGACAGCAGACTGTTTCCAAGATGGATCCAAGCAACACATGGGAGAATGGAACGGACGATTTTAATCAAAATACCACTAATTTCATCACTCCATCAACCAACACTTCTTGTCAGGTAAAGCCATTTTAATAATTTACTTGGCAGTATTAAGGGTTTTTATTATTATTATTTATTATTCTAATTCTTGACAATTTATTAACTTTACAAAGATACTGTTTCTATTTAAGTTGTACGGAACTTTCTTCTGCCATTAAATGAATGTCAATTATATTTTCTTTCCTTATCTCTTTATTTTTCCCTTGAATTCGTAATTCGTTATTTTGTCATTGTCTTTTGAAACTAGAAATAAAATGAGTTAAAAACTACGAGGTTCAATAAAACTATCGGAAAAATTAGAAATGATGTTTTTCCATTTCCTTTTGTTGTGTATTGTTATGTCAGATGATTTCTTCAGAAATAAATTTCAATGAAATACTTTTAGTTTTTAGAATAAGAAATTAATTTTACGTATTTGGAACAAGTTAATTTCATCCCTAAATCGAATCAATAAGAAAAGGAAAGAAACTTTAACGTGTATATCTTATAATATAACATAAAATATAAAATAAGGTATATTTACAATTGAAATAGGAGCACTTTCGAAACGCTCAACGTTTCTTTGACAAGTAAGGGATTTACATCATGTTTCGGTTTAAAAACAGAAGTGGGCTGACCAGAGTTAACCAATGGACGAATACATTAAGAGAAGGGGGGATCCTTCGTGTCTTCAACAAACAACGGGGAATCGAAATACTCAAATGCATAGGTGGAGCTTTGAAGAAAGTTCCCCCCCCCCCCCCATCTAATTGAAATTGGAATCTATAAAAAAAAAAAAAAACCCTCTTATATAAGCTTCCCGAAATTGTTACAGAAAGGTATTAGTATGTTACGTGTTTTATTTTTAAATGCATAAAAATAATGTAAATATAAGCTTTAAAAAGAAATTGAAATGCAAACTTTGCAAAAATTATTTGAATCGTGCAGAAAAAAAAATGAAGTTATGTAATGACGGAATATTATTATAATTATTAAAATTATAATTATATAATGTGAAAATTTTCACCTAACGAATCCAAGCTTGGAGGATAACAATTATACACTTGATAAAAAACCCTAAGCACAAGATGAGGGTTTGAAACGTCGTGAGTTTTTAATCTGTTATTTTTTAACTTGTTTCACATCCGTGCTTTTAATTGCAGACTTTTATTTAAATATTCAATTTTCTTTTTATTTTCTTATTTAGTAGATCCTTCCCTTCATTCTGGAAGCCTCGCTTATGTAATGGAAAAAAAAAAAAAAAAAAACCAAAACCCTTTTATTTATTCAAAAACAAAAATAAACAATTTACATCCAATAAACCAAAAACTAAAACTAAATTAAATTTTTAAAAATACTGAAATCCCTTTGTAGCAGCCGCCGCAGTTGAATGCAACGAGGCTCCTGTTGCCTCGTACGAAATTCTTTTGTGAACGCATGCAAACATACACACCGCTTTTTTAATAATTAAAAAATAATACAAACACTTTAGGATATATCCCTACAAGATAACAGTTAATTAGAACATCAAAATAGTTTGAGAAACAAATGAAAATGGAAATGCCCTTTAGTAAATAATAAAAGTTCTAATAAGTAGAATTAAGTTAATAAACACAAATCAATTATAAATATGTTATTCATTATTACCTATGAAGTAATTGATAAATTATTGAATCATTACATTTATGTACACAAAAGAAAACTTTATGTAAATAATAAGGAAACGAATTTCATTAAACAATTATATATTTTATATTTTACAAATAAAAATGTATGAGATATGTAAAACATAATAAGGTTTTTGTTGGTAACCATATGTTTGTAGAATGGATACATTTTATATTCTTATGTGGAAATGAATATTTCAGATGGTGTACCATTATAAAGTGAAACACAAATTTTAAATTGCCCTTCTAGAAAATCTTTTGTTTCTTTTTCGTTACTTTAATCAAACATTCCGTTCTTTTGTTCTGTTACGCCTTCCATCCATGCTGATAACTTTTCAATTTCAAAATGATATTACGAAACACTTCGAAGTAAAAGATAATGATATTTCACGTTAGTTCGACACAAATTTACAGAGATGAAGCAGATAGTTAGAAATAAAGCTTTTTAGGACATTAAATTAAGTAATAGTTCCATGTCAACATAATTCCGATAGTTCCTTGGCTTTCTTAGTGCACTGTAAAAAAATAGAAAAAAAAAGCAAATTTGTTTAGCTTTTAATTTCTATTGAAATGCAAAATAATCTTGTATTTTGTTTTCTCCAGAAACTCAACTAAAACTTTTAGGATTGAGATCTCAGAAACTCTTATGGCCGAGTGCACCAAACCTCAGTTAACTTTGACGGCTGATGTGTGGACATAGCTAAAATTAGTGGGGGGTGCTGCTCCAGAAAAATTTTAGCCTTTGCTTTAAAATTGTGTGAAAGGAAATAAACATGTATAAAAAGAAAATTTATTCAGAAACTTGATAATTTCTTTTTAGTATACATGTTTGTTTCCTTTCACACAATTTTAAAACAAAGGCTAAAATTTTTCTGGAGCAGCACCCTCACTAATTTTAGCTATGTCCACACTGCAGCCATCAAAGTTAACTGAAGTTTGGTGCACTCGGCCATTAGTTAAGTTATTAATGATTTTTATGCTTTTGGCTGTGAAAGAGGATCCAGTTAATTCTAACTATTGTAAACTTTTCATAATAATAACTCTGAAGCAATACTAATTTTTCATACATATCTTTTTCTTTACACTAGCTTCACTAAAGAATTCACTAAAAACTAAAGGATTGAGATTGGTTATGGCTGCGGAAAAACTTGCAAATCACTTTGAATCTCAACTACTTTTCTAATAATAGCTCGGAAGCATCAATGACCTTTGCAATCGTAGATTTACTTTGATACTGAAGAAAACCTGGGCTTCTCAAATATCTTGTTAGTCTGATAAATACAATTCGAATTGAAGAGGAACGTATGAAATGTCTTACTTTTTAGAATATGTTCGGCAGGAAGATCAAGAATAGGAAAGGATTGACCAAATCTGATAGAGTAATTGGTGCCACCAAGAAACAAAATTGGCACAGAGGACGATTGTAAATCCACAACAGCAAATGATCACATTCAAGTTTTGTATAAACTTTTAACGAAAAACGAATAATTTTGTTTTCATTTTCTTTGTCTTTTTCTATTTGAAAAGTTTCTTCTGGTTGCGTTAATCAAAAATTCCGTTATTTTGTTGAGGTTTCTTCAAGTACAAAATAGCTCCTAACAAAAGTTCCAACGTAGACAATGAGATTTTCCTAGGAATCGACACACAAGAGATGAATTATCTACGAAAGGAATAAAGTTGTTGTGATTCTTACAGTTGAGTAATTTTTGGTAACAGAAAATGGGTCCCCATTTTAACCTTTTTTCTACCCCGATAAAAAAAAAAAAGATCTCTTCTCCCAAAGCTAACCTGATAATACACGAACAGTTACTGAATGTATACCTTCGCAATGAAAAGTAGTCCGTACATTAAATAATGATCTGGTCAAAAATAAATGCCAATTAACAGAAATTATCATTTTAAGCATGTCATAATTTATCAAGGTAAATATTTTAAGGAGATAAAGACAACATTTCAGATGTTTATGAGTTTTAAAGTCATTAGTTGATTAACCAATCAATGAAGCCCCACAGTTGAGTTAACATGGCGTTTTCAAACGAATGTTTTTCAACCAAATAAACCAGCAAAACCCGAGACATCCGTCATTATCGTTCTCATGATCTTTATATTTAGTATATAGATGAAACATGGATAAATTTTGGCCATACGAAGCGGACGATATGGCACGATAACACTGTGATCTCCAGCTGAAACGCATTTGCGCGAGGGTTAGCGTTCATCGCGACATCGCTTTTTGGTCCTTCGATATCGGCTCTTCCTCGGTTAATAATTATCCATGCAGGAAGTTCAGAAGGATTTGACGTTGGAGCGTGTGGTACATTTAAGGCTCAAAAAAAAACTTGGGGATTATCCCGCAGAAATAAACGGTGTTTATTATGAGAAATGGTTTCTCGATCAGCTCGGATTGTAGGCCTAATTCTGACGCTGAGACCGCTCTGAAAAATTGATTGGGTCTGTTGAAAAACGGCCTTTTTCAGGGCCACCAATTCTTTACGAAAGAGGATTAATTTGCTTTTCTATTTCACATGAATTTATTTTCAGAATAAAGATTATATTTGTTTATAAAAAAATCATAACATGACAATATCTCTTCCATATGTTTTATTTATCATTTATTTGTTATAAAATAATAGTAAAATTTGAAATACAGGTCTATGTAAAAACAAAAGTCAAATAAGAAAGAATTTCCATTACAATTTTAATAATTGTTTAAATATTTGTAATAAATTTTCATTACAGAAATTTGATTCTGAGTAAGTTGAAATACAATTAAAAATAAAAAAGTTTTAATTTTTTTTTTTATTTTCGTTTTGTAACAAATATTGTCTTGTAACTTAAGATTTCTTTTAAAATTACAAATAGATTGTTTCTTTAATAAGTTTAATTTCTATCTGTTCTTTTTTTTTTTTTTTGAAATTGCTAAATATACAATAGAATTCTATCGCGATAGCTGTAATGAGAATTCGTTTTGTTTACATTGGAAAAAGCGTCATGTGGGCGCGGAGGGATACTTTCAGATGCTCGGTGAGACGACTTGGTGTGATTTGACCTCGTAACTGTTCGTGTATTATCAGGTTAGCTTTGGGAGAAGAATAGTTAGCACCCTTCACAACCGGGAAGAGCAAGGAAAGGGAAGCGAGATTAGAATAGTTAAACCCCCTCCGCCATAATTTAATTTGTTTTATTTATCCCCCCGGGCTCCTTGTGTTTGAAATAAACCCAATGGAGTCAATACTCCATTGAACTTAGCCTATTCTAATCTCACTTCCCTTGGATTTTTCAAAGATTATTCTGTCATGAAGACCACTCCTATTTCTTACCAGGAAGTAACGCATTATTAGTAACACCTTCCTATTAACAGTTATTTTAGTGGTAGCGATCAGTAAAGCCAGTTCATTGAGTAACGAAATCTGTGTTACTTTTTCGTCGGGGGAGGGGACGCTGAGGCAACTCCAGATTTTCTATCTGACCATGACGTCATCGCATTTTCTTTTCTTATTGAAATAATGAGTAAAGTTTCATTTCTTGGAAAAAAAAAATATTAATTATAATTAATAAAAAAATGAATTGAAATGAAAAGAAACTTTGAAATATTAAATTTAGAAGCAGTCTGATAAAGAAAATAATTAAATAAATACAGTTGAACCGCGATAATCCGACATTTGACAGTCTGACCAACACCCCCTGAAGGGTCTACAGGGGGTGCTGCCAAGGCCCCCTCTGCAAAGAGGGTTGTAGAGAGGGCTTTGGCTTGCTGCAGACATCTCCCGTCTGCCTCGTGACTCACAACAGTTTCAGTTTAGTTTAATTGTTCAGTTTTAATTAAATATGTACTCAATTGTAACAATATAGGTACTGTAGTACGTACAGTATTGTGTATACGTAACTTACATTTTCTTGTCTTAGAAGTCAAAATTCAGTTTTAAAAAATCAACCTTTGCTAATTCGACGTTTTTGATAATCCGACACCCCCTCGGTCCCGTAATGTCGGATTATCGCGATTCAACTGTAATAAGAAACTTTTCAAAGATAATAATGAGACATAAATTATAAATTTCACGTTTATTTCATCAAATATTACAATGTGAAATTATTTTTGATCCATATTGACCTCTTTTTCAATAAAGACAAATGCATTATTTTGTAAATTTAACAATTTGTTACTAAATGACGTTATTGAATTTTTAATTCTTTTATTTTTTTATTACTGTTGTGATATTTTTATCCACATTTGAATTAAACTTAGGTCTTCACTTTTAATCCTTTGGATGATTTGTATTTTCTTTGGAAGAGTTTTAATTGAAAATTCTTTAAGGAAAATCCAATGGCCTAGAAAAGTTAGAAATATCTTGAAACAATGAAAACTTTTTGTGCTTCAGATACGATATTTTGTTTATTTTAGAAAGAGGAAGCAAAGCTAACAACTTAAGTTAAAGTTGCGATCAGGCCCAGAGGACCGCGCAATGCAACTGGAGGGTAGGCTCCAGTGTTCAGAACCTACGGGACAAAGTTGAGGACGGGGGGTCGGCCCGTCGCCCGCCCGCCTTTAACTCCCGGGAAAGAAACCCGGTACCCATTCTATAGAGGGCTGGGTAGACCCTAGGGCCCGTTTGGAGGAGAAAGAAGCGTGGAAAAATTCCCGTCCTCCGCCGAGGCCGGGAATCGAACCCGCTACCTTCAACCCACAGCCAAGCGCCCTTACCCACTCGAAAGCTAACAACTTAGGATAGAATAACAAAATGTTCCGGAATTCTATGTTCTATATTTTAACGAGATTTTATTTTGAGGAAAGAATGGACATTGAAGTGAAGCAGGAGAATCAGACAAAAAGCTCGATGCTATTCTCGGATCTGACAGCAGAGATACTGCGACTGAAGCCCCCAATAAAAATCCCTTCTTTAATTTTACGTGGCCACAATTTAACAGATGTTGTAAGTGCTAGCAGATGTAATTACAAGAAATGGAAAGCTTGTCTACGAAAAAGAAAAAGGACTTACTACAGATAACCCAACATCTTGTAATGAAAAGTTATTGAAATGAATACAGAACAATTTTAGTTTTTTGGAGTTGACAAAAAAAATGGTTCTAAATTCAGGCAAATAATTAGAAGCAAGTCGACACCAGCGCTCTTGGCGGCGAGAAAATTTATTTAAAAACTACGACAGTGTTAACTTTACGCTGAAATCTGGCTATTCTTTGCTCATGGTTTCTAATCCATGGCTTCATTCTCCTCCTGCGGGATCTTTTTCCTTTTTCTTTATTTCTGCTGTGAAATGAGTTGAGAATTAATAACAAACCAAAGCTGCAAAGTCACCTTATTTGTCGCTTCATTGAAGGCAGTTGTTATCGCGATCTCAACGAGAACAAACGAGACTTGAACAATCTTCCCGAGTATAGCGATACAAACGGCAACTGGCAATTGGCAAGTATTTGAGCTCGTTTGAGCTAGTTTTCGTGAGCGTGTAAAGCAGCCATTAGGAAGGGATACTACATATGTTCAGTTAAAAAATATGCTGTTGCAACAGATGAAGATTACATTTTCTTAACATTCAGCAATGCTTTTTACGAGTGTAATGAAAACATTATGGTTCAAGGCGAAAGTGAAAAGAGATGTGATGCAACTGTCTCATCAAGAGCAAACTTTGATTCAGATTGTTCTGATGGTTTCCAATATTTGGTTCGCATTCCGCTTAGATCCTACGGAATTATAACTGACGAACAAATGACTTTAAGGAGAGAATAGGATGGATAGAGAGAGGCCACGAGGATTAGTTCCATTGGTTTCAAAACATTTGAAGATAATGTTTATTCAGATGCATTCAGGAGTGGATATAAAAAATCTCTCTAATCAAAAATTAGTAAGAAAATTCAGCCGGCCTCAATACAAAGCATAAAAACTCAAACTGCGCATTTCAATTAATGATCATTCCTATTCAATACGGAGACTTCGTTGTTTTACTGGTGACTGCTCCCGGCTGATGATCGCCAAAGAGCGTGAAACAGCTGTTCCAGGATGTTACCTGGTAAACAATTTAGTCTCCCCTTTGTTGTTTAAAGAATATTTCAATTAGGAAAAATATTAAATAATTGAAATCTTTTAATTTGAGTTCGAAACAGTGGTTGGGTGTTCAGTCATTGAATTCTCTCTTGCTATCGCCGTGACGTCATTTGCCAATTGCAGCAGTTTTCGCTGTGGATTTGAGATTCTATTTTGAATAACCTTGCCATTTCTTTTATTTACTCTCCTACCAAACTATTGAGAAGATTGGCAAAGGCTGTTTTAAAAAAGCATCGTATTTTGCATCTAGAGTAAGAAGAGTCGCTCGAGATCCTATCTAAGTCTTCTTCGAAACAACCTGTCACCTCCAGAGCCATGTTTAAGCTAGAGTTTGAAAAAATGTCTGCAAATGAAGCCTTTGAACATTATTTCTACATTTTGTGATTCTATTATAAAGAACAGATGAACTATTAAAAAATCACATTATAAAAAAAGAACAGTGAACTTTGATTCTAGTATGCATCAAAAAGCATCTTAATTAACATTCTTGTAGAGTTACTTGGAAAAGTTTTGATACATATTGGTTTATACGAGTACTATGTATTGATTCCTACTTGTGAAAGTTAAAACGTTGTAATTTTAAGTAATTTTCTAATTGTGTGATCCTTTTGTAGACTTTGAAATAATTTCACCATACATAACACATCTGCCATATTTATATATATGTTCACTTATTTGATAATAATAATTAAACTCAATAATTACATAATTTTCATCACATACCACAAAGCGTATTAGAGTCATCCTCACATAAGTGGTACTGGGACCGTCCCATTCACACAGACAGCACTATACGTCACAACAGACCTGACATCACACTTAAAACATACAAACATAATAATGATAATAATAAACAAGCTCCAGAAGCAGTGGAGACAGGACCGAGTACGCGTTGTACCCATCGTCCTATCCGCCACTGGTCTGGTGCCTCACACATTGCACCACAGTCTCAGCACACTAGGACTTCACAAAATCACTTATGCACAACTGCAGAAGGCTGTGGTACTCAACACTACACGCATAGTTAGGAAATTTTTGGACACAAGCACACATCCCTAATCATTCTTGCACACATCTTTACACTTGGCAGTATGTGCTTTGGTCCTTGACCTGCCATATTGTTTTTGCTGGGGAAACCCAAGGTTTGAAACATACAAACATAATAATAATAATAATAATTCACACAGACAAAACCATACATCACAACAGACCTGACATCATACTTGTTGATAAGGTCAACAAACAGACCTATCTCATTGATATTGCAGTGCCTATCAGCAAGAACATGCAGAAAACTCACGCAGACAAGATCAGTAAATATACAGACCTAGCACTCGAGCTCCAGAAGCAGTGGAGGCAGGATCGAGTACGTGTTGTACCCATCGTCTTGTCCGCCACTGGTCTGGTACCTAACACTTTGCTCCACAGTCTCAGCACACTAGGACTTAACAAAAACACTTATGCACAACTGCAGAAGGCTATAGTACTCAACACAACACGCATAGTTAGAAAATTTATGGACACAACCACACATCCCTAATCATTCTTGCACACGTCTTTACGCTTGGCAGTATGTGCTTTGGTCCTTGACCCGCCATATTGTTTTTGCTGGGGAAACCCAAGGTTTGAAACATACAAGCAGAATAATAATAATAAACTTTTTCGATAATAATAATAATAATTAAAAGGAAATGAAACTAGCTAAATAAAATATATATTACGAGGGCATTCAGAAAGTAATGCCTCCAAGCCCATTACTTGGCCAATATTACTGCAATCAATTTGATTTTTTTATCATTAATGCACTGATGTTTAAGATAGAGAATGTCAGTTGTTGCACCTTCCTCTCTCTTCTCGTTCCAGAGCAATGGAGCAATCCATGACATCTAGTGGTGATGTCCGGTGGAAACAAATTTCAACAATTCAGTTGACAATAATTCGGCTGAAACAATGCTGTTTCAATGAAACGGGCTGTCATTGAATTACTGATTGCGGAAGGTTGTGCGCTTAGCAACATTCATCGCCGTATGACTGCAGTTTGGTCCGGATATTCTGCCCTGCGCCTTTTGGCTCTTCCCCAAACTTACGGATCATCTTAAGGGTCAACGCTACAGTTGTGATGCGGAGGTGGAAGTAACAGTTCGGCTGTGGTATCGCCAGCAGCAATCACAATTCTTCGCCGACGGCAAGCAAAACCGTGTTTCGCGTTGGCGCAAGTATGGTGCCCATAATGAGGACTATGTTGAAAAATGATGCCACCATTTGTAGCTGACATTGCAAGCTTTCCACTGATACCTGTATCGGTGCTATCTGTCACACACAAATGAAGGTATCACCTTGGAGGTATTACTTTCTGAATCACCCTGTTTACGGAAGGTTGCTTACAATCTATGGTAACGATTTGGATTCGGGTCTATTTCCCAGAAATTCCCTTTCTCCACCAACGATCATGCTCTATTTTATGGCCATGAGATACTGCTATCGCTCTGCAGCGCAGTTTCCATTGCAGGAGACTACTGCGAAGAACGGGAAGACTTATACGTTGCCACTCCTGCTGACAACATTTCCAGAGTCCATCCAATGAACGAGGACGTAGTCTTCCCAAGGCTCGTTTTAATAGTCCAAATGCGCAAAAATCCATGGGCGATGCGTCTGGAGACTTCACTGGTATCTCGGTAAACGGTATAGCCTGGATTCCGGTTTGCTATACCGTTCCATTCGTGTCAGAAAATTCTGGGTCGATTTGGACGTATGGCTGGACGCCTTGTCTTGGTGGAGACGGACCTTGGAAGCGTCGTTTCCGTAAAGAGCAGGTAGTTCATGTTTATAAATTGGTGTCAGTATCATGATCCTGATAGTACGCAGAATTCACCTTCACATTTTGAGCCATCCTCCGTATCTGTAGCTTGCCTTGATAGAAATAACCCGCAACGATCATGAATCCCTTCGAAAAAGTTTCACGACATTCTCTGTACCAATTTGGAAACGATTTGGCTCCCACTGGGCGATAGAAAATCGCCCCTGCTTTATTGCAGTCGGACAGATAAACATATGCTTCGTCTAATGTGGCCACATACTTCCATTTATCCCCAGCGAGATGTCGTTAATACAGTTTTCTGCAATTTGTCTTACGTTCTGAAATGTGCTTTGGTAAGAGCTTGTGAACCTTGCTTTTATGTCTCTTTTGAAGTCCCAAATCTTTATGGATAATCTTGTTTACGATACGAAGAGATGTTCCTACCTTCGCACCAATGGTCCTTTGGGTCGCTGGATTGTTCCCCGTCACCATTTTCTTGACTTTCTGAATGACAGTCTTTCTGCGACTTATAGTGTCCTTGGATTTGCTTGCTTTTCAGTCCCGGAAATCTGTCCTGTACGGGCCAAACCAACACCAGCCAACACATTATGAACTCCTTTCTTCGAAATGGTGAAACCTCTTTTCTACATGCCGTAATTATTGCGGAATAACTAAATTTCGCGTCGGAAGGGGCTATAACGTACCCTTCCCAAAACTGTGACACTTTCGGCGGCATTTCTCCGAACAAACTAACCCGCATCCCTTTACACTAATCTTTAAGTACTCACCTGTAGGTTTGCATAAATTTGCATACCTACTGTGATTGGTTGCGTCGTCACGCGCCATGCAAATCGTTACCATAGATTGTAAACAACCCTCTGTATATTAACATATGACAAAGTACAAAGACAAAGAAATATAAGCATCACATCTTTGACTGTAGTAATTGAGGAACTCAAGCCTCACCCAGAGACCTAATAATAATAATAATTCGAAAATGATGAGGTAAAAATCCTTTGGGATTTCCGAATACAAACTGACCGTCATTTGGATCAGAACCCACCAGACATAATAGTAGAAAAGAAATGTGTTTTTTTAATAGATGTAGCAATACCTGGAGATACACGAATTGTTGAGAAAGAACAGGAAAAGATCACAAAATACAGGGATCTGACAATTGAAATTTCTCGATTGTGGAACAAACGTACCACTGTGATACCTATTGTCATTGGTGCCCTCGGTGCCATATCCAAGGAATTTGCAAAATACTTTAATAGCTTGGAACTTCATGAGATTTCAATAACAAACCTGCAAAAAACATCATTAATAGGCACAGCTTATATTTTGCGAAGATACTTGGACAATTCTAGGTCTCTGGGTGAGACTTGAATTGCTCAATAACTCCAGTCAAAGATGTGTTCTTTTTGTCTTTGTACTGTGTCAAATGTTGATATAATAATAATAATAGTAATTAAAAGGAAATGAAACTATAAAATCATTAGTCACGTTCTTCTTCTAACTTTTTTTGTTACTTCTACTGATATAAAATTCAAGCCATTTATTTTTTTTCCTAACGAATTTAAGAAGAAAATTAATGAGTTGAAATTAATTATTGGATTTATTTTATTATTTAGGAGTCTTCAGGAAACGAGACTGACTGTAGGGAAAGTCAATTCCAAGGTATTTGATTACTCTAATCCAACAGTGGATTATTTCTTTCTTTATCTTTATTCTTTAATCAATTGTATCACAGCTTTCTATTTAATTCTAATGTTAATTTAAACGTTTTAGGCCAATTTTCCCTCTATTCAGGAACATTGAAACTATTTTAATTTCTGTAATTTATACATTCTCTGTTTCAATGGTTGCTTTTTGATTTAATGTTTTTTTTTGGTTCAAAAATGTTAGTCAAAATAAAGTAACGCTTTAAGTCCTCTCACTCTTGGAATGCTATGATTTAAATCTCAATGTGACCAAAAACGTTTTCTTTGAATGATAACCTTTTTAAAATTCACATGAAAGCAAACATCAATCTTTTTCATCAATCTTTTTCTTATTTGTAGTCATGGACTCCTTCACTTGGCCTTATTCTACCGTGGCAGTGTTAGGTGCGACGGCAACAGCCATGGGTCTCTTCCTGCTCTTCATTTGGTATCGAAGGAAAAAGAAACACAAAAGTGAGTCACACACAAGTGTTGTTCGTTTCTTTCTTCGATTCTGCTTTCAAATAAAATGAAATCTTTCAAAAAGATCAGAAGCAAAAAGTTTAATTGTCCTAATGGAATTCATAATAAGAAAAAGAATAAATAAAGAGGAAAATCCATTGAATATCAAATATCTGCGTATTAAGACTTAAAAATAAATGTTAAAGAATGGTCATCTAAACTACCTGTGAATTTTCCAAAGAATCATTACAATTCTCCCTCAGTTGTATCCGGAAATAGAAAAAATGTAGCATTTTGGATCTGTTAGTAAATTTTACAAAAGGAAAAATCCACTCTTGCATTCTACATAAACAGATGAGCCCTTGGGACAACATCACCAATATACACTGCTTACAAAATTTAGGGGATATTGCGAAAGGAATATAATGCATCCAAAAAAACAGAGCCATTTGAGTTTATTATTAAAGATCATCATCAGAGAAGCAAATGACACGAAAATGGAAGTTGTCTGAATATGCAAATGAATCCATTTATCGGGATTGAGCAGGATGTGACACATGGACTGGGGTTAATATTCGCAAGTCAAACGTGAAAAATGTGTCACACATTGACTGTTCAGTAGGGTGTATGGTCACCTGAGATTGCTACAAAACACTGATAGCGATGAGGCATGGAGAAGATCCAGCAGTCCCTGTGGGATTCGTGGCCACTCGTGCACCTGGGGAGATATTACGGGAGGTGATTGTTGACTGGCAACACATCTTCCTAGTGCATCCCATGCGTGTTCGATGGGATTCAGGTCTGGAGAACGTAAAGGCCAGTCCATGCGCTCGTTTCCAGCCTCTAAGAGCATTTTGTTGACGAGATGCGCACCATGGGGGCGTGCATTATCGTCCATAAAAAAGAAAGTTGGCCTCAACTGCTCCAGCGTAGGGTATCATTGTAAGCTGTAGAATTTCAACCCGATGTCTTACAGCATTCACCGTTCCATTTCTAATAACATGGAGGTCGGTACGACCACCAACGCTGATGCCTGCCCACACCATGATTCCACCTCCACCAAAGGAATGTCTTCTTGCACGAAACGTGGATTTTTCCGTATTCCACGGTCACGCCAGATCAGGGCTCGACGATTTCAAGCTGCAAAGAAAATGTATTTCAGCCCACCTTCTATGGGTTAACTGAATACATACGATTGGTCGCCCGGCATACAGTTCTCCGTGATGGAGTCGATTTCGCACGGTCTGAGTATACACCCGTCGTCCATTAGCAGCGAGAAACTGTCCCGCAGTTCAGTCGCATTGCTTCGCCGGTTCTTTCGTGCTATTAGAGCCAAGTAGCGATCATCTCTTGCAGTGGTGGCACATGGACGGCCCTGCTCTGGTCTTCTTCGTACTGTGCCAGTCTCTCTGAGGCGATTCCGGAGTCTGCTAATCACGCTTTGGGAGGTTCCAACCGTTGCTGCCACTATCAGCTGTGTTTGGACAGCTTCAAGACGCCCTGTGATTCTCCATGCTTCAGATTCGGGTAAATCACGTTGCAGGGAGATTTTCAGTTGACACTCCACGATTCTGCCACTTGTTGTTGATCCAGGAAAGTGGAGATAACTCAGCAGCGCCAGCCTCTTTATACAGGGTTGTGGGCAATCATGCAAATTAACGTTTGCGTCAGATTTGCTATTCAGACAACTTCCATTTTCGTGTCATTTGCTTCTCTGATGATGTTCTTTAATAAATAAACTCAAATGCCTCTGTTTTTGGGCTTATTATATTCTTTTCGCAACATCCCCTAAATTTGTGAGCAGTATATACCATGCAAATTCTTCTTCCCATTAATTTCACTTTATGACGGGTTTTCCCTAACTTTCAACCCTTACGTTGCTTTTAGAGTTTTTGCCATAAACTTTATAGATCTTTAATGGAATTGGTTTAACTATAAATAAGTAACAAAAAAGTCGAAATCTGTTCACGTGTTTTTAGGGGGCGGGCCTTAGAAGTGGTGACCTCAAAGTTGTGATGTGGATAACAGCCGTTCATTTTTACTTCTCAGCTAAAACTTTTGTGAGTGGTAGATACCTTTAAGGACTCAGCTGGTATTTCAACCAAATTGGATCAACCGTTTCAAAATGGCGACCGATTGAAATTTCTACTTTTTGACGTTTTTCTATCTTTAAAATCTTATTCCGAGTTGTTTTTACATCCTTTGCTACAAACTTTTTAGAGCTTTTAGGGGATTAGTTTAACTACAAAAAAGTTACAAAAAAGTCGACCTCTCATGGCTTTTTAGAGTGCAGGGCTTAGAATTCGGACATGACCTCAAAGTTGTAAACGCAGTTTTAAACATTTTTCTCTTTGCAAAATAGAATTACAGCTGTGGATGCGCGGCAGAGATATTTTTTTTAATTGGAAAGCTATCGTTTGTTAGTAAAACTCAACGCATTCAGTAAAGAACACTCCTGGCCTCAAAGTATCTTTTGTTCATAAATAGAATTTAACGTGTGCAGTTAAAATTTATGAAGTGGTGAATTAAAAAAAAACACAAAATGAAATGATTAACAAACTAATCCGTACTAGTTTCAGGACCTTTGGATTAGTGCCTAGTGGATGTCTAGGTAATGTATCGTCTGACAATCCGGGTGTGCAGAAGTACTGAGAGAAAATACAGGATAAAGAATTACGGCGCTCCACTCCAACAAAAGCTTTTGTGTTGCTATTAGAAGGAACTTTACATCAGCTCTATTGATTTGTGAACTGAAGCGAAAGCCGCCATTCGCAAATTCCACAGCATCGATCGAATTCATTGCCGTAAACTTGAAAAATTAAGTTAGAAAAACTGTTGGGTAGGAAGATTACCAAATTAATTATAGGGTTATGTTATTAATGACAGTGCTATCAAAATACGTATTGGCTAAAGGAGTCAACTTTGCGATTGGTTATTCGAGACTGCAAAGTTTCAAAGCAATTACAAGCACTTAGTAATGATCAGGACATATTAATCACCAAGGCTGACAAGGGGGGAGGTAATACTTAATTGTGAAATATATCATCATATGTGTAGATACTTTTTAGATAATACGGTAGGTTTCCGATATCTGAATGCAGATATTGAAAAAGCGGGGGTTATCATTAAAAAAGCTATTGACAGACTTCATTCTATGAAAATTATTGACAAATTACGTAATATATGCCATGGAATCAATTTACAAAGTTAAATTCTGACAGAAACTATTTTATGAACCTGATTTTTCTTTAATAAATGAATAAAACCTTTATTATTAATATAAAAGAGTTTGTTTTTTTTGTATTATATTTTTTTATTATTTTAGATTCTTTAAAAAAAAAAAAAAAAAAAAAAAAGACAAGTTGTTAATAAAAAAGTGCATTTTTCAAAAAGGAGCAATTGATTCATTAAAATTTAGTTCTGAAATTAACAAAATAAAAATAGTTAACTAAATGTTGTCAAAAGGGAATATATGAAGTTGGAAGAAAAATCCTTTTTTATTAGCGAATTTGATTAATTTGGACTTTGTTGTTTCTTTTTTAGCTCAAGACCCGAAAATCCTCATCTTATTTTATCCTGATAATGCTCAACACGAGAGGGCCGTGATGGCTTATGCGAATTATTTACAAGAACATTGTCATTTTGATGTAATGCGATATGTTCTTCATTATCACCAACAGGTAATGTTCATTACCTTCCAATGGATAACATTATTTCATGTCATGTCATAACCAATGACATGAAAAGGAGATTGGTTTAATCCACGCTATTCATTTTAGGCTCCACAAATAAAAGCCAAAAAATAGCCTTAAAAGAAAAAAACAAAAAAAAGTCCATCTTCGGGAAACAGCCGCGAAGGTTTTTCTTTTTAATACTTTAAATATTAGTCTGATATATATATATATATATATATATATATATATATATATATATATATTTGCTGCATCTACCTTAGATAAGAAGGAGGAATATATGATAATTCATATACGAAGAAGTTTTCTTACTTCTTCCACACTAGTATTTAAAAGGTTTATTAAATACTGAAGACAAATTTTCAGGAATTGTACACATTCCCTTTATTAAGCCATGAAGCAAAAAATTAGAATAAATTAACAAACAAAAAAGGGTAGAATAACAAAATTCAAAGGCATGAAACATCAACAAATTCAATTGTTCAAAGAAAAATAACTACCCTGATAAGTTTATAAAAGACCAAATTAGATCTTACTATATGTTCAAAATTAAAGATATAAATAAATTTGAAAATAGGGTTTTCATCCCCTATTTTAATGAAAATAGTTCATTGTTACAAAAATTATATAAATCATTCAACATTAATGTTGGCTTTAGATATAAAAATAAAATTAAAAATTTACTTTATAAGATAATCAATCATGAAAATTAAAATGAAATGGATTTGGTATATAAAATTGATCGCAAAACTTGCGGAAATTTTTACATAGGCGAGACAAGAAAGACCCAACAGAACGGGTTTCTGAGCACGGAGGAGCTCTAAAAAAAATAAAAATTTGGAAATTTCCGACATAGCCTACCATTGTTTACAAAAAGGTCATGTTATGGATACAAATGTAAAAATTCCGTATAAAGAAACTCAATTAAAATTGAGAAAAATTTTAGAAAGTTGCATCATTAAAAATTCCAAAAGTAAAAACTTCAATAGATACGAAGAAGCCTTCGTAGATCCTAATATTATTATGCTAATTAAGGATTATATAAGTTTTGATGTAAAAAAAAATAGCAACTTTTGAAGTTTTAAATTATTAATAATATATTTGATTGATTAATTAGTAATTATTGTTAATTTTTATTAATGCAGTTGACATTTATTTGCGCTAACTTATTATTGTAACAACAATTGAATTTGTTGATGTTTCATGCCTTTGAATTTTATTATGTTATTCTATCCATTTTTCTTTGTTAATTTATTCTAATTTTTGCTTCATGACTTGAAAAAGGGAATGTGTACAATTCCTGAAAAATTGTCTTTTAGGATTTAACAAACCTTTTAAATACTAGTGTGATGTGTGGAAGAGTTTTTCATATTTGTCTGACATATTTGAGATGGAAAGAAGGAAGATCATTGAAGAATTTGGTTTATTTTCTTTCTTCACTTAATGCTTTGTTTGCCGAAATATTGAGCCGACACTGTTTTCTAGAGAAGGAAATTTCTTATAAATTTTTTATGTATTAATATTTGTTCCATTCTAAATCTCTCAAAAGCCATTCCCACCATCATAATTAACATTTTTTTTTTTTTATTTACTTATTATTATTTTTCTTTTAACCTAACGCTGTTTTACTCGTAGGATCCTGATCGGCGTTTGGCCAAAACAATGCTCAAATCAAAATTCATTTTCATGATTTGGTCGCAAAAAGCAGCGGATATCATCAATTCGGTGTTTTCAAGTGAGGTCAGTAGAAATAGAATTGCTTTGAATTAAATCAGTTAAGAACACTTTACGAGGGAATAAAAAAATATAGCGGATTTTCAGTGAATAAGAGGAATATCTTATTATTAGAAGGTTAAGATTTTTTTCAAACCTATACTTTTGATTGGTTATTGTGACCATCATTCGAAATACAACCTGGGATTCCTGATTGAGTAGGTTTGAACACTGTTTAAATGAATATTACTACAAAGGGAAACCTTGCTTTTGTTTTCATGTTTTTTTATTTTTTTTAATATCAAATAAGATAAACTTCAAATTATAGGAAAATAGGATCTGTTTTATCCTAATAGATTTTTTTCTCCAGAGGTTTTGATCTACTGCAATTGAAAAATGAATTTAACAAAGTAATTTAATTGAAAAATGAATTT
>JAFIDM010003189.1:65560746-65610394 GCA_023159025.1 Thereuonema tuberculata | reverse complement strand
ATATATATATATATATATATATATATATATATATATATATATATATTCTTAAGAGATAACTGTATTAATAGTAGAAGTACGGGAATCTATATTACTGAAATCTTTTATTTCTCTGTCTGTCTGTCCGGCGCAATTGTTAATTCCCCGTGAAAAAAATCACTACAATGAAACGTTCGCGACCGGAATCGAACCTGCAACCTTTCGATCCGAAGTCTTATCCATTAGGCCACGGGGATTACATTCAAATTGTTTCTTATCACTCCCTTTGTGTGTGTGTGTGTGTGGCGCAATGAGAGAAGAGCCAGAGAAAAAAGAAAACAACTCATTAATTTTAGCCTATTAGATTAAAATTTAAATTTCAATGTTCATTTTTTTAGCTTCTCTCCGTCAACAATGGCGCGCGCTATCAAATAATGAGTTCATTCATTATTTATGGATGGCCTAGTTTACATATAAGATTTATACATGATATATACATTTCATTTTAATTGTTCAAAATACAACCAAGGAAAGTTGGAGGATTGATACAAAATGAAGTAAATACTCGCAGTTCAACAGAAGTTGAAGGAATGTATTGTCATTGGAAGAAAGTAGTACAAAGATCTGATAAAGGAATTTAACGATTATAAAATTATTAATTCTTTTATATACATTGTTACATCCTTTAATGGACACTCCGAATAGCGGACATCTCTAATTACCGGACATTATTGCGGATCCCAGTCCCTTAAAATAAGACATTTCATGTTATCCACTCAGAATAGCACAGTTATTTTAACTTATATATTTTTTTTTTCGATTAACATTTCGACAAACACATTGTATTTATGTCGGTGTCCATTGATACATTGTATCGGTGATTCAATGCACGAATCTGAGGCCCTTTTTTTCACTGCAGTTGCTTTGTAAATGTCAATATCTCGTAAAGCTATCCTATAAACGTGTTGATTAAATTTAGTGCGAATTAAAATGGCGTCAAAAAGGAAGAGATTGGAACTGAAAAAAAAAAAGATGTTCTTGAAGTTGTTGGAAAAGAAAAGCTGAGTGTGCGTTGTATTGCTTTTAAGCGTTTTAAGAGTGTTTTAAAATTGAAAAAATTCAGGTAAGTGAACTTTTGAAGGACAAAGATGAGATTAAAAAAATGTGGATGGTAAATTCAAACGAAAATTCGAAGAATTTGAAGTTTCGTAAAACTGAAACAAGCAAAAATGACGAAGTGGTGATAAAATGGTTCCGCTCTGCTCGTGCAAAGAATATTCCTATAAGCGGTGTTTTGTTTCAAGAAAAAGCCAGAGAAGTCGGTCAAACTTTAGGATTGGACACGTTTAAGGCATCAAATGGATGGCAAGAAAAATTCCGGACACGTCACAATATTTCTTGCAAATCTATTTGTGCTGAAGAGAAATCCGTAGACCCAAATCATGTTACAGATTGGATTAAAAACTGAAATCAGTGTGCCAAGGATATGATGATAAAAACGTATATTCAATGCTGACGAGACTGGTCTATTTTATCGCATCCTTACAGACAAAACCTTGTGTTGCAAGGGAGAGAAATGTAGTGGCGGCAAAATTTCCAAAGAACGTCTTACCATTTTGTTGTGTTGCAACATGCTGGGAGAGTTTGAAACTCCACTTGTCATCGGAAAAGCTAGAAAGCCAAGATGTTTTAAAAACATTGACGTACAAAAACTTAATGTTTCCTGGAATTCTAACAAGAAAGCTTGGATGACGACTGAAATAATGAGTGATTCGTTAATAGACTTGGACAAAAGAATGAAGAAGCAAGCAAGAAAAATACTTCTCTTCCTGGACATTGCTACATCTCATCCTGACGATTTAAAATTACAAAAATATAAAGTTAGTCTTTTTCTCACCTAACGCCACTTCTATTTTACAGCCTCTTGATCAAGGTATTATCCGCAGCTTTACAGTAGGGTACAGAAAGCTTCTTCTCAGACATGTTCTTTCACAGATTTCCTCCTGTAAATCTAGTGAAGAGCTAGCCCAATCTGCTAGCTGCCGTTTTGGATGCAGTTTGATGGATCAGGTCAGCTCTTAAAAAGATGGAGCAGGACAGCGTCCTGAAATGTTTTAAAAAGGCAGGAATTGCAAGTACGAGCGAAATGGTATCTGAGAGTGCAACAGATAAAAACGAAAAAGAGCTTAATGAGCTACTGACACATTTGGATTCAAATGTCCGTGTTGAAGATTATGTTGAAATTGACAAGGATTTTTGAATTGAGGAAGAGGACTTGAATGTTACAAAATTCATTCCTCAAAACACAACCGAACAATTTGCTCTTTCCGACGATGATGAGAATGACTTCCCTGTGAATGAAGACGATATCTGTAAAATTAAAGACTTTTCGGAAGCACTGAGATACACTGAAGAACTGAAAAAGTTTTTTTTTTTTTTTCAAAGGGGACTCTGAGAGCCTGAGAAACATGTTTGAATGCAAAAAAAGAAATGTCAAACTCTGTTAACTGATTACTTTAGTTAATAAAATTAATTTTCTATATACTGTAATTAATTTTGTCATTATTTTAAGTAAGACAAACGGATCATTTAAAAAGGAATATAGTAAATAGTTTGCAATTATTCATATTCTCTCATAGCGGAATGATAATTGTAGAAATTTAATTAGGATTGTACGTGATTTTTCATTAAATGACATGCTATAAGCTAAAAATGAAAAAAGACAGTCCTCCCCAATAGCGGACACCTCCCAATAACGGACTAAACTTCCGGTCCCATGACTGTCCGTTATTCGGAGGTAACACTGTGTATAAAAAGGAAGGTTTTTTTAAGTCGATTAGAGGCTGCCTTCATAAAGCACCTCTTGTCATTAAGAAAAAGATTAATTGATTAAGAAATATGGCTACAAATTGGAGCATTGAAATAAGAAGGACTTGGAAACAAACATTATGAAATAGCAAGATCTTTTGATCAAACCATAGATCATACTGTATTATAACCAGTGGCCAACTTCTTTTCGCTTGTTGGATTTTAAAATCGAAACATAGAAAAAAAAAATTCATTATGTTAAGTAAATAATAATCTATTTTTTTTATATGTTTGGATTAATTTTATATTAAGTAAATTAAATTAGATGATTGATTGCAAAACAATTTTTTGATTTGTTACAAACTTGGAGTAAAAAGCAGTGAAGAGAAGATAAAGAAATACACGATCTATCTGAAGAAAGAAAGGATAATGAGGCAGGCATTGATAGAATATTGCTACTATTACGACTAGGCCAAGATAAAATTTCACTTGAATAGAATACAAACTATTGAATTGCAACCAAAAGCTAGTTCAAACTTCTGAGGACTGTCAACCCAAGACATTCGTTTGATCAAAGCATTACGAAAAAAATATAAAAACTAACGTAGAATATACAAAAGAAAAAACATAAAAAGCTTAAAAAAAGTTTATATAAAAAGGTTCAAATCTTGGAGCTAGTTCAAGGCCTTTTTAGTGAAATTAAGTCATGACCATCACGAAAACCATATACAGAATAAGATTAGTAAATGTTTACTAGTCTGAAGTTGACCACAGATACAGCATCATTGAAACCCCACTTGCAAATTAGACAGTTACATCTGTCAGGTCCAGGTTTAGAGATGTCCGTAACGTTCATGATGATTGAACCAGACTGTAGTTCTTTTCCTAGTTTTCAAATTTTAACCTCTGTTTTGAGAATCGAATTTTCTCCCACGGATTCTCCATTTTTCGTTGGTATTCAAGTTTTTTCAGCCTCTCAGCTTCAGATCAAATAGATTTCTTTATTTGTTTCTACCATCGGTTTCTATCGTCAACAAGATCTGCGTGGATTGGGAGGTCGTTATTTCTATCAATTTTCCTTATTTCTCGTCTAGTCGCTCTAACATTAGGACTCAGGAAGTCACTCTATTGGAGTTGTTCGCACTGCTCCACTTATTATCCTCATCGTTTCAATCAACTTTCTTCGTGTGTGAATTACTTCAGGAGCGTAGTATTCACCGGCAGAACATACCAATGCCATTGCAGACGAACGCGGTATGGAAGCCTGCTAATTTTGCAATGATATTATTCCTGATTTTTAGTTTCTGTGAGAGATTTTGGTACTTAGGCCCTGTCCGATGTTATCCTAAGATATTTTGGGTGTGGTTCATGTTTAGTTACATATCCCTGTATAGAAAGGCCATTTTATTACTTAAGTGAAAAATAGTAACTCACTGTTTTAGAATTACTAAGTCGTAAATGTCTTTTGCCATATTATCGTAAAAGAGTATGTAAATCTTATTCCAGGGTTTCTCTATTTCTTCAAATATCTTTCCTTGGGTTGTAATTGCTAAATCGTCTGCGCAAGCGAACTTTCTGGAAATAGTTACCGGTGTATCAGATACGTAAAGAAAAGACAGCAGCCACAAACGTTGAGTCTTGAGCCAAGCCATTAAAAGTTGTCCGTATTTACTCTGTACTCCCTTTAAAATAATCCAGACTTTCTTCCTTTCAATAATTTAATCATCAGCATGACAGTCTGTTTACATTTTACAACGTTAATCAATTTCCTCATTAATCCAGCTTAGCCATAGCTTATTATAAGCAATCTTAAGTCGGGGAATGCAACTCAAGTCATGTTATTTTCCCCTTCTCAATATAAGTTGTTAAGGACAGGACTTGTTCCCATCAGCTTCTTGACGATCTGAAACCTGTTCGATAGGTAAAGCAGTCTCATTAAGAGGCCATTCTATTCATCAGCACTCTTTCGAATAGTTTGTAAGTTGAGCACAATAGTGATATTACGACCATCCTTTGTAGGTTTTACAACTGCAATAATTCCGGATTCTTTCAATGCAGAGGGAATGTATTAATAACATTGGAGAAGAAATTCATTTCCTGGCTTTAGAGTCTAGGTTTTACAAAAAAGAATTCATCTGGTCTTCTTTCATTTACTCGTCCACGTTGACGTTAGTCTTACAGTTATATTCTTGTATTTTCATTTTCAAACCATAATAATATTCCTTCTTTTTCATCGATTCGATTTTAATTTTTTTTTTGTAAGCAATTTGATTTGACGTAATTTTATCTACAATTTCACTAATTTCGGTATTAGCTGCTTTAGATGCATCTCCTTCTGTTGGAGTGTCTTAAGTCTACATTGGTTACCATTTCATTCCATCTTCGTAACCTTTCGTCGTCTATTCGGGCTCTTCATTATCATCATTTTCATTTAGTAGCTGCTCGCATTTTTTCTGTCCAGCAGGCAACAACTATTTTCTTGATCTCTGCGGATGTTAACTAAAACCGCTCTTTTTAGTAAATTTATCATAGAATCGTAGTTACAGCAATTCTTCTCACTTTATTTTCAACAGCTTGATTGTAATGTATTTTCCCCCTTTCGTAAATTCCATCTAGAGAGAGGAAAGGGCTAGAAAAAAATTGCTATTGGTTTCAATGCAAACAGGGAGTCCATTTAATACGTTTCTTCCAGTAGATAGGGTAGTAACAAAACAGAGATCGGATGTAGTCTCTGAGTTCCATATCAATTGACTTAAAAGTTGGCTTATCTTTGGCATCATATGTTGACTTATTGTTTATTTTTGCTTTGGAGGCTCTACTGTGATTCTATCGATTAGTTGTTGCACTCAGTCCATTGATCAATTTAACCTTCCATGTTATTTAGTGAATATCCCCAATCGATAGGATGAGAATTCAAATCCCAACATTTAATGCAGGGTATTTGGCAGTGGGAAGAACATATTGACTCGATGGTTCATAAACATAATAATAACGGTAAACGTAAAGTTAAAGCCCAGAGGACCGCGCGATGTCACAACCAACCTGGGCAGGCCGGTGTGGCCGCTGGAGGGTAGGCTCCAGCGATATTAACCTACGGGATGAAGATGAGATCGGGGGGAGGGGGGAGGCCCGACGCTCGCCCCCTTTAACTCCCGGGAAAGAAACCCTGTACCCATTCTACAGAGGTCTGGGTAGGCCTTAGGACCCGTTTGGAGGAGAAGGAGGGTGGAAAAATTTCCGCCCTCTGCTGAGACCGGGAATCGAACCCGCTACCTCCAACCCTCAGCCACGCGCCCATATCCACTGGGCTACCGGCCCACTTCTAAAGGCAATATATTGTAATATAATACAGCTTTATTCCAACAGCTTGGTCAGTCCTATCAATTAGGCTCTACGGAATTTATTATCACTCAAAGGATAGGAACCTCTTTGTCCTATCCAATGTATCCCACAACACTACACCCAGGGACGGATGCAATGGGGTTTCCTACAGTGCAACAATTTTCATTCTCAAAAGCAATTTTACGTACGATTTCATTCTTAGCTCATCCTTCAATTTTAAGGCTTATAATAAGCATTGGACATTTTCCAATCAACTTTTTACTAATGACATTCAAGTGATGCTATCTGTTGTTGTCTTTTGATATCCGGCCATTGAGATTTACTTCGTTCAATTTACTTCATTATTTGAAGGCCACGATATTCCGCCCCAATTGGTGACAGATAATAAATCCCCAACAATTATAGTCAACCCACAATAAATTATTAGTAGAATTATTATTATTTTAAAGTACTACAGGGTACTCTACGAGTTATGTATCAGTTAAATGATTTAACGTCAACTTTGAAACAATAGTTTCGAAAAAGCACTTAAGAATTAATAGACTTTCTTAATAAAGAGAGGGTTCCCATTTGAGTATCTGGAATATGAACTCATAAAAAAATCCAATTATTTTCCAGAAGCAATTAACTATTAAATTCATTCTCTATTTAGATTTAAATAATTTAAATAATATATTATTTAGAAAATGAATCACTTGATAATATTAGAAATCTTAATAAAAATAAAATAAAATAAATAGGCCTACATAAGATTAATTTCAGTTTTTTTTTTCTTTTAAAACAATCAACTACGATAATAATTGAGTAGAAATACTTTTTCCACCCACTAATTATCCTATTGGGTTTTTATTCCTCACTAAATTTCGAACAATCTATATTACTAAAATCTTTTATTTCTCTGTCTGTCTGTCTGTCCGGCGCAATTTTCTGAGAGAATGGAAAATAGAAATAATTTTTATAATGGAACAACCGCGTCAGGAATCGAACCTGCAACCTTCTGATTCGAAGTCAGATACCTTATCCATTAGGCCATAGGGACTACAACTCTCTGCATATTGTTTTTTAGCTTATATCTCCTTTCCTTTCCCCCATCAATAAGGAATGTATTCAATCTTTTTTTTTAATCTCAAGATTGTTTATTTATTTCATATCCGTCAGTTTATTTGTAATTCGAAACTGACAATTAGAACGATAATTGCCGAAACGTTGCAATATTTTAAATATTCTTACTTAACCAAATTCTATGTGATATTGAAAAATATGGGCGTGTACACGGCAGATGTTGTAGTAAAGGAAACAGAGTCAAGAAAGAAAGAAGCACTCTTTTTTTGAGGTGGAATATCGAAAAAATCACTATTTGCAGCTCAAAAACCATCAATATTTTTATCTCAAACGTCACTGAAAAGTGGCAATTACTATAAAAATGAGAGTCAAAAATGAAAGAAGCATTATTTCTATTACCTAGAATACTGAAAAAACACTATTGTAATTGAGAAACCACTGAGAAGTAACAATCTACACTCATTAACAAAAAAACCGACGCACCTAGAAGGAGTTGTCCGATGGAGACAAAAATTGGTGGAGAGGAAGATTATGTACAGAATAGAAAATGATTAAACTTTCAGACAAATTGAATGATTTTTTTCAGAGTTACAGAGTTACAAAGTAACGAGCTCAATAAGGTGTTGACCCACCTCTGCCCTGAATGCAAGCTGCCACACGACGTGGCATAAACTGAAAAAGCTCCCTGATGGTCTCCTGCGATATTTCTTGCCAAATTTGCTCCAATTGTCGGGCTAGGTCATTCACATTCCCTGGTGGATGCATTCGCCTTCCCATCATATCCCAGACATGCTCGATTGGAGAGAGATCTGGGGATCTGGCTGGCCAAGGCAGCGTTTCACAAGCTGCAAGACAGGTCATAGTAACACGTGACGTATGTGGTCTGGCATTATTTTGCTGAAAAATAAGGCCAGGGTACTGCAAAAGGAAGGGAGCAAAACAGGTCTCAGAATGTCGTCGACGTACCGCTGTGCTGTAAGTGTGCCGCTAATGACGACCAAAGAGGTCCGGCTATTAAAGGAAATGGCAACCCATACCATAACTCCTGGTTGAGGGCCTGTGTGGCGTGCAATAGTGAAAGCAGGATCGGTACGCTGCCCTGGGCGTCTCCAGACACGTCTGCGACGATCGTGGTTGGAAGCGGGATTCGTCGCTAAACACTATACGTCCCCTGTCAGCATCATTCCAACCGGATTGAGCCAAGCACCACTGCAATCTGGCCCGACGGTGTGCAGACGTGAGTGGCAGCTGGCGTAGCGGTCGGTACGAGCGCAGATGTCGCTCTCTCAGCCGTCTGTGAATTGTCATGGTGGACACTCGTGTGCGGGTCGCACGTCTGATGGTTGTTACCGATGATTCAGGCGCTGTGACAGCTGATCTGATAATCACTCTATCCTCCCGCTCTGCTGCGGTCTTAGGTCGACTGCTACCTTCATGACGCTGAAATCTGCCATTGTCCATCTTCTAATCGCCGCATCACTTCGACCCACATGATGAGCGATTCTCCGATTTGCCCAACCTGCCTCTTTCAATCCAATCATACGACCTCTTTCAAACTCTGACAGTTGCACGTAATGAGCTCGAATCCTGCGGCGAGGCATTTTTTCAGTCGTTGAAAGGTATCCTAACTCGCAATGCAACAGAAATTTTGCATCAGATTGAGAATCGCTTCTTATTTACAACTACTGAGTGCGCAGTTCCGATGCGCTGTAGCTCTCGCTATTCATTCATTGGATACCAAAGTTTAATCATTTGCATGGGCGGTCCCAATGTCTTTTCATACGAAATTTCATTACAATCGGACAACTCCTTCTAGGTCCGTCGTTTTTTTGGTAATGAGTGTATATTACTAAAATCTTTTATTTCTCTATCTGTCTGTCTGTCTGTATGTCCCTAGCAATTTTGTGTGAGAATGGAAAATAGAAATAAAGTTTACAATGAAACATCCGCGACAGGAATCGAACCTGCAACCTTCTGATCCGAAGTCAGACGTCTTATCCATTAGGCCGTGGGGATTACAACTCTTTTTATATTGCTTTTTTACTTATCTCTCCTTCCCCTTCCCCCATCAATAAGGAATATTCAACCTTTTTTTTTTGAATCTCAAGATCACAGCGCCTCAAAAAATATATCATAGATATATGATTCACACGCTGGTTCTAAAAGCAGTGGTGGATTGACAGAATGTAAACATCATAAATTAAAAAAAAAAAAACTTTTAAAAAATTTTAGTTTTAGTTTACTTGATGTAATTTGTGTGTATATGTTTTTTTTAATAAATAAATAAGTTGTTTTCCGTTACATATGCGGAGGCTTCCGGAGCGAAGCGACGGGTAGCCGACTAGTTTTCATTTAAAATAAAAAAAAGGTAAGAAATAAAAATTGAGATGACGTCATTAGAATGGAATGATCTATCACGTGCATCTCCACGTGAATCCAAATAGAGCAAATGAAGGAAATTGGTCTTTTGTATAAGAGGTACAAAGTCCAAAGGACATTTCGAAGAATTAAGATTTCTAAAACCTGTAGAAAAAAAAAAGCTCTTTATTAAATCCCTGCATGAACAGAAAAAACAATAGAGAAAATACTTGTATCTCTCAAGTGAAAAAAAAAAAAAACCAACAAAGAATTCTTACAGAATCGATGACGCTTTGAGATTCTTTCACTCAGAATTTTAGTTTTGAAAATAAACAGTTTTCTTAGGTTTTCTTTCTTGTTTCATAAGGTTTGTTTTTGTTTTTAGAAAGATTTAATTCTAATAAAAGTTAATAAGAACAGTTGAAGAAAGAAGAGAAAAAAACAGTTCCTCAAAGTAATTAAATGAAAAGGGGATTTTATTTTTAGGAGAACCAAGTTAGAAAGAGAAGCAAATGAACAGATCGTCGCCACTGGCGTTTATTATAACTCAAGTCAAAATGTCCTTTTCTGGTCACTAAGAAGATTCTTTCAATGACCTTCTATTTGTTTTATGGAATTTTTGTTAGTCATTTAGTGAAAATAAAGGATCAAATCAGCTGATGATCAAAGACTCGAAAACATCTTCCAACTACTGTGCTTTTAGTAGGTGTCGGGAAAAAAAAAGTAGAAAGGAAATTCCACCATTTCTTTGTAATTCAGTGAACTTCATCCGATATGTTACAGTGTTTTTTGGTTTTGTTTTTTAATTTCCTACGCATTTACACTAAGTATGTTATTACATTGACAGAATCTGTTTCATCATTGAGCTTTTAGGTGCAGCGGTCTCTGGTGAAGGAATCGAGAACTGTTCAATCAGTGAAACATTTCCGAGATATTTTGAAAGCAGGTCGTAGTTCTTTCGTTTTTGCAATCCGCTTCCTTCTTGCCTCCATCTCGCAAAATAAATCCTAAATGCGTCAAAGCACAATCTTAATATACAAAAGGCAAACTGACTAATTCACTCATCCATGCACAGCCAAAACCCTTATGAAATAGGCGCTCTGTAAGAAAGGAATTTTAAAAATAACACCCCTAAGTTGGTTGTTTTTTGAAGGATACGCAATTTAGGAAACGGTTTGAGCTAGAAACACAAACATTGACATGAGTGTTCTTTGTCAAAATCACAAAGACACGTATTCGACAAACTTTCGATATTGGCGTCTTAAGGGATTAAATGAAGGGGAGGGGCAACTTATTTGAAAGCGCCTCATAAAAAGTCACCTGGAGGCGACAATTGGAACTACTAAAATATTGTTGTGCAACAATTGGAATTAAACTATTGTTGTGGATACTTACAGCACACATTAACCAGGAGATAAAAACTAGAACTATGGAATGTAAACAGGAGAGCGGTGAGGAGATGGCAAACATTATTCAAAAATACTTCTACGGGATTTTCGGGATAGAATTGTAATTATGGATCACATGTAAATATGTAATGTGATAAAGTAAAAATATGTATTATCATTGAAATCCGTTAAGAATCTTGCTTTTAGTTTATTTAAGAAATTATTTGTATGGTTGTCGGAGCAAGATATTTGTTGCTAGAAACAATGACGTACGAGATTCCTATGAATACTAACTTGATGCCGTGCTGTGCATAATATCATCATGGATTGTTATAGAAGGACAAGACCGCTCAGTTCGTCCTCAGTCGTTGTCTCACGATGTTTTATGATTTCCTAGATAACTCGGATTGAAGACTGTGTATATGTTCTTCGAAGTTCGTCTAGATTACAGTAATGGAGTTGAAGAAATACTCCAAGAACTTAGAATATGTATTTTCTGAATTGCTAGGAAGATCGACTATTGCTACAAATTTGTCCCATTTGACGGTGAAAAAAATTGTCAAAGAGCGACAGTCGAAGGCAGCCACAGTTCATTTTTCTCGCCAGGGCTTTTTTCTTTTCCTTGTCCTAAGCCATTTTTGAATGTGGATTATATTAATAAAAAATTTGAATAATTCAGTATAAAAATAATAATAATAACAGTACATAGATACGTTAAAGATGCAAAGAATAAAAAAATAAAAAAAGGAAAATCTTGTTCTCTTCTACTTTGCTTTGTGAAAGTACAGAAAATACGATGCTTTGCAACAGAGGTCGTTGAAAGGCATATAAGTTTATATATTAAAGAACATTATCAGAGAAGCAAATGGAATGGAAGTTCTCTGAATACACAAATGAGGTGTAGAATCCATTTATCGGGATGTGACACATCGCATGTCAAACGTGAAAAATGTGTCGCACATAGACTGTTCAGTAGGGTGTATGGTCACCTGAGACTGCTACTGACAGCAATGAGGCATGGAGAGGATCAAATTGTCGAGCAGTTCCTGTGGGATTCGTGGCAACTCGCGCACCAGGGCAACTTCCAGCCGAGGAAGTGTTATGGAAGGTGATTGGTGACTGGCAACACATCTTCCTAGTGCATCCCAAGCGTGTTCCATGGGATTTAGGTCTGGAGAACGTAAAGGCCAGGCCATGCGCTCATTTCTAGCCTCTTGGAGCATGTTGTTGATGAGATGCGCACCATGGGGGCGTGCATTATCGTCCATAAAAAAAGAGTTGGCCCCCAGCTGCTCCAGCATAGGGTATCATTATAAGCTGTAGAATTTCAACCCGATGTCTTCCAAATTCACCGTTCCATTACTAACAACATGGAGGTCGTTACGACCACCAATACTGATGCCTGCTCCACCAAAGGAATGTCTTCTTGCACGAAACGTGGATTCTCCCGTGTTCCACGTTCATGCCAGATCAATGCAAGACGATTGTCAGGCTGCAGGCTGAATCTTGACTCATCACTGAAGAGAACCGTGGACCACTTTTCACGGATCCAATGAAGATGTATTTCAGCCCACCTTCTGCGGGTTAACGGAATTCATACCATTGGTCGCCGGGCATACAGTCCACCGTGATGGAGTCGATTTCGCACGGTTTGAATACACACCCGTTGTCCAGTAACAGCGAGAAACTGTCCCCGCAGTTCAGTCGCATTGCTTCGCCAGTCCCTTCGTGCTGTTAACATTAAGTAGTGATCATCTCTTGCAGTGGTGGCACGTGAGCGGCCCTGCCCTGGTCTTCTTCGTAGTGTGCCAGTCTCTCTGAAGGATTCCATAGTCTGCTAATCCCGCTTTGGGAGGTTCTAACCGCTGCTGCCAATGTCATCTGTTTTTGGACAGCTTCAAGACGCCCTATGATTCTCCATGCCCCAGATTCGGGTAAATCATGTTTCAGGGACATTTTCAGTTGACACTCAACGATTCTGCCACTTGTTGTTGATCCAGCAAAGTGGAGATAACCCAGCAGCGCCAGCCTCTTTATACAGGGTTGTGGGCAAACATGCAAATTAACGTTTTGCATCCCATTTGCATATTCAGACAACTTCCATTTTCGTGTCATTTTCTTCTCTGATGATGTTCTTTAATAAATAAACTCAAATGCCTCTGTTGTTTGGGTGCATTATATTCATTTCGCAAATTGTGAGCAGTGTACATAAAATTAATAATCCATACATAAGATTTTCTTCTGTTTTTGTGCTTCCTATAGAAAATGTTAATCATAATGAAGAAGCATATTGAAAGTTAAGGTAATGAACTTTAATGTAATTCTTAGGATTTGCTAAACGGAATGAACGTAGTTAGGGCAGCTGGACGTGTTCCGAAGAATTGTAATCAAGTTGAATCGACGGTACAAACGAGTTACAAACATAGTTAATTCAATGTGTTCCGAAGATTGTTAGTCTATTGAATAAATGGAATGGACGAATTTCGAAGATAGGCAATTTCTTCTTCTTCTTACGAGTTTGGCCTACTATGGACCTACATTGACTAGATGAATAGTCTTTTCTTCTCCTCCCAGTATTTCTTCATTCTCTCACTCTGCTTCCGCCTTCTATCATCTGACCAGATTACTTTGGTCCTCGTAGTTTGTTTATCCTGGAACCCCCTGAATCCATTAACTCTCATTCTAAACACTTTCCTATTCCAGATCTCTTCTGAATTAATCCCAACTTGTTGCATGTCTCTTCTAGTTTCCTCAACCCATTTAGTCGTCGACTTTAAGTTGGTGATATAGTCGAAGATCTTCTTAGTTAATCTAGATTCGCTCATTCTTACGAGGTGACCATAAAATATCAGTCTTCTCTTACGTATCGTGTCTGTAATCTTTTCCACCCGTTTGTATAAATCCATATTTTTCCTCTTCCTCCATGTACCATCCTCTCTTTTTTCCGGTCCGAGTATCTTCCTTAAAATTTTTCTTTCTCTCTTTTCAAGTTCCTCTGTTTAAAATTAGGCATTCTGAACTGTAGATCCCTTCCGGCTTGACAACCGTGGTATAGTGTCTGAATTTTGCGTTGTAGGAGAGAGCTTTTTTGTTATATATATTCTGCACTAACCTGTATGCCAGTTCCACCTTACTGATGCGTCCTTTGATTGACTCTTTATCAAGACCATTTGGCTGGATCCATTCTCCTAGATACTTAAATTTGTCAGTTCTTTTAACCTTTCCATATCTTGTATTCAGGTGCGTTTCTCTGTTATGTTTGTATTCCATGTATTCAGTTTTCTCATATGAGATCTTGAGTCCTGTTTTTTCTGCGATCTCGTGCAGTTTTTCAAGCATTATCTTGGCATTTTCCCTCTTATCTGTTAACAACGCCAAATCATCAGCGAATGCTAGACACTCAACTTTTAAACCCTTCTTTTACAGGCAATTTATAATTTAAAGGAACTAACGAATTCGAACATTAGATAAAGCCATAGAATCAGATGATTTCTAAAGAACTGTAATTCAAATGGACAAAACAGAATATTCCTGCTTTGTAGATAAACAGGAACGGAAGAGTTCTAAAATTAGTATTGATATAAATTAAAAAATCACTTTTATCTGGAATTTTAGTTATTATGAACAGCCAAGTTAAAAGATTAACTGTGGAGCTCCAGTATAGAATTGTTCAATTTGCAAGATTTTGAACTAAGTTAAATAAATGGAGGTGATTAATAGTTAAATCATTTATTGAGCAGACGAGCTCATTTTTAAAACTTTGAAAAACTATTTCCTTAATCTTCTTATGTAAAATTCATCTTCTGAAATTGAATGTCCATTTACAATTTATTTAAATCAAATATATATGCAAGTTGTTTATAATTAAGATATTACATCCTATTCGAGTTAATTACGTCATTTATTTAAGTATAACATTCATATCAATGGAATTTACACAAAACTATGAAGTAAAAGTTTACGGGTCTTTATTCCATTGCTTAAAGATGAGGATAAAATAATAGCCAGGAAAGGTCAGTAATAGTCAGTATTAATAGTCAGTAGAAACTGATAAGTTTCTTTGTCATTCTAGTTTTTTCAGTATATTAATATAATATTTTTGTTTTAGTAATAATCACAAATTTTTGATGTTGGCGTTCTAAGGGGTGTAAACGGGGGAGGGGCAACTTTCTTCAAAACTCAACATATGTACCGGGAGGCGACAAAAGTATTGTTCTACGTAATAGAGCCACAAATTAACCTGGTGGCGACAATTGGAACTAACATATTGTTGTACATAATAGAGCCACATACTAACCGGAAGCAAAAACTAGAATTATGGGATGTAAACGGGAGGGCGTGAGGGAATGAGCAAATATTGTTGAAGGATACTTCTAAGGGGTTTTCGGGATAGATATAGATTTGTAATGATTTTTTACAAACTGGGAAACGTTTGAAGTGATAGGGATGTGGAGAAGGGCAGAAAGGGGTGGGCAGTCTTATATTCTCCGATCTCGATATTAATTTCTTATCTAGGGATCTCGAGTTATAAAATTCAAATATAACACTATTTTATATCTATTACGTGATTTTTGTACGAACTGAGAAAGTTTCCAGTGATCTTACAGTTTTAATTTCTTTCTTATCAACATCATTGTAATCCGTACGAAGAAAGGGGATTTTCTTAAACACAGGCAAAACTCACTCAACTACTGAATCTAGGAACTTGAAATATTAGGGATTTTTCCCATTTTGAAATACAGTAGTTGCTATGTAAGTTGCAACACAATGAAGGAACGATCAGAATGAAATGAAAATTAGGACACCAATTACTAATAGTGATACAAAGGAACGATTAAAGTTTCAGAGCAATACAACAACAATACTTGCAAAAAATCAGTATGGTGTAAAGCCTCCAAGAGCTGCAATAAGAGCTGCTATACGCTGTGGCATCGAATCAAACAGGCCTTGGATGTGTTCCTGGGGTATCGCCTGCCAGACTGCTTCTATCCGAGTCCACAGTTCATCGGTATTGGCTGCTGGATGACAATGACAGGCAAGTTGCCGAGTGACCCCAGACATGTTCAATAGGTGACACATCGTGCGAATATGCAGGCCAGGAAAGAAGGGGTATCTGCCTTGCTTCGAAAAAGGCCTGGACATTTCTCGCAACATGTGGTCGGGCGTTGACTTGTTTAATTATGGCTCTAGGAGCGTGCTTCAGCCTCCAAACTTTCCTGATGTAGCGGATGTTGTTGAGAGTGCCCACAATTTGTAGCGTATATAGCTCATCTTTGGTAAAATATAGAGTTTTTAGTACGAAAGGACCAAAATTTTTGGATTGTCCATATAAATAGAAGTAAATTAAAGGGTTTATAAAACTGATGATGGAAAATCTACTTGTCTGGATCCACAATAGTCCTCTACTTATATCCTCTTACACGACAGTTCAGAGGGCACTAATGAGTCTAGGATGTGCAATCATTCCCAGATTTTAATCGTTTGCATATCATACCCTGCTTTACATTTCCTGTAAGTTTAACTTCATTTGCATGTTTCCTTCCTGGTGTTGCATTTTTCACAAACATGAGTGTATAAAATGAAGGTTTGTTGTAGAATTGGGTGAAACGTTTTGTGAGGGTTTGTCAAATGTAATCTCTTTACAGGTGGAGAAGAGCAGAAAGGGGTGGAAGTCTTATGTCCTCATTTCTCAATGAAATTTGATATCTGTAGGGTTTTGAGGTTACAATATACCAATATAACATTAATTTGTAAACTTCACGTGATGTTTTTACCATTTAGAAAAGGCTCGAAGTAATCTCACAATTACAATTTCTTTTACTCGCGCGATGGATGGATTTTGCTAGTATCCATTAAATGCATTCGTCTACACCTAAGTCGAAGGAAAACTCGATTTCAATCTAAAGCCGTAATTTGTTAACTCAACAAAACCTAAGACCTCTTAAAACGTGGTTTAGTTTTGACAATGAGGGAAATAGAAAAGCTCTGGGAAGTAACAATAGAAGATACTGCATTAAATATTTAATACCATTTTAATTTTATTCTTTTATTTTAGGATAGGTTTTGATAAACCAATAAATTATTAAAAAAAATAATAATCCGTCATTCAGAAAATTCCAGAAGTCAGTTTGAACCACTTTCATGGGTTTCCTTCTTCTGTTTCTCTTTCACTCGTGAACCTGAAAAGAAAAAAACACACTTTTTTTGTGAGGGTGGGCGTTGAATATCGTTGGGGTGGATTTTAATCCCTTGGACGCCAAAATCCTGTCTTCGCTGTTGTTGATCTTTCTGAAATGTTTAATATAACCAAAGTAAATTATTTTTCTTTTATATTAGAGGAGGTGGTGCGAATGTGGAAGAATGAGTTACCGTGGAACATCTAGTATCTGGCTTGTACAGTGTTGTGCTAGTAGGATGAGCGACAAATAGTTCTAGTACTGTATCTTTACCCCAGTAAAAACACGGGCAGTGGAGCAGTGGTCGTGATGGTATTTTTTTAATAGTGCATCAAGTTATGTTGTCGAGTTTTTCAAAACTTTTGAGAGGCAAGTTTTAATTTATTACGTAGGCTATCTGTCTCCTAGGTAGCATAATTAATATCATGCAATTAATAAAGGGATGTGCATGAAATCAAATCAAACCTAAACCAATAGTTTCTTAACATAAATTTTGTCAAATTCAAAATGGCTAATGTGTGGGTAATGTGGAAACATGCACTTGTAGAAACGTTTCCACAACACCCACATCGGATATAATGTTTCTAATGTGCTAAGCATTTTTTATTCAGATGCCACGGAAGCACATTGGAAGCCATTTTGAAGAAGTGGGATATAGAAAACATGGTTAAGGCTATAATAGCCGTTAGGAAAAAGAAGATGGGATTAAGAAGAGCAGTTAAAGAGTTCAAAGTGCCTCAGACGACACTTCGGAGATTTGCATGTTCCGATATGTCACCTGAAGATTGTGTTTCTTTTGTAATAGAAACGTATATAAAATAGTAGCTAAAATAGTTTTACTTTATTCAATCCTTTATTCATCCTTAATCCTTTTAATTCTTAAAATTAAACACTAATTTTAGAGTTTTTCAACATTATCCACACTTTTTGTAGTTTCATAAAAATATTGTACAATCAAAAAATGAATAATAAATATAACTTTTTCGAATATTTTAGGATATAGAATTCTATAGATTCAGTTGAAACAAGAGAAAACAAAATTCTTAATTCAAGTTTTAATGAAACCAAGTGATTTTGTTTGTTTTCTATTAATCTTTAGTTTAATTCCACTTAAGTTCAGTTTCTTTGTCTTTAGATTAGTAGCATTGAGTTTATCTTGTGGGAGGACTTTCTTAATTACGAACTGAGTAAAAGAAAACATCAATTTAGAAGAAAATAATAGAAATAAATTTTATTGAAAGCTTTTTTTGTTTTTGTTTTTTTTTTTTTGGGGGGGGGGAGAATGGGATTTAATTAGTTTTTATTCAAATATTAATATGAAGATTAGTTTTTATAATTAATTACTAGATGATTTCCTTTGAATTGAAAATAACAATTGAACAATTCTCTAAAGTAGTATTTGAAAGAAAAACTCATCAATTTGGGTTTAATGGGATTTGATTTAAGTACTAAATGGCAGTCTGTCAGATTACTGGTAATCCTACTTAAACAAATAATGATTGAAACTCTGTGGCTAATAGCTCTGGAATTAGCAGAAGGATTAAACATTGATCATCAGTGGTGACGAACACTGATTTCAACTGACTTCTGTTTCGTATTCATCTTAAGAAAGAGAAACGGAAAAACTATTTGAAAAGGGACATTAATTAAATAGCTAAAGATGGGATATTCAGAATAAATGGACACAGCCATAAAAATAAAAAATAAAAAATTATTATACGTTAATTGCGGAATTACACTAAACTCTGGTTCAAATCCAGGTGTTAGCTTGGACGTATCAACTTATATAATTGACTAAGTTCCTCTGTAACTCGATATAATTAAGCTATTAAGATAGATCCAATGGTTCTCAATGTACCATTGAATCAAGGATACTCAAATTGGATGAAATATTAGTTCATTTTGTCATTCCATGTTGTTTCCATGAAATTTTAACTGAAATTCTAATAAAACATACGTTCAAAACCAAATAATTTTGTTACCACTGCATCGATTTTAATGAAATTTGGCATACTTTTTTAGTTTTTTACGCTGATTTTGAAACTCAAAACCATTTTTGCCGTAGAAGCTTCGTTCACACGTTAGCGCAGTATTTAGATTATACAAAGATGAGTTTTAAATGGCTTTCGGCATTATGAGTCAAAAATAATAATTATTCTTTAGATAAATTAAACTTTAGATATGGTTGGTATTTCGTTTTTCTTTTTGGGTGGAAAATGATCCTTTAGATTAAACTCTCAGAAACTATATTACAGGTGTACAGGTAAGAAGTACATCTAAATAGGCCTGATAAACATTAAAAAAAAAAAAAATAAAATAAAATCAAATCAATCGAATTAAATGTATATAAATTGGCTGAGTTCGTCTTTCTTGTAACGGTTCCAACCAATTGAACCTTTACGGGAATAAGGGAAAAAAAAAAAGAAGATGAGGGGAGGGGGGGGGGGGAATTTAGTGGCTGCTACCAAATGTCATTTTAGTAACGTTAAAAAAAAAAAACCCTAATCCTTCAAAATGTGACAAATCCAAAACAAATAACAACTTTATTCAACAAATTACAAACAATTATACAATTAATTTTCTTCTTCTTATAGAATAGTCCTCGTTAACAAACTCCAAAAGAAAAATTACTTCTTAAAACATGAGGAATCTTATGACTTCCTAACATCTACTTATGATTAACAGGGTTTAATTTTAAACCTCCCAAAAACGTGGATAATCCTACTTCTAGTTAAATGTTAACTTTTTAAATGAATTAATCCTTAATCAGCTAAGCTTAATGCTAGCGTGGATTGATTGTTCTCCCCTTTTATTCTTGATTTGTTTTTCGATGTTTTTTAAAATGAGGGGTCATTGTCTTGTTCGTTTGCCCGTTTTGTGTATTGTCCTTCTTCACTGAGCAGGGTATGCTGGGCGGGATCGGACTGATGAGTGTTGCAACTCGAAACGGTGCCGTCTCCGATTCTCAGCACATAAACCAAAATTATCTCAGTAAATTTTTTGTTTGTTTGTTTGATTGTTTTTTGTTTTTTTTTTAGTTATGTGCGTTTCTGATTTTTCTTTTAAGTAATAATAATTTGTCACGCACGTTAAATTTGATTTCGTACTGAAATTATAATATTGGATAAATAAAAACAGAATCTTTATTTCTGGGCGTTTATGTTTTATATTGTGATGTTATTGCAGATTAGCTTTCCCCTAAGACTCACAGAGCGCCGTAAGTAAAGCTATTAGACCAACGGGACTGAGATGAGGGCGGGTGGCCGCACGGGAAAGAAACCCTGTACCAAGGGCTGGATGGACCCTAGGACCCGTTTGAAGGAGAAAAGGACCGTGGAAAAATGTCCGCCCTCCGCCGAGACCAGGGATCGAACTCTCCAGTTATAGTTGATTAGGTTGTACATTCTAATGATTTCAATAAACTATTCTAAATAGTTGTCATTTTCTAGTTAATTGATATATAAGAAATTTCAAAAATAGTAACATTTGTAACGATATTTTAAGAATATGAATTGTTTTTTTAAAAGATTTTAATCTTAATATTGGATTGATACTAAATACGTTGTTTCATTCTTCGACAATTCCATAATGATTTTGTCAAATGGAACTTTAAAAAAATGATTAAAACGTTTTATTTTAATTCTTTGGTGAAACCATTTCCATTTCCAATCACCATTTCCACTTCCAAATTCACAAAAACTCTTAATTTATCTACAAAGTAACTTATTTTAATTTTATGCTTTTTAATGGAAATTTTGTAGATTCAACATTAAAAAAAAATAATATTCATTATTATTCCAAAAGCATTCCTTCCTTCCTTTTATCGAATTTGGCCAACTAGGGGCTCAACCTGACAACGTCAGGGCGAGGCTAGTGAAATTCAAGAAAGGGGGAACGAGAATTATACCCCGTCCAGGATAACCCTGAGATAGTAAGTCCCAGGTGGGAAACGGACGAAACACAGAAGAAGAAAGAAACAGCCATGCCACCACCGGGATTCGAACCCGGATACTGGCGCATCGGCCACAACGGCAGCCCGCCGGCTAAACCGAACGGCCACGCCAGCATTATTATTACAAAATTAATTAAATCCTATAAAAAGTGTTTTTAATTTCAGACTTTTTTTCTGATATTAAAAAGATGTAGAATGTTGATGAGGTGAAATGTATTAATCACATAAAAAAAAAAAAAAAAAAAAAAAAAAAAAAAAACCATACAGAAAAATGCTGTAATCAAAGCTGACTTTAGAAATTTAAACTGAAGCTGGAAAGATTTTTCTTTTTTTAGTTTCTCTTGAAATAAGTTTTTAAATGAATGAAGTTAAAATATCTGTGACTTCTTGTTCAGTTACACAAAGAAGAAAAAGAAATCAATGAAACCTGTACCTGTAGCTAATTATTCTGCAAAATATTTGACGTCCAAAATTTAAATGTTTGGCAACATTTACTTTTTTTAAAAATATTAAAAATACAGTAAAACCTCGTTAAGTCGTTAAAGAATCTTATTAACTAGATCCCTCGGAGAGTGCTCTTTGAGAATATTAGCGTCAAGGAAAAATAACTATAATTACGCAAAAAGTTAAAACAGTTTTAGAAAAAGGAACACATGAATTTTATCTAGCTTATCTTACAACGAAAAAAATCTACAACAATTACAACCTCGTGTCTCGTTGCCTCGTATCTTAACAATTCAAAAAAAACAATAACAATTTTGCACAAACAATAGCAACGTTTGCAACACTCCCCCCCCTGAAAGTGTATACTTTCAGTAAAAACAATTGGTCAGTCATAACCCACAGTTTATAAGTCTGTAAAGTCACTAGTAAAGTTAGTCACAAATTCTGTCCTTCAAGTTCTAACGGATATAGCAATTGAATAGGACGTTTTACAACCTTACCGTCTGGTAGCAGGACACTGCACGAACGGATGCATCCGTCTCGTCCTTGAAGCACTTCTTTTATGACACATGTCTTTTATGACACGTACTGTTCGTCCATCATCGAGGAGGACGAGTTATCCCACCCGCAGTGGAAGTGTTGCACCAATGTTTCGACGTTCGTGAGCTGTCCGGAGCATCAGCAGGTAATCAGTCCGCCAGATCTTCCAAAATCTGTCGATGGTTGCCATGCGAGCCTTCCAAAGTTGTCGTATATTTGGAGAATCGCATAACTTGGGTGACGTCAATTTGGAAGTGGGTGGTGAAACAGTGAGACGTCTCCCAATGAGTAGATGTCCCGGAGTGATCACTTCTTTGATGTCTTCTGATACGTAACCAAGAGGGCGGGAATTGAGCACACACTCAACTTCCTCTAATACAGTACGCATCTCTTCAAAAGTCAACATTGCTCGTCCACACGTTGTTTTGATTTTGTCCTTCACAGAACGAACCATTCGTTCCCACATGCCGCCCCACCATGGAGCCTTATCCACGATGAATTTCCATTCAATGCGTTTCTCTGTAGCTAACTGCATCATCTTCGTCCAAATATTTAAGTCCTTTGCTGCACGTTTAAAAGTTTTTGCGTTGTCAGACCATATAACACGACATAATCCTCGGCGCGCTATAAAACGACGAAAAGCTAACAAAAAATCATCAGCAGTCATTGATTCTACCAGTTCAAGATGCAACGCTCTAGTAACTGCACAGGTGATTAACAGAAAATACGTTTTCTTCTGTCCTCCCTTACCTTCACGCACAAAAATTGGTCCCGCATAGTCCACGCCAATTACTTCGAATGGGTTAGCTGCATTCACTCGATCAGAAGGGAGAGGTGCTTCCACCATTTGTGCTGGCTTCGCACGGCACCGAACACAAATTTGACATGTCCTTAACACCTTCGATACTGTTCGTCTAGCAGAAGGTATCCAAAAACGTTCACGAAGTTCTATAATCGTCTCGGAAACGCCACCATGAAGTACTCTTGTATGAGCTTCAAGAATGATGAGCCTTGTTGTCCATGCATGACTACTCAAAATAATTGGATGCTTGGTTTCGAATTCTAACATGGAGAAATGAAGTCTTCCGCCCAGACGTATTAATCCATCCTTCGCTAATTGAGGATCAAATCTGTATATTCGTGATGTTCTATCCACTGATCGGCCTTCATATAACGCTTTATATTCGCTTGGAAACATCTGTTTTTGCTCATGGATTAATAAAGTAGTTTCTGCTCGAACAAGTTCTTGAACCGACAAATTTCCATTTAATTGCAAGTTGTTTTGCGCACGACACACTGCGGAAAAACGAAATATCCAACCAATTACCCGAACAACCTTTTTCCACGTACTGAAACATTCGACGTTCACTATAACTTCCGGAATCGTCGTCACAACATTAATAGCTAAAGCTGTTTCCCTTGCCTCGGTCATAGCTTTCTTCTCATATACATCGTCATCATCGATAGTTTCCAGGTTGTCATAACTGCCGGTTACTAACCACTTTGGTCCATGCCACCAGGATTCATCACCGATTAAAGCTCTGGCTGACAGTCCACGAGTTAATTTATCCGCTGGATTGTCTTCAGTTCGTACGTGAGCCCATTTAGATGTTTCACAGGAGTTCTGAATCTCTCTCACTATTTGCCACGAAGGTTTTCCATTTCCTGGCCTCTCCACGAATCCAATGTAAAACAATCATTGAGTCCGTCCAGTATGATACAGGAATTGAAGTAGATAGAGCATTTCTCAATCTTGCTACTAGGCGGACGCATATTAAGGCAGCCATGAGTTCAAGTCTTGGAATACTAAGTGATTTAATGGGGGCTACACGGTTCTTACTTGCCACCAACATACTTGTTTTTATGTTGCCTCGTTGTTCCACAATATATATCACAGCACCGTACACTTGTTCACTGGCGTCACAAAATGCATGAAACTTACGGCTAACGTCACCCTCACTTCTTAGGGAGAAACATCTCGGAACCCTTAACATTTGCAAGTCCGGTAACTCCAGCATCCACTGATTCCAATCATTTTTTAATGGAGGTTTCAATTCTTCATCCCACGCATAGTTAATTTTCCACAGTTTTTGGAACAAGACCTTTAATCTTACAGTAAACGGTGCAACAATGCCCAGAGGATCAAAAATTCTTGCCATCGCACTAAGAACAATTCGTTTCGTGGGTTGTTTCTCGCTTAGAAAGTCCCTCAGTCCCGTAACATCGAAGTGAAGAGTATCTTCATACTGATGTCACTTCATCCCTAAAACTTTGATAAATTCCTCCTGGGATCTCTCACTGTATTCCTTCTTATCGCATTCTTCGACGATAGCTTTACGCAATCTCTCATCATTTGTGGCCCATTTTCGCAGATTAAATCCTGCTTCTCTTAACAGGAGTTTACCCTCAAGGAAAATACGCCAACCTTCAAAACTGGAAGGAACTGATCGCACTAAATCATCTACATACATGTTTTGAATAATTGACTTGACGAATTCCGGTTCCACCGATTCCACTCGACGCAAATGAAGACGCACTACCACTGCCAGCAGAAACGGTCCACAGTTTAATCCAAACAAAACTCTTTTCATTCGATATGTTTGTAGGAACCACGGGATCCCCAAACTTCCAGTCCCTTGGCAACCACAAAAATCGAACTGCATCTCGATCATTCGGATCTATCTCTACTTGGAGAAAAGCCTTTTCCATGTCTTACGTTAATGCCACAGGATGTTGTCGAAATCGTAAAAGCAAGTCCATCACATCCGGGTTTAAGTGAGGCCCGGAGTGGAGGCAGTCGTTCAATGATGGTCTTCCGGAGGAGGCATCAAATACAATCCGTAATCTCGTTGTGTCATGGTTATGACGGAAAACGGCCTGATGTGGAATATAATACTCAATTTCATTATATTTTTCTGGTTCCATCACTACTTCTGCATGTTCATTACACAAATATTCCATCATGGTCTTATGATACAACGATATCCTATCCTTGTCCTCACTAAATCGTCGCACAAGGATATAAAATCTTCTGAGAGCTTCAGCCTTATTTGATCGCAATTCAAATTTATGTTCATTCCACGGAAGTTGCACTTGATAACGGTCCCCAACTTGACGTATCGTGTTGTATGCTGTTTGCTCGACATCATCAGCGTTCTTTACGATCGTTTCATCTTCGGCAATACCTAAACTTTCAAGGCGCCAAAATTTTTCTACCTTTTTTGCAAGTCACTGTCTGCGTCGCCACAATCGGTGTTATTGATGCATACATTGAATGTATTCAAATGGATACAGTCCACTGTAGATGAGTTTCCATCTTCGGGTCCGTGAACGTGCCATCCAAAGATTGTTTCAACTGCTGCAAGACGATCCGTCAAACGAACATTATTGCCGGTCGCAACAGTCCAATACAAATCTCCTCCAATTAAAATGTCGACACCGTCTAAATCACACACTGCGCTAGCACCAGGATCAGCTAATTTCAATCCCCGTTTCTCCATCTCTCTTATAATTTTATCGGTCGGGACAAGAGAGTATGTTGAGCATACCGAATCAGACTCACGTAGAACAACTTCTATACTTTTCATCCCGTCATTATCAAATAGACGAACACGCACTTTCTTGTATTCTCGGAGCCCAACAGAACCATGAGAAAACACACTAATATCAACCTTTTGTCTTCCAACCATCTCTGCTCCCACTAATTTAGACAGACGACTACTGATAAAACTCATCTGACTTCCTCCATCTAGAATTAATCTGGCACGCACTTGATGTTTTTTACCATCGACCAAAAAAACCGCTGATTTCAATAAAACAACATCATCACGAGAGTTCAACACGTGATTTGCTATAGCTTGAGCTGGAGGGCAGTCTTCCTTCTTATCTTCCCGCGACTCAACGTTCTCCTTCAGTGTTGGACAAAGTGCAGAATGATGAGAGCCTTGACAGCTTCTACAGACGGATTTACGCATAGGGCATGACCGTGAATTGTGTCCAGTCCACAGACAATTAAAACATTTACGCAGTTGCTTTAATTTCTCCATTCTTTTACCCACCGATCTAATGTCACAATTAATTAGCAAATGCTTATCGCTGCCACAAATCAAACATTTACGTACCCGAGGCTTCCTTCCTTTGTTGTTTGCAACCACGTGCAACGCAGACGTAGATGCACTTGCTCTACTTTTTCCACTTTTTGACTCATTAGCAATTGAACCTGTAGCTTCATTCTCCTTACTTGGTACATCTCCCACGTAACAAATACGTTCTCTCACTTCGACTTCTTCTCTCATGAATTCAATGAAATGCTCTACATTTGTTGCGCCTGACTTCATAGTTTTACGCGCCCATTCAAGCTGTAATTCCTTCGGTAATTTCTTAACTAATGTAGGGGCTAACATAGCGCTACATGCTACGACGTCAACTCCTAATGACTTAAGATTTAAGACCTTCACCTCCACCTCGTCGTAATAGCTCCGTAGGCTTATCGTGTCATTTCGAGGAACAGGCAGCTGAAGCAGGCCACCGGTAGTTCCGTCAATAATACGCTCTGTACGTCCAAACCGTTGCTTCAGTCGATCCACTGCTATCGCATAGTTCTCCTCAGTTATTGGAAGCCCTTCAATACATTTCAAGGCACTATCCGTTACTACACTTCGAAGGTAGTTAAATTTGTCAGTGGCACACAAGTTAGCCTTTTCATGAATTGCTGACGAAAACGCGTTCCAGAAACTGGTCCACTTTAAAATATCTCCATTAAATCTTTGCAGATCGAATTTAGGAAGTCGTATTGATAGTTCTCCATTCCTTGGTGTACTGCTAGAAACAAACCCAGACCCAAGCTGGCTCGGAGATGGACTTCCAGTACAACAATTTGACAGAATACGGTGTAACCTTTCTAACCACACAGCAATGTAATCATTATACTTCATGATTCCTACCATTTCTTCGTCAATTTTTTCTTCATTCAGTTCCAAGTTTAATTCAACTTTTTGATTCAAATCATCTAACATAATCCTTTTCTCTTTTAACTTTTCTATCAAAGCTTTGGCCAGTTCGGCGTCTTTCGTCTCACACACCATCTTCAATTCGCCTTCCATTTTCGTTAGCATTGCTCTAACAGAACCACGCTTCAAAATAACCTTCGACGCCATTCCTCCTCAGCACTGCCGGTAATTACACAGAAAGAATAAACAACTTACGTTTGTATCAGTCCACGATGCGACGGAACACACGAACGCAAAGAAAAAGGCTTAACGACGAACCATCGAACGCAATACGACGGCAGCCCTTTCCTCCCGGGTTTTCGGCACCATTAAAGAATCTTATTAACTAGATCCCTCGGAGAGTGCTCTTTGAGAATATTAGCGTCAAGGAAAAATAACTATAATTACGCAAAAAGTTAAAACTGTTTTAGAAAAAGGAACACATGAATTTTATCTAGCTTATCTTATAACGAAAAAAATCTACAACAATTACAACCTCGTGTCTCGTTGCCTCGTATCTTAACAATTCAAAAAAAACAATAACAATTTTGCACAAACAATAGCAACGTTTGCAACAGTCGTCACTCAAGGGACCAAACATTTTTGACGACTTAAGCGGAGTGACGACTTAGGCGGAGTGGGAATTTTTGAAAAAAAAACAAACAAACAAACAAACAAACACTGAAATACAGTATTTTCATGAATTGCTGTAGGATTCGGTGAGAAAAACAAGATTTTCAGAAATCAATACATGCAAATGAATGAGTGGAAAAAAAACAAAAACACTTTTTATAGTTAACCTATTTTAATCGTTTTAAAAGAAAGGCAATGTCTGTCTTTGAAACGTTCCAGCCAACCATTGCTGCCGCCGAAATCTTCAATGTTCAACTCCTTAGCAATTTCCATGGCTTTTTCTTTGAGAATCACGGCAGAAATCGGCACATTTTGCGATCTGGCATGTTTTAGCCAAAGAACTAAAAACCTCCTCGATCCCGTCAAACTTCGATTTCCTCATTCTCTTTCTTTTGTCTTTGCAGTTAGCTTCTTCAATTACTTGTTTCGATGAAAGAATATCGTTTAATGGAGTCCTGTGAATATGGTGTTCTTTGGCAAAAGCTGTTTTCAAAACATTTGATTTTTCAAAAAGTGCAATTAAGTCTTTTTTTTTTCTTTAAAAGATAACGAAGTAAGTCTTCGTTTCCCTGACATGTTAAAAACGTAATCGAACCATGATTTTGCAAGAGAAAAAATATCCCTTATAGCGGGGCTCACTCACTATAAAATGAAGTCAGACTCAGGAGCGGTCAAGAAAAACGTCTACACTCGACAGAGTCGCAGCGAGAAGTATGCTTTGAATGATTAGCAGCGAGATTCCAAGAACCCAAATCCTCCGAAGGGGTAGGAAAGGAATGAAGTGACAGGCATGGTCGAAAATTCCCCGTAAAGGCTAGGCTTTCTTAAAGTGAAGGGGCGGGGCTGAAAATTCAACACGATGGCATGCAAAATGGAGAAGAAAGATGCTTTTGGTCATTTTTGAGAGTGACGAGTTATCCGGAGTAGAATTAAATTTGGTGACGAGTAAAGGAGGGTTATTTTACATTATTGTGTATGAGACCTTGTCGGGACCAAAGGAAAAGACGAATTAAACGGAGTGACGAATTATCCGGGTGACGACTTAACGAGGTTTTACTGTAATACATTTGCTTTTTTTCTTTAAATGCCTTACAATTCTTTAGAAAAGGATTCCTTCTTATTAAAGAATCGTCTTTTACTTCCTTAGAAAAGTAGAAATGAACTAAATCTTGGATGTTGTTTTGAAGGAAGACATCTTCTTTCTTCTTGTCAATTGGTTTCTTCTTCAGATTAAGAATTTCCATGAAGTAGAAAAATTGCAATTAATCAAAATCTAACTCTTTTTCTTGTTTCACTTCCCTACAAAGTAGAAATTAATAAGGTTTTATTAAAAAAAATAGATACATTTAGGTTCTGTGTTTTGCGATAAATAAATTAAAAAGAAGTAGTTCGTGAAAGAACTTAATACCCACTTTCCTTAAACTTATTCTACTTCCTACATCGCCTTTTATTATTTTCCTTTATGATTTTTTTATAAAATGAAAATTCTACATTTATATTCATATTTTAATATCCGCTTATAGAAATCCAAGAAATTTTGCATTTTCTGGGGGAAAACAATAATCTTCCTATTACATATCATTAATTCTAATCGTATTAAGCTAATTAATGGATTAACTAAACGCATAGAAAGCCGTTGTTTCTGATGGAGGTCATTCCGTTTCAAATTGCCTAAATTCCGAACATCACTGAGCTGTCACCTCTCAGATTTTTTTCTTAATTTTTTTCTGAGCACCTCTATTTAATAGACCTTTGGTTTGGTCAGGAAAACTTTAGGAAAATCGCGATTTTTTTTCCTCAATTTCCAATATTGCTTTCCCGCCCGCATTGTTCCAGGATTATCTCTGTAGCTTCCTTAGTTTTCAAAATATCAGCTACATTCAGGTATAAAAATAAAGTTATTTTTTTGGATTTTACAACCAATACAAAAAAGTAGGAAAAAGTCATCAGATGTGGTATCTTATGTGGTAGCTTATAGGAACATGCTAAGGGAAATTTAACCTCAGGCTACATGGCTTCTTTGCATATGACGTAAGTTTCAATAATAATTGGTCAGTATTTTTTTAATAGTGCTGTGTCAACTGTGATAATACAAGTCTCTGAGACAGCAATCGTAATGGGCAAGATATGAGGCCGAAGGGAGGCAGTATTGTAGCCGTTGCCCTAACGATCTAGGGTGTTGGTCGTGGATGAAAAGAAAAGGATTAAGAAATAAAAAGGATTATGAAGACGAACGGACGTAAAGTGAAGCTCCACAAAATAGGTCCGAATCAAGACTAATTAATTACTAAAGCAGTAATTAACGTCCAACAGCTTCTGCTAAATATAATCAACTGAATAGAGGCAAATATTCAGTGTTAAAGAAAATAAGCAGAGAATAATGGAGATTGTTAACATTACCTCTAGTGACGAATCAACGGAGGATTCATTCAGTGAACGATGTCTGTCGAACGAATAATAATCAAAGTTCAGTATTAGAGAATAATCAGAATCAATAGGAGAGAATCTGAGAGATTTATCCAGATACTCCTGTAGATTACCGGACTCACGGAACTTCAAGATTCAGTTAAGAGACGTTTTCGAATAGGTATTGTTCTATCTGTAAATAAGAACAATCTGTAAATAAGAAGCAGGATTTATCCCTGTATTGTAAGTTAATTTACTAAAGTTCCATTCTGCAATCAATCAACAGTCCTGAAGGTAATATAAATTGATAAAAGTTCTTGTGCTACCTTCGCTGATGATGAGACGTATATGGTGCATCAGTCTTGTGGAAGGTAAAGAATGCACTTGTAATATGTTTTAAGCAAGGAAAACTTATGAAAGCAAGGAAAAGAATGGATTGGATATTGTGCCACTCAAATCCTTGGGCAGCGTCTTGCCTAATGCACAAATAGTTCTCGGCGAAATTATAAATAATCAGGCAAGAACTCTGTTTCAAGTTTTCTTTAATAAGCTTTAGATATACATTCTGTGACAAGTGATGTCTTGTTAGCTCTTGCAAAGTCATCAACAGAGTTTCTATCGATAATCGATGCAGTCTTTATTTGAAAGCTACTGTTTCTTTGATCTCTAAAATCTTCAAACTCATAACATTTTTCCCGAAGCTGAGTTGCATTTGGTAACGATGGAGAATGAATTTCTCTGACTCTACATCACAGACCAATTTCTTCAAGAATCTTGGTCTGGAATTCCTATGTTTATATCCTGCAGCATCAACTTAACATTTTGATATTATGTGCAAACACAGACTGAATGAATGCAGCAGATATTTACAGTAATACATTCTTTTGGACGTAACTCACAAAACTTGCTGAACCTTATCTCCTCATTGGGATTCTTCTTTGTAATATAAATAAATACCTCTGATGTTGTGGAGTATCAGACTCCTGGTTTTCAACCCCCTTTTACCATTGTCATATGCTACTGACAAACACTTCTTCTTATTTGTAGACACCTACTTATTCCACGAGCAAAGTAAAAGCTCGCTTTACTATCTCACCCCTTTCTGCTTACTTATCCTTTCTAAAACGTAATCTCCCAGAACAACCTTCCTAACCTTTTTTTTACCATATAATCAACTGTTCTAAAAAATTCAACAGTTTGTTGAATGTTCCATGAATGAAGAGTAAGGGTCAAAATCTAGACTTTTCTCTCATTGCTAAAACAAACAAACATTTTCGCTTCCGATTGTTCCTAAGGGTTGAGCAATCAGAGCACTCGTCAGTCTTCATTTTGGTTTTTCATCTGTACATTCATTCTTTCAACATGCAAAGATTTACTAGCTACCTCCATAAAACTATCAGCAACTCTCTTAGCTTTGTTTTATATGTAAGCTTTTCTTTCTTTCTATTTCCGTTTCAAAACTCTAAATGCAGAAGTTTCATTAAACTTTTGGAGTAAAGACAGACAGACAGACAATCTGGTACGTAATCATTGTCATCGTCATTATTAACACTGGATACTTTTTCTACAGGTAATGGGGAAATTATTTAATATCTTCTTATAAACTTTCATCTTGATTCTCTTTCTTTTCTTTTAAACCATTGAATTCATCTTCTTAAAACTGCGATTCCTCATTAAGAATCTACCTTTGACGTGTTTTCCATTCGTTGAGAAAATTGAGCAAAAAATTACCAAGGACTTCTGTCTTAAACAATGATTATTAATTCTCTTAATGGATGCGCGAGCTGTAATAAGATTCAATTGGATTCAGGTAATTTAAATAAGTAAAGTATATTTAAGGTTTTTTAAACAAATACAGGAAATCATTACTGTTTGCATTCAGACGAATTTGTAATTAAGAGTTGCGTTTTCTTTTTCTTTCCAAATGAAGCTTTTCAGTCATCCTCTACCTGGATCCAATGAATGATCATTAAGATTAAGATCGTATTTGAATTTTTTTTTCCTTTAGATAATAATAATTGGGTGAAAGTTACAAAATAGAAAGTTTTAGAACCATTCTTTTGATGTCCCTTCATAAAAGAATAATCTTGTGATTGTTGAACTCCATTAACTAAACAGTTTTTGCGGTTTTAATTATTTATTTTTTTTTTCAAAAATCTCTTTTGCTGTAAATTTTTTGTTTGAATTATGTCCAAGGTTAAAGAAAAGAAAAAGAAAAATATCTTCAAGTTCTTGGAGGGACTTCTTTGGTTTCTTTCTTTCTTTTTCCGTGAACATAAGTAGAATAATAATCCTTTTTTTTGTCTTGGCTTTCTTCCATTAGAATGTTTCATTCATCCACTATTTTGGTAAATACACCATTTAAAATAAGGTTTTTGTCTTTTTTCTTAGTTTCTGTTGTTCTAAAACAAAAATATGTTCATACAAAGTTAAAATACATCAGTTCCAAAACCAGTTTGTTTGGGTTTTTTTTGCATTGTTTTTAAGGTTGTAAAAAAAGAATGAATTGGGCAATGTTTAGTTTTATATATATTATAAAAAACAATATTAGTGATTTAGATATAACATATTTAACATCATTAATAAACAATTCATTTTTCCCGTTATTTTCTCATCACCAATAGTTGACTTAATTCACCCACTTTTTTTGTAATCATTTTTTTTATTTCATGATTGTTTATTTCTTAAGAAGGAGAACAATGGTTTCTCCTCTTATTTTATGTAATGTTTCCTGATGAATGTTTTTGATAAAAAAACAGAAATATAGAAGTTATTTGATGAAGAAGTAGGTTGTGTGCGTTACTTTTTTTGTAATTTACTCTGAAATATTCACGGCAAAGATGGAATAACTAATGATTAGAAGGAAAATAAAATAATGATGCTTCGTGTTGTTGTAAATGGGATCAAATCCATTGTAAGTAAAAAGCTGTTTTTGATTACAAAAAGAATTGATTTGCTAAGTCAGTGGGTGATTTCATTTGGGAATCATTTTTATAGTTATAATAATTTTAACTTTTTCTTGTAATCTAAGACTCTTCTTTCAGAATCTACTTTTTAATTATCAAAAGTATTGAGTCCTTTTCTACCCTTTTCTTTATTAGAATTCCATTCAGAAACTGTTAATGTTAATTTTTTCACTGGTTTATTCATTGCCATTATTATTATCTTTCTATAATTATTCGATAATGTTTTTCTTCCTTTGTAATTATTCTCTTTTCTAAAGACTTTTTAATCAATAATAGATTTTTTTTTTTTATTATTTCAACAAGTTTCCAATTATTCTAAGATTTTTTTTTTTTTTTATTTAAATCCCATCTTAAAAAAAATACTCCATAATTTTATTCAATCCATTTTCTAGCAATTTGTAAAGTTTCTTTTAGTCTTTGATCCTACGTTAGGAAAAGAATAAAAAATTAAAATCTATTGTTATTAGGAAACGATTCGAATACGAATTAAACATTAGATTTGTATTTGATCTTTGAATTAACTAACCTATTTTTTTTTTCATTTCATTTAATGAATCGTTCGCAATCAATAAACATTTCTTTTTGTTCACTTCCTTGCATAAATTCTTCTGTCGATTAAAATACAATTCCTTTTTTGTTATCAGAAGCCAATGGAATTTTTTTCCTCATTAACCTTTTTCTTTTCTATTCCCTTTTTTTGAGCCATGGAATCTTTTAACTTCTATCATTCTGATCTTCGTTTACTCTTTGTCCCATTTAGTAGCGGATGCCAAAGGGGTATTTATTTACAACTTGTCAACTTATCATTTGGAGATTTCTATTGGACTTCAATAAAATATTCCATTCAAAACTTTTCTTTATTTATTTTGTTCTGTTCCTTCTCTTTAAAACCATTATGTAAAAAAAAAATCAGAAAGATTGTTTTAGAAAACTCCTAACTTTTGATAATCCACCAGGAAAATCCCATCCTTTTACTGTTTGTGTGTCTTTTATTGTCTTCCTTTGCTCTGTCAAATCATGAATTATTGCATTGTTAAGAAACAAATGTGTTTCCATTCTCTTCCAATTTTATTATTAATATACATCTGAATAATATTGATTCACATAAATGATGACTTCCTCTTTTAATTTCGTAAGAAAGAAAAATCTACTAGGAAAAATAAACTCATGCGATGGAATTCATTCTCTAGAGATAAGGAACTTGGGAATCCCTACAATTATCTTAATTTTTTTATTCATACAATAGCAATTACTATCAAGTGACAAGTTAATAATAATCAAGTTTAATAATAATGCAGTGACATCCAAATAGAAAATACATTTTTTAATGTATATAATCATTTTACTTTTATAAACTTAAAAATAAAACAGGGCATTTATAATACTAAATATCCACGTCTCGATTATAATGAAAACTCACCTTTTTGCACAACAATAATTCAGATTGGGTTTTGACTGATGTCTGTCTGAGTGTCTGTTTTTGAGACATTTAAGGGATTATTTGAAAAATAATTAATCCGATCTTCATCCAATTCTATGTCTTAAGAGATACAATTGTTATCTAGATCTCTGAAGATTTATATCAGATACCCACGTACTTATTTCTGGGCCGGAATTTGAAAAATAAAATAAGTTTTTGTTATTGAAAAGAAACATATTCAGGAGAATATTCTATTTGAGATCAAACTTCATATTTGAGAGTGAAATATTGTTATGTTGCTTATCTTTTGGTTAGCTCTTGTTTTTAGATACTTTACAAAAATCATTCTTAAACGAATTGAAGAAAATTAAAAAAAAAATGCATGAAATTTCATATTTGAAAGTCTACAATTATTGTTCACTTATTATTAAATTTTGGTGTACATCAAATTTTGTATACTTCACTTTTGGTATGTACTGTACGTACACCCATCCAATGGTCTTTGTAAAATAAAGACCAAATTATGAGACCCTTAAATATTTCAAAGAATAATGCAGTGATCTACATCAATTCCCTATTTAAGCCTATACTATCTAAATCATATTAATTTTTGTGATCCATTTTAAGGTCCACTTTTCTTAAGGCCCTTTTTTAGTTGTGATGTAAATTTATTTTTGATTTTAGAGCACGTTTAATCTATTTGAATGGATTTTAGCTTATCTATGTTAAAAAAACATTAGTTGATGGATGTTTAAATTAAAAAACAAAAGGTTTTAAAATAAAAATATCAAAAAAATAAAAACATTGAGCTGTTTTATTTAAAGCCAAAATTTTAACCAAACTTTTTTCTTTTTATTTCTTGAAACTTTTTCTGCTTCGGTTGGAGGAGCAATAGTTGTCTTTTCACAATGCGCTCTTAGGTTCCACAATTTCTAAAGAAATCTCTCGAAACCCTTCAGTGTCATTTTATTCCAGAGATCTATTTCTTTTTGTCTCATTCGTCCAAGTGCTGCAAGGATTGACTCTTGTGATGTTGAATGGAGAAGCGACTGCACAGTCACGGCATTTAGTAATACAATACAACAAAATTCCATGTTTTTTCTTTTGTTTCGATAGATTAAAAATGGTTGAAGAAGGAAAAAAAAGTTAGTTTCAAAATAAATTCCTAGATAAGGAAGTACTTCATTTCAAAATGTATTGACATCAAAAGTAGCTGCTATTAAAATTCTCACACAATCAAATACACATTTCACAACAACCAGTATTAGAAATATATTCTTTTGTATGTTTCCTGTTCAAAGGATTGTAGAGGTAATGTATTCACTAAATTTAAACGGAAATTCGAACTTTTGTTGTGTTCTATTAACATAATAGCAATTGACGTTTTCGGAAAAATTAAAATTCGAAAACCAACTTAATATTAGCTTTTTTTTTTACTTTTAGGCTTCTGATACAGAAGCCTTGTAATCCCGCTTCGTCTGTCTATCTGTGGACAGGTATCATTAAAAACCTCATTAAGTTATCATTAAGCACAACAATCACCACAATCGCAACAATTGCGCCTTTTGCATTCGCAACAATCACATTTATAATAATATGGAAATTAAAACAATAATTCAACATAAATTAAACAAAATGACAATATAAACACGTTCTGGAATAAATTCTTATAAGTATCAGAAGCCGTTGTGAAGCATTGTGATTGGTTTACTAATCGCTATCCCTTCCTTGTTAAGATAGAAAAAAAAAATAGTTGATGAATGTTTAAATTAAAAACGAAAGGTTTTAAAATAAAAATATGAAAGAAAAAAAAAAGATTATTTAGAAATTTTTTGATTAATTTTGAATTTCAGAGAAAAAGATTATTTATTTTTGATGAATCTGAAAAGGTTTCATTTAAAAAAAGTGTTTTTTGTTTTGTTTTTTTTTTTTTTTTAACTTTTTTGTTTGTTTATCAATTGATTCCAATTTCTCTTAGTTTTCGATTAATAAATAAAGGATTGATCCAAAGGAGAATTATTTTAATTTCATGTCATTCCGTTTCCTCTGGATAAAAGAACCAACGAAGTCTTTCAATCTTTGGAATTTTTTTTTTTTTTTTTTTTATCTTAAGTAATACACTTAATGAAACGGACGGTTTAGTTGATTGAAAAGTGGTTGAAATATTTTACTAGAAATTAAACAATAAATTTTAATTAATTATTTCGAATAAGAATGAGCTCAGGAATGTTTTCTAAGGGATTGAATTTCTTTTTTTTATTATTTCTTTATTTTAGTGCAAAGAAATAAAACATTCCAATGAGTATTTTATTCTAGTTGTCCTCAAAATCAAATGATCCAAAGAGAAATCGTTTGTTGGAATTTATTTAATTAATATTAGTCTCACCTACTTTTTATCCTCAATAAATACTTGTCTGCGAGATTGACGCCGGGTTTTCAATTCCTCCTCCACAGTGCTTTGATCTTAATAAGTTTTCTCATTTCATTAACACGTTTCATGTAAATTAAATAATTCGTTCTATTAAAAGAAATCACCTTTACACCTGAACAGTAGGTAATGTTACTACTCATTTGTGTTAGGATTATAAAAATGTTTTGGTATTTAATTTCAAATAAAAAATCCTACTGTAATAAAACGAAGACAAAATTACTTGTGACGACATTAAAATGGTCACGTGCAGCGTTTATTAGGTTGAACAGAGCAGGTTTCTCCTTGAGAAGAACAGATCTTCCAAACCTACAAGTAATTTAAAAAATACTTCATAATTTATTAAAATATTATAATAATAACTAGTATAGCTTAACCTTCTGTTTCTGTTCTCGTATTTATAAAATCCCCTTGTCAGCCTCCATTGGAACGGATCAAGTGAATTCTCATTTTTTTCCTTTTCTTTATGAAAATTTCAATTGGGAAACGATTTCCACAAAGTAGATGTAACACAACCTATCAAATTCAATTCGAATACGTCAATTTCCACTCGCCTACTGTAAAAATCATTATCACAATTTCTTTTTTTTTTCGGAGTATCCTTTCTTTAATAAGATTTCACTTGATTCAATTGGAAAGCAGAGACTTATTAGATCATCTCGAAATCCTGCATCAAAGACTTTAAACTCAGGGTATGTGATTTTCTCTTCGTGACGTCACTCTCATTAAGGAAAAAGAGAACAAACGGGAATGGGTTTTTTTGACTCCTCGACATGAGGCTACTCCTTGTGACGCTCCTACAACTTACAAAACTAGATCTTGCTTCAATTCAAAGGGAGAAATGTTTTGACGATCATCAATATAAGGAATACAAAAATAAAAAAGATTATCCAGATCTTGAGGCTGGGGCAACAGACATTTTTATCTCGGGGCCAATTATTATATCTTCCATCAGACTGAGGGTTTTTATCTCTCTCTCTCAATTGACTATTTTTGACAGTTTCACAGAGAACTAAGGATCCTTGAAGCATTTGGTTTTGCCTCTGATACATTTATTCTTATCCTTATTTGTATCTTTTACTATTTGTGTTTCCTTAATTTTCTATTGAGAATTCTGGAGACAATGATCATTTTATTCGATTATGCAAATATCTAGAATGGTAATAATATCTCGTCAGGAGATATAAGAAAATAAGATTAATCTATATATTTTGAGATTGTAACTATATTTTTTTCATTACATATTTTGAGTGAACAGATCATCTACCAAAAAAACATTGTGTTCAAAATTGTGTGCTAAGGCCAAGATCCCTTTAACTTGTATCCAACCAAATAAAAAAAAAAACCAAACCTTATTTTCTTTCTTTGTTTTTATTTGGTTGATAGAAATAAGTTAAAGGGATCATGGCCATAAAAATTTTGAAAACGATTTTTTTTTTGGTAGATGATCAGTTCACTCAAAATATGTAATGAAAAAAATATAGTTATAATCTCAAAATATATAGATTAACCTTATTTTCTTTCATTATCTAAATATTTTGAGATTTCGGGGGGGGGGGGGCTCTAATCGGAAGCGCAGAGCTCGGATAGGACATATGGTGGCCATTTGAGTGATCAGAGACAGCTTTACGGACCCAACTGACGAAGGTCAGAAAACCAGAAATGGTCCATCTTGGGTTTCCAGTATCGCAATTTCCAAAAACAGATCAGTGAACTCTTAGTCTTGTGCATTTTTACTCTTATTTTTCTTTCTAATCTTTACGGCAGCTATATATATATATGCATATATATTTGAATTGTTTGTTAATTTAGGATTGACAAGAGGAATATTCGCCTCTTGAAGTCATTTCCTAAAAAAAGTGAAGGCTGATGGAAGTTTTGCAGTTATATGGAACAAAAAAAAAATCCTAACATTTTAGCTTATTACGCAATAAAAAAGAAATAAGTAATGAAAATGAATGTAAAGTTGAATTATAATTGTAAATGTTTATAAAAATCTAAATTTAATGATGTTTGTAAAACTACTGATAATTTCTTTCATGAAATAGATAATGCACTATAAATATTTTCCAATAAAATAGTTTCTTTATGAAGTACGATAGTTTTACTATTAATATAAATATGTAAATAAATGTTCAAAAATACAAGATAACTTTCAAAAAATATTTTTAAGCTTTTTTCACAAAGTACCAAAAAGCTTTATTTATTTATTTATTTATTTCATTTTATTTTTTGGGGGGGTTGCTTTTTATTAAACTATATAATATTGAATAAAAACTTTTAAAATGTTTATTATAACGATTTAATCCATTCAACAGAGCTTTTTAATACGAGATTCAAAGATAAAACCAAGTGATGTGGGTTTCACTGTCTATTGATTTACTTTAGATCATTCAAAAATGAAAATCACGAATAGCAATAGATTGTTATTTCTTTCTTTTTTAAATCTTAAAACTTTCATAATTAGAAAATGGATAAAACATAATAAGTTTAAGAAATATTTAAAGTTAGCTGTTTTTGAATCATGTGTTAATGATTGCCTTTAAGATTGTTTGCCTTTAAGAACTAAACAACAAACACGAGGTTATAATTCTGTATTTTATTAATACTTTATAGTTTTCCTCTGAATGCAGTTTGATATCAAGACACGGATTTCAGAAAAACTTAAACAGACTAATGTTGAAGATTTGAAGTATTTTAAGTGTACTGAAATTCATTGAAGTCATTAATAAATAATAAATTAATTTTTGATAAATCATTTTGCGTAACTATTCAGGTGTATGGCTTTATTAATGACTTTGATGACTTCAAGACTAACGTTGATTTCGTCTAAATCTGTTTAACACTTGCGATGAAAATTTAATAACACGTGCCTGTTGTGATGAAAAAAAAAAGCTTTATTTTAATGCTAACGGTTTGTTTGCAATAAATAAATCTACTGTAAAAAGATTTACGAGCAGTTCTAAAAAGATTGTTTTTTTTGCCGCCACCTAGTTATATCAGAAAAACTTCATTTCAGGAATGTTCGCTGCAGATTCGACTCCAATTCGATGGCTTTTTTTTTTCCCGAGCGAATCTTGACCCACCACGGGTCAATTTTTTAATATTTTATTATTAAGAAAAGATTAAAAACTGATCTTGTTATTACATCCGTAAACCCTATTAAAGCTTTGGGAACGATTCCTTCCACACCCCTTTTCTTGGTCACTTTTCCTTCGGAGGCACGTGGTTTGTTAAACCTATCAACTGGGCGAGTGATCAACCACATTCGTTTTGGCGCCCTCTATATTTCATTTCCCTTCCAAATATACACTGACTGACAGAGAAAATGACACACCATAAAGGAATGCTTATAAACAGACCAAACTGCATGCAGAGATGGCCAAACAGAACAAAGGATTTAATTTCCAGATGCAAGACTTCAGTGACCTAAAATACAGGACGTTCAATAAGAAGTGGGGTCTCCATTTTGGGCGATACATTGCTGAACCCGATGTGGCATCGATTCGATAAGTGTCCGAATAATGTCCTGGGGGCATCTGGTGTTGATCAACTTCACAGTTCAACTTCATTTCATGGGAATGGGAGAGTATTCAACCGACGCCGAATCAGATTCTCGATTGGCGAGAGATCGGGGGATAGGGTTGGCCAATGAAACATCTGCACACCTTGCAAAGCATGTAGGCAGAACCGATCCGTATGTGGCTGGGCTTTGTACTGTTGAAAGATTGGTTTTGGATGCCTATAGATATGGTAGTGCCATGGGCCGCAGCACCTCATCAACATAACGGCGTGCCCGTAATGCCTACTAGAAGTGAGCGGGTGTTGGCGCTGATAGCACCCCAAACCATGACTCCACTTGACGGGCTGTGTGGCGATCCACAAAGGCAGAGGAATCCGCTCGATGGCCAAGTCGCCTCCAGACTCTCACACGGTGATCATCATTATGAGACAGAAACGGGATTCGTCGCTGAACACTACACTGTTACATTTTGCACCCCACGCAGCTCAGGTGCGACACCATTCTAAGCGATGACGACGATGGTTCCCTATTAAGGGTACCCTTCACAACGGACGGGTGGACAATAAACCTGCCGCAGCCAAATTGGCGCGACACTATCCGTGTTGATATTGGAGTATCCAAAACTCCACGAACACTTTGCAAAATGTCGCCAGTCGTGGATTGTGGGTGTGCTACGGTAAGACGTCTGATGCGACGATCTGTGCGCTCTGACATCCTTCTCCGAGCCCCTGTCCCACTTGGTTCAAATTTCCTTCTTGGGGCCACTGTCTCCAAATGCCACCGATGGTTGTGGCATCACTTTGCGTTTCTTTCGCAACATGGTGCAAGGACCAACCGGCGCGGCGGTACGAAGACCTACAATGAAACCTCTGGTGAACGCATCTGTTTGACGAAATTGCGTACGACGGCGTCTTAAAGGCAATCACACTCCTTATTCGTTCTCCAGATACAGTAACAGCAAAAACACCTATTTCTCGCAGCCGGGACGACGTCTTGAAGGACGGCTTCACACGATAGTTGTCTGCTTATATCACGACTGCGGTTCCTGTGATTGGTCAGGAATTTTAATCATTTGCGTAATTTGCGCATCCACTCTGCAATTCACATCTTCATGGTGTTGTATTTTCTCTATCAGGCAGTAGATGTAGCATTTGACAGGAGTCTTCACTTCATCCTAAACCTTAATGGACCTCCATATGCAATTTAAGAAGAATTGTAATCAATATCTAGACACAACAAATCCAACTATACACAACTACATGAAAATATACAAAAAAATTATTTTTAACATTTTTATAACTTCTATGTTCTCAATGTTCATTGCTTCTTCTGTAGCTGAAATAGTATTTTTTTCAATGGAGCTAACCTATGTTTGGAATGTTATATATGTTGCAAATGATATATAATAAACCACAATTTCAATTAGGGTTTTTTTCAAGCAATTTCTTCGTTATGACAAGGCATTTTTTTAAGAAAGAAAATACGTACGAACTCTTTTAAACATGTTTAAATCTGTCATCACATATCTGTAAACACGTGCTTCAGCTTCGTGAAACACATAACGTGAGGTTTGTTTGTGGCCTTTTATGTCTCAACAAAGAAACTGTGGCGTGAAATTCTTATGAAATGGAAAGAGTTTGGGATCGAAATTCCCTACTATTCCTTAGAATGTGTTTCCGACTTTAAATGAAACATTCTCTGAGTTTGAAGAAAAACTGGAAGAATCTGGAGAAGAAGGTAATAAACCAAACAAGCAAACAAATCTCAGAGACAGTTATGCTGGAGATGATTTTGTTATTGTAAAGTACAATGTTGATAAATATCCTGAAAAGATTTTAAGTTTAACAGATATCGGACCGACTGTGGAATGTATGGAAAGAAATCTCAAATTTCGGCCAACGCGTTGACCGAAAATTTTTCTCGGCGTTGGCATCTCGGCAGAAAAACAAGACTGTATAAAGTATGAGTGCGAAGAAGTAAGCGGAAAAAATCATGGTTTTCAAGAGCTGAGCCAAAGGTGCCCCAATTCAGGGTAACATTAGCCCAGAAATTTAAAAAAAATAAAAAAATTGTTTAAAGTTGATATAGTATACTTTAACAATGGTTATATTTCAGTTAAATATGTTTAAAATGATAAAAAACACTAACCATATCGAATTTTAATTGGTTTACAACTATTATTTGCTTTTCCTATAAATAAACATGAAAAATGAGACAAAGTTACCCCAGTTGACATCCTTTTATGATCAATATCGTTTTTCATACGGAATAGCTTTTTATCATAACCTAGTTCCGATTAGAGTTGACTCCATTTTAAAGACCACTTAATGTAAGAACCAAAACTGAAACATAACTAAATAACAATGATTTCAGAGTTACATTTCATTAGCCTTTGCTGCTTACAGTAGCTAAATCACTTGTCGTTATGAAATATGATAATTTATATGATAATATGAATGATGAAGAACCATCAATCCCAGGGCGAGGTCGGTGATTTTCCTCGGTTATTTCTGCTCTCGAAGGGACGTAAAGTTGTTGGCGTTTTTTTCCCCTCTGAGCTTTGAGCATTGGACTGATTGGTCAATCGTAACTGGTTCCATTTCTTTTGATTGAATACGATTGGAGTTCCCCACCAAGATACACTGAAGCTCGGTTATAACGCGGTTGTTTATATCGCGAATTCGGATATAACGCGATTTGGTCTTGGACCCCTTCTATTTTGGAAAAGGTGTATAATTGTAAAATTGCAAAATTTACCGTTTTTCGCCTAAAATCAAATCAAAGGTGTAAATTAATATGCTTGTTTCCTTATTATTTACAGTAATTGGGACTCTATACCCACCCTAATGTCACGAAAATCCGTCAAATACAATATATTTTATTAAAAAATACCAGAATCGCGGACTTTTTCGTTTAATCAAAATGAATATCGAGATCTATTTTTCTGCCAATGACAACCAATAAAAAGGCCCATGTAATCTAATAGGCGTATGAATACCTAGTTTCGATCCACGTGACTCGTCGTTTGTACAAGATGTCAAGATGGCGGCGCCAAATCGATTTTGGCTAATATAACCCATCAAAGTGTTGAAAAAGTAATGATTTATGTATTTATAAATATAAAATTCTCACATAGCTCTGATTGATGTAGGGAATCGCGAAATGGCCATTTTAAATCGATTTGGAATCGTGTGGCGATAATAGGGTGCGATATACGACATTTGGCGTCGCGAAGTAATAAAAGTTCGGTTATATGCGATCTTCGAGATCTTGGATCCGAAAGATCGCGTTATAACCGAGCTTCTGTGTACTTGAAGGAAATACTTGTTATAAACCGTCTTAAGGGCATTTTTTTTATAAGGGCCAAAATGCCCTTAAATAGTTATAATGCACTGATTTATATCCGAGAGAATTGATCGTTAAAATAATCAAGAGTTGAATCTTTTTATTACAATTCATAAAAGGTACAATGATTATAAAGATCTTTTTAAAGTAAGATTTAAAAAACATCCTTCTATGTAAAAGTTACAGATCTAATGTGTTTTGTATCCTTCATCTGTTGATTGAATTTGGAGGAAGTCGTTATTTCAAGTGTGTTGATTTTTCTCTTATTTCTTTAACAATATTTTAACTAAAAACTTGTTAGAAAACAAAGTCTCTCTCTGGCTTCGTGAGTAATTTGTTAACCAGTTGAGAAGAATATAGAATTAATACGAAATTAACGAATTTAAGAAACTTATATTTGTTTGAAAAAGAAATACATATTTTTAAACACATTGAGACCGATGTTCGTTAGTGACATCTCAAGCCTGTTATAATTGAAATGAGCATCGCGAATTCATTGAGGCTGTCAGAGGCTAGCACATGAATTTTCTTTTTCTTTATTTTTAATGAGTATTAATTGATCTATGGAGGTTCCATTTGTCTTCCCATTACCAAGAACTATGTTTCTGTTCGTTTGTCAGTGAATTGAATTGAGGTCGCATTGGTTGTATTTCCTTCTGGTTGCGACATTAATTTAAAAAGACATAAAAATAAAACTGACAAACCTATTGTTTCTATGGATTTGATAAATGAAAGAAATTAACGACGCGTATTAACAAGAAATAATTAAACACCTCCTTCTAAGGAAGGGATTTATTCAAATTACAGTAAAAAACAAAACAAAAAAAAATCATTTTAAGTTAAATGATTTTTTTACTGTAATTTTATTAAATAACTTTAATAAATTTTAGTATATTATTTTATTTCTTTTTTTCTCTCACAAGTGTTAAAAATCTTTGTGGAGTTAATTTCAGGAAAATCCATTAATTTGATCATTAAAAGAAACTAAAAATGAAAAGAATGAAGTTATTCCAAATTCAATTGGATAAGCTTTAATTCAAAATCCCTAAAATGCTTCAAAATTTAAATGATTTGATTCCATGATCTTTGTTCTATCATTTACACTGACTGCTCAATTGAAAGTGGACACCTGAGTTACGGAACAGACGCTTTATTTACAGCGTGCATAATAGCTCATACTGTGACCTTTTGCCCTAAGCATAGCATCCCTACACCGTGGCATGCTCTCCACCAGTTTCTGATAGCATGCAACTGGTATTTTTGCCAACTCCTCCTTCAAAGCCTGCACAAGTTGGATGCGTGTTTGCGGTCGCATCGGATGCGTACGAATCCGGCGCTCCAATTCATCCCACAGATGTTCAATAGGGTTAAAGTCCGGACTCTGGGTGGGCCACTGAAGTTCTTGAACATTATTCTCCGGAAACCAGCCGCTGACAACCCGCTGACAAATCTTGTGGCACGGCGCATTGTCGTGCTGGAATACAAATGGCCCTTCACCGAACTGCGACCACAATGTAGGAAGCATGGAATTGTCTAGAACGTCCAGATACTGTGTGGATGTCACGTTCCCCTCGATCACACCCAACGGACCACGTCCAAACCATGAGAAATACGACCACACCATCACACCACCACCACCAAGTGTCGCTGTTGGGATGACACACTCAGAGCAGCCGCTCCCCTGGCAAACGCCACGCCTAGAAGCGCCCATCCGATGGGTAAAGTGTGAAGCGTAATTCATGGGCTCCACATAATGCTTTTCCAGCGGTCCTTCGACCAAGACCGTCGCTCTTTACACCGGGCCACACGATGATGTGCATTTACAGGGGTGATGTTATGCTTGTGGACAGCAGCCTAAGGCATGAAGCTCACGACGAATCGTCATGATACTGACAGTTGCTCCCGTTACCTGCTGGAACAGCCCTGTTCTGCCGTACCAAACACTACAGGGCCCTCCGGTCTCTATCGGTCAGCATGCGGATTCGGCCACCTCCATGACGGTCGATTTTGGAAGGTTCAATGTCGCTCCTATGGCTCGCACACTCTGGCCACTAATGTGGCAGCCTATGACTACTCCATGTTGAAAATCGCTCAGCTGCTTTGATGGTGGCATTCTATCTCAGCATGTGGTTAGACACCAAATTGCTCCAACTACACATGATCGTGTTGTTTTTATAACGAATATATTCAAATTATTGCCCTAATGGGTTGTTCCACTTGAGCAGCGAGTGTATTTACCTCAAAAGATCCCTGTAATTATCTCATTTGATTGAAGATTAAAAAACCATATCCCGTTTAATTATCTTGTAAACATAAAATAGGATAATAATAATAACTTTAAAAATTTAAAATTATTGATTGACAACTAAGAATCCTTTCTTACCTGACTCGAATTATTCCCTTTAAAACTATAATTTCATATTAGTATTATTATGTAAAAGTTTCAAAACCATCGGTTTCCCCAGCAAAGACAACATGGCGGGTCAAGGACCAAGACTTATTGCCAAGTGTAAAGACGTGGGCAAAAATGATTAGGGATGTGTAGTTGTGTCCATGAATTTTCTAACTATGTGTGTTGTTTTGAATACCACAACCTTCTGGACAGGGTCGCCCAAAGGGGGGGGGGGAAGGGGCAGATTGCCCCGGAGCTCCACAAAAAGAGGGGCCACATCAGGCCCGGGCCTAGGATTGTTTTTTTTGTTGTTGTTGAATTGGAGATTCCGTTTTTTTTTTTATTGTAGATTTTCGGGATGGGGGAGTGCCGCAAATATCAAGTGCCTAGAGGCCCTGGGTGTTTAAGTCAGGGGCTGGGCCACATCTAAACCTACATCAATGGGGGGGGGGGGCACAAATTAAAACGTTGCCCCGGCGCCACCAAAAGTCTCTGGGCGGATCTGCTTCTGGAGTTATGCGTAATTGTTTTGTGAAGTGTTTTGAATGTGCTGAGGCTGTGGTGCAATGTGTGAGGCACCAGACAGTGGCGGACAAGACGTGATACAACTCGTACTCGTCCTGCCTGCACTGCTTCTAGAGCTCGAGTGCTTGGCGGTCTCCTATCTTGTCTGCTTGAGTTTTCTGCATGTTCTTGCTAATAGGCACTGCAATATCAATGAGATAGGTCTGCTTGTTGACCTTATCAATAAGAGTGATGTCAAGTCTGTTGTGGTGTATGGTTTGTCTGTGTGAATGGGACCGTCCCAGCTTATATAAGGGTGACTCTAATATGCTTTGTGGTGTGTACTTGTAGTATGGAACCGTGTTCTTAATAAGTGAGTGTTTCTGTGCTATCTGTTGATGAACAATCGACGCTACCTGATTGTGTTGGTGAAGGTAGTCTGTTTGGGAGAGAAGGGGACAGCCTGATATTATGTGGGTGATCGTTTCATGCGTAGTGTGGCATTTCCGGCATGTGTCGTCATGCGTGTTTACGTCCTGAATGTGTTTCTTGTAGTTGTGTGTGGGGATGACTTGGTCCTGTATCGCGATTATGAACCCTTCGGTCTCCCCAAACAGCTCACCACTCGTCAGCCATTTGTTCGACGCTTCCACGAGGCTGGCTTAGTTCGTGGTTATGTCTGCCATGGAGTTCTTTACGAACCCATGATTCACGCAGAGCTGAGTGGGTGTCAGGGGTGGTGAGTGTTGGAGAAGGGTTTTCGAGGTCCAGGGGTGTGAGGTGTATATCAGCCTTGACAATGGCTGAGTATATCATTATTATTATTATTATCGAAAAAGTTTCAAACCATGAGTTTCCCTAGCTAAGACAATATGGCGGGTCAAGGACCAAAACACATATTGCCAAGTGTATAATAAAAAAAAAATTGTTGGAAGAATAGTTAGGGATGTGTGCTTGTGTCCATAAATTTCCGAACTGTGCGTGTTGTGTTGAGTACCACAGCCTTCTGGAGTTGTGCATAAGTGTTTTTATGAAGTCCTAGAGTGCTGAGGCTGTGATGCAATGTTTGAGGCACCAGATCAGTAGCGGACAGGTTGATGGGTACAACACGTACTCGGTCCTGCCTCCACTGTTTTTGGAGCTCGTGTGCTAGGTCGGTGTATTTACTTATCTTGTCAGCGTGAGTTTTCTGCATGTTCTTGCTGATGGGAACTGCAATATCAATGAGATAGGTCTGTTTGTTGACCTTATCAACAAGTGTAATATCAGGTCTGTTGTGATGTATAGTTTTGTCTGTGTGAATGGGACGGTGTGAGGTGTGTATCAGCCTTGACAATGGCTGAGTATATCATTATTATTATTATTACTATTATTATTATTATGTTTGTATGTTTCAAAACTTGGGTTTCCCCAGCAAAAACAATATGGCAGGTCAAGGACCAAAGCACATACTGCCAAGTGTAAAGATGTGTGCAAGAATGATTAGGGATGTATGCTTGTGTCCAAAAATTTCCTAACTATGCTTGTAGTGTTGAGTACCACAGCCTTCTGCAGTTGTGCATAAGTGTATTTGTGAAGTCCTAGTGTGCTGAGACTGTGGTGCAATGTGTGAGGCACCAGACCAGTGGCAGACAGAACGATGGGTACAACACGTACTCGATCCTGCTTCCACTGCTTCTGGAGCTCGTGTGCTAGATCAGTGTATTTACTGATCTTGTCTGCGTGAGTTTTCTGCATGTTCTTGCTGATAGGCACTGCAATATCAATTAGATAGGTCTGTTTGTTGACCTTATCAACAAGTGTGATGTCTGGTCTGTTGTGATGTATGGTTTTGTCTGCGTGAATGGGGCGGTCCCAGTATAGTTTATATGAGGGTGACTCTAATACACTTTGTGGTATGTACTTGTAGTACGGGACCGTGCTCTTAATAAGTGAATGTTTGTGTGCTAGTTGTTGATGAACGATCGACGCTACCTGATTGTGTCGGTGGAGGTAGTCTGTTTGAGAGAGAAGGGGACAGCCTGATATTACGTGGTCGATCGTCTCATGCGTAGTGTGGCATTTCCTGCATTTGTCGTCATGTGTGTTTGCATCGTGTAGAATGTGTTTCTTGTAGTTGCGTGTGGAGATGCCTTGGTCCTGTATTGCGATCATGAACCCTTCGGTCTCCCCAAACAGCTCACCACTCGTCAGCCATCTGTTCGACTCTTCCATGTCGACATGAGGCTGGCTGAGTTCATGATGATGTCTGCCATGGAGTTCCTTACGAGCCCATGATTCACGCAGCTGCTGAGTGTGGGTGTCAGGGGTGGTGAGTGTTGGAGAAGAGTTTTCGAGGTTATTATTATTATTATTATTATTATTATTATTATTATTATTATATAACCTATGGCACAGTACAAAGACAACATCTTTAACTGGATTAATTGAGCAATTCAAGTCTCACCCCGAGACCTAAGAATTGTCCAAGTATCTTCGCAAAATATAAGCAGTGCCTAGTAATGATGTTTTTTTGCAGATCTGTTATTGAAATCTCATGAAGTTCCAAGCTATTAAAGTGTTTTACAAACTCCTTAGATAAAGCACCGAGGGCACCAATAACTATAGGTGTTACGGTGGCACGTTTGTTCCACAAACGAGAAATTTCAATTGTCAGATCCCTATATTTTGTGATCTTTTCCAGTTCTTCTTCTTGTTATTATTATTATTATTATTATTACTAGTTGAACCCGGCATGCGTTGCAATGCCTCTCAAAGAAAGAAATGGCCAGCTGTCGGTCTGGGGTAGGATACTTAGGCCCTTGTATCGCCTTCCACCCACCCAAGTGTTGTGTCCCTGCCCTCCGTAGGAGAGCGAATTTTTTACTTTTTGCATTAGACTTGGGGGGGGGGGGAAGCCCGAGAAGGGGATCTAAATATAAAATCCTGGTGTCGGTCGGGAATGGGACACTTATGCCCTTGTGTCGCCTCCTCCCCACCAAAGTTTAGTGTCCC